>CM053788.1:636262998-636862998 GCA_028749045.1 Cupressus sempervirens | reverse complement strand
ATTCTCATGACTACAGTTTCTAGACCCACTAGCCAGGTGATATCAAAGATGTTATAGCATAACCTAACAATTTCCCCTTTCTCAACATTAGCCCCAGCCATGCATCCTATAAATGAGCCTATGATAGAGTTGTTGGTGTGCCATGTATAATCATAATTAAACACTCTCTACCCAATAGCCCATGAGATAGAAAACCTAGAAACATTGTCTACTGGATTAAGGATCCTATTCCACCTCTCCTATTTCACAGACCCTCTAAACGCCATTGTCCTCACTTCTAGAGCATGAAAGAGGGCAATTAAAAACTCCATGCTAATAGAGAAACTACAGGGGCTGCAAAGAAAGAAGAATCATGGAAAGTTTTAGAAAGTTGTGCCTTAAATAATAAATGGCAACACTTGGGGTGTTAAGCATTAATTAACATCGGCTAACAGGTATGCAGACAATCATTCAAAGACACTAAAAAGATTGGACATAATATTTCATGATTATTTCTGGGATAGCTCATGAGTATAAGTAACACTTCTCGCTATGGGTATATTTCTAATTATTGCTCCTTATAATGATGTGAGATTGACCCTCTTAACTTTCCTTTACTCTAAGCCTGAGTTTTTAATCTAACTTAATTTAGTTCTGTCGTGTTATGTGTATAAAGTCTCCTCCCTCCACTCCTTGATTCGCCAACTTATCAATGTCTAAATTTCCTTCACGATAAATATGTTGAATTCTAATCTCCTCAAATTGATTTATAAGGTTTAATACATTTTCTAGTTTAGCATTTAAAATCCAATTCTATGTTTGTCACTTTTTGATTGCATTTAAGACAATTTGTGAATCTCCTTCAATGTTTAATCTTGGAATCTTCATCTTTATGCTTAATTTTAAGCCTTCTTTTAATACTTCTAGTTGAACTATATTATTAGTTACATTGCCTAATAGTTTTTCTCTTTTTAATAAGCATTCTCTATTTTCTAATTTTACAATGCATCCCAATCCCGCTTTCCCAGGATTCCCTGTAGATGCTCCATCAAAATTTTATTTCTTCCACCCTATCAAAGGTGCTACCCATTTGCACTCATTTCTAGCTATGTTAGTCTTTTTAGGGCTAAACTAAAAGGGTGTT
Organism: Cupressus sempervirens; assembly: GCA_028749045.1. Lineage (NCBI taxonomy): Eukaryota > Viridiplantae > Streptophyta > Pinopsida > Cupressales > Cupressaceae > Cupressus > Cupressus sempervirens. The sequence continues at coordinate 636,861,875 of CM053788.1, read as the reverse complement.
AATCAAATGTAACCAAAGTTTCCTCATAATCCCATCTCATTCTGAGAATGTACCTTCAACTTTAGGAGTGTTCCTAAGATGGAAATTCATAACTTCTGTGATGGCTATCTCAAATTTGTTAAGAAATGATGTCTTGCAAAGCACAATATTTTGAAATATTTGTCTATTTCTTTCCTTCCATATTTTCCACACAATGATTGTAGGTGTGAGTTTCCATAATTTATCATAGATGCTAACCCTATTCTTAATAGGCCACCCCTTAAAAAGTTCCTGAATATTTAGAGGTAAAGGAGATGTCCAATTCAATTTACTCTTAACCCAATACCAACAATCTTGAACAAAGGGGCACTTGAATAAAATATGCTCCATATTTTTAGTGTCATTTTTGCATAGACTACATCTAGATGGTCCTTCAAATCCCATTTTAGTGAATCTGTCAGTTGTAAGAATCCTATTTTGGATTGCATCCTAGAGGAAGATACCTGCCTTAAGTAGGTAAGCTAAATCCCGACATAAGTACAATGGTATAGTAATATTTCCTACCTTTTCAAGATAATAATAAGATCGCATCCTACCTTAACATTGTATATTCCATCTTGAGATGCTCCTCAGATGAGTTTGTCTTCTCTATTATCATGAATCACCAATCTTTCCTTGAAGATATTTTTGAGGATACTTTTATCTATATTCAGTATATTTACATTATTCGAAGATTTCCATGCCCAAGTCCCAGTCTCATCAGTCCTAATCAAGGTTTTGGCATTTGAAACCTTGGGTCCCTATAAATTAATTAATTTGATAATTGTTGTTTCTAGATATTCTAGAATTAATGATCGGAGGTTGACCATCCCATGAATCTTCCCAAAATAATGCCTCGTCTCCTCTACCTAAATCCCATGTTAGATATTTACTAACTAGAGGCTTTTACTTCATCATGAAATTCTAATTTTTTGATCCACTTGGTGGATTTCTGATTCTAAAAGGGAGGATGGGTCTAGTGGATCTAGATATTTGTTATAAAGTATTTTTGCCCACCTCTTATCTTTTTCCTTATACAAACACCATACTAGTTTTGCTCCTAATGCCTCATTTTGCCAGCTGCAATTTTTTATGCCCAAACCTCCTTGATTCTTTGGTCAACATATCTTATGCCATTTTATTAGTGCTTTTTTTTTCATCTGTACCACTCTAGCAAAAAATTCTAAGTTTCCCTTCCAACTTTTTATTGACAGAAGCTGGTAGAGGAAGGCAAGACAGAGGACAAGTGGGAATAGAAGAATAATTGATTTATTTTTTGTTACTCTCCCTACTTAAGTCAACCATTTCCCTTTCCATGACTTTGTTTGTTTTTCTATTCTTTCTAGGATTTTATCCCATCCTTTTTTGTTCCTAACTCCTTTTTCTAAGTATATCCCTAAGTATTTACAAGGAAAGTTACTCTTTTTGAATCCCATTTGATTGCATATATATGTTAGAATGCTTTAGAATAACTGAGAGGGGGGTGAATTAGTTATTCAAGGTCCAAATTTTCTAATAAAACTTTTTCATCAAGTAAAGTGAGCCCATTAAACTATTCATACATCCAAGCTTAAACTTTCCTACTTAGTAAGTTACTGTAAGATCAACATGCAAGAATAACACATGAAGAATCAACACATAACATAGTGATTTACTTGGAAATCCAATTTGGGAAAAACCACTAGTAACATGCTACTCAATTCTCACTCTTCTGAAGTGATGCCCAGTCAAAGGCCTGCCCTGTTAAAGGCTACAACACACTATTAAATGTGACTTGGTTAAAGGATTTAACCACCTTGTTAAAAGTGGGCCTAATTAGAGGACTTTAGAACATTCACTTTGAATGCCACCTTGTTAAAAGATTTACAAATGGCTGTTAAACCAACCTAAGTCCATAGGATTTTACCCTTACTGATACAATTGTTAGAGAGTAATAATAAGGGCTTTTGATCTAATACAACTCACAACTTAACTTGCAAATTTTAGATCTCAGTTTAGCTCACAACATTGCCTGGCTTTCAGTCTCTTCAGCTCTAACAACTTGTCCTCCTTTCAAACTACGTCTCCTTGAGTCTCCATGCTTGATGTACCAGTGCAATCTCCTATATGGCCACTTATCAAAGCATAGTCTCTGTGCTCTGTTCTTCCTTCTTCTCAATGCCTTCTCCTTGACACCCTTCAACAACTTTGACCCATCAACTCTAGCTTCTTGGCCCGTGACTCCTTAAATAGAAGTCTAGGATACTTTTCCTTCTTGAATCTTCCCGCACTTTCTTTTAGTTTGAATGAATTAGGTAGGATTCAATGAATCTACCCCATATCTTGTTCTTTCTAGAAACATCATGCATAATCCTCCTAAATTTTCTCAAAAATGGTTTACCTAAAATTTTGTGCCTCTAGCTCATCATCCTTATCCTTCATCTAGTTCACAAAATTCAAGGTAACAAACTTGTTGGCTTAGATTTAGTGAATCTTTGACTTTTCAAATAATGCAGCAGCTTGGTACTATTGAAATTCTGGTGCTCGGTACATATTGTATTACTCGGCTCCAACTACGTTTTACTGATGCTAAACATCTACTGTGGATTCACTTGACATCCACTAATTTTTTCTAATGCTTGACACTTATTACTTGCTCGGCACCTTCTATATCACTCAACACACACTAGATTTTGCATTTTCTCAGCACAAACTAAAAATTTGCTCAGCATGAACTAGCTTGTTCAACACTCACTAATGAACTTAGTCAAGCTTTGCAGACAACCTTGTTACAACTTATACTTCTAAAGTTTCTAGGTGTGGCCAACCTCTATATCTTCATGTCTATTATCAATACATCATTTTATCATTGTCTTAATTGATCCTTATACTTCATTAAAAAATCGTAACTCAACCTTTCCCTTAGGTACTTTTGTTACATCTTGTTGATCAAATCCTCTTCATCAATCAACTAAGTGATAGTACTTGGATATTATAAGCAATTGTCATTCCAGCAAATAGCAAGTTTGACATCAGTAACAAAACAATGATTGAAAACATTATTTATCAACAATCTCCCTCTTTGCAAACAATATGATCTTTTCAATCAGATTTCCAACAATCTCCCTCTTTGGCATTGATGGCAAACAAAACTAATCAATCAAGTTATCAAAATGCTAACTAGGTTAAAATAGTAAATCAAATGCCAAAAAGAAATTGTGTTACCATCAATTACATCTCCCTCTCTAATCTTCTATCCTGATTCTATTTTCTTCTGCTTCTCCCTCTTAGCTGTTGTTTCCTTCTCTTTCTGCATGTCTGACCTATATGACTCCCTTTTTCTGTAGCTCACCACTTTGATCAGATTTGCTCTTCTTAACTACTATTTCTCCCTCAAGACATTATTTCTTCCTCAGTATGAATTGATCAGTTTCTGCTATTCTGGTATTAGCTACTTCTCCCTTTGTCCATTTGATTCTAAAGATTTGATTAGTTTATGCTATTTCTCCCTCTTTGACAAAAATGACAAATACTTATTATTTCAGCATCTTAATCATTTAGGTGTAACATTTGCAGATACTCCAATTTCTCCCTTTGTCACCTTGCTTGTGACTGATTTGGAACTCCAACACTTTAGTTACTTGAGGCAAAAACCTAAAACAAGTATACTCTGCATCAATTTGTAACATTTCAATATTCAACTCTCTTGATGTAGGATAGTTTTTCTATTGCTCAAACAACCTAGGATAGGGATATCACCCCTAACTTACCTCTAAGATACTCAAATGCATCTTTAGGTAATGCTTTTGTGAAGATCTCAACAATTTGTTCCTTTGAGCTAACATATTCCATCCTTGCTTGTCTTCCACCAATTCTCTTACATAGTGATACTTAATTGCAATATGCTTTGTTTTGGAATGCATCATAGGATTCTTTGATATGTTGATGGAACTTGTGTTATCACAATAGAGAATCACAGGTTCAGTTACCTCTTCCTTCATATCTTGCAGCAAATGTTTGATCCATACAATATTGGTGCAGTTGATAGTAGCAACAACATATTTAGCTTTTGCTGTGGACTATGAGGTACAACTTTTCTTTTTGCTAGTTAAAGTAACCAATCTTTTACTTAAGAAAAGTCCTCCATTGGTCCTCTTTCTGTCATCAATATTACCTCCCCAGTTTGCATCGGTGTAGGGTTTTAACTCAAACTTTTCACTTTTCTTGTAGTATAATCTAAAGTCATATGTTCCTTTTAGGTATCTCAATATTCTTTTTACTACCATCAGATGATTTTGTCTTGGATTTGTAGAAAATCTTGCCACTATTCCAATAGCTAATGCAATGTCTAATTTACTTTGCACAACAAACTGTAGCTTTCCAATCATTGATCAATACATTGTCTGACTTACTTCAACTGACTCATCACTCTTGGATAGCTTAAGTCCTGTTACCATTGGTGTACTGGCTGGTTTTGAATCTTCTAAGCCAAATGTCTTAAGTATCTCCTTGATATATTTTGATTGGGTCACAAATATGCCATACTTTAGTTGATGTACTTGCAATCCAACAAAGAGTTTGATTTCTCCAAACATTGACATCTCAAACTCATGTTTCATTTTATCAACGAAATCTTTGCATAACACATCTTTTCCTCCAAATATTATGTCATCAACACAGCTTTCAGATATTAGAATATCATTACCTTTTTTTGCTTTAATATACAAGTTGTTGTTTTCATTTGTTCTCTCAAATCCAATCTTCACAAGATATTTGTGCAGTCTCTCACACCATGCTCTAGGTACTTGCTTCAAAGCATAGAGTGCTTTATGCAATTTACAAACCATATCCTTGTTGTTGTTATCAACAAATCCCTTTGGTTGTTCTATGTAGACTTCCTCTTCCAATATACCATTCAGAAAAGTAAACTTTACATCCATTTGGTAGACGTTGAAACCTTTGTAGGCAGCATATGCAAGTAGTGTTCTTACTCCTTCCATTCTTGCAACATGGGAAAATGTTTCCCCACAGTCCAGTCCTTCTTCTTGTGCATATCCTTTGCAGACTAGTCTGGCCTTATTTCTTTTGATCTCACCATTCTCATCTAGCTTATTTGTAAATGCCCATTTGGTACCAATCACATTCTTATCAACTAATCTTGGAACTAAGGTCTAGGTTTTGTTCTTCTCTATCTGATCTATCTCTTCTTCCATAGCTTTAAGCTAATTATCATCTTGTAGTGCATCTTTCACTATTTTGGGCTTAATCTTGCTTAGTAGACATGATTCATTTCTTACCCCATTCCTTGTCATTGGTCTAGCTTCCTTGTCACCAATAATTTGTTCAGCAGAGTGATGTCTTCTTACATACTTGGATAGTCTTGGTTCTGTCTTCTTTCCATGTTTGATCTTTAAGTTTTAGAGTCACTGTGCACATCTCTTTCTAGTATTTCATCATCTCTCTCGTGTGCACTGATTTTAGAATCAGAATGTGCATTATCTTCATTCTACAACTTGGCTTCTGAATGCAGCTTGACATTCACTAGCTATGACTTGGCTGATACTAAAATTTGTTACTGATTCCCAACTTGATTGGCAACTTCTTCATCAGTAGCTTCTTCATCAATAGGCATTCCTTCATAGAAATATACAAAGGATTTGTATTCTTCTAGTTTCTTAGTTGCATCAACCTAAGCTTCTGCATTCTCATCAAAATTTACATTTGCGCTCTCCACAATCTTGTTAGTGTGAGTATTCAAACACTTATATGCTTTACTTCTAGTGGAATATCCAAGGAATATGCCTTCATCACTCTTTGCATCAAACTTTCCATTTCTAGTATCTTTAAGAATATAGCATTTACAACCAAATACTTTGAAATTTTTTACATTGGGTGAGTGAGCATACCATAATTTAGAAGGTGTTGCATTTGTACCTTTCTTGACTTGTACTCGATTTAGGGTGTAGATAGCTATTCTTACAGCTTCTTTCCAGTACTTTAGAGCAACATTTTTCTCCATCATTAATGTTCTAGAATAGTATATCATTGATCTATTCCTTCTTTCTGCAGTACCATTTTGAGGTGGAGTTCTTGTTGCTTATTTTTGTCTTTTAATTCTTTTTTCATTGCAAAATGTCTCAAACTCTTTTGATGTGAACTCTCCTAATCTGTCTAATCTGAGGCACTTCAGACTCTTTCCTGTTTCTTTCTCAACCCTGGCCAAATACCACTTAAACATTTGAAATGCATCATATTTTTATTTTAAGAACATGCCAGTCATCATCCTAGAGTAGTCATCCACAAACAACATTATGTATCTATCTCCTTGGTAGCTTTGCACTTCTATTGGGCCACATAAATCAGTATGCACTAACTCTAGTACTTCTTTGGAAGATTAGGTTTTTCTCTTAAAACTTGACTTGGTCATCTTTCCTAGTTTACATTATTTGCACATCGTATTTTCAGGCCTCTTCAGCATAGGAAAACCTCTAAATTTCTTCATTTTGCTCATGCTAATCAGATTATCAAAGTTAATATGACATAGAATTTTACACCATAACCACAGATCATCAAATCTAACAACAAAATAGGATGCATCTTCCATATATAGGTAAAATGTATTACTCCTAGTTTGTTCACCTTTTCCTATCAGATTTCTATCAATGTCATAGATTTTGGTAGATTTGTTTTCAAAATTCTACTTTGCAACCTATATTACCTAATTGTGACACACTCAGGAAATTGTAGTTCAATCCTTCAACATAGTATGCATTATCACATGAAATTTTCTTTTTAAGTTTAATAGAACCTTTTCCTTTAATTTTACATGGAGCATCATTTCCAAATCTAACACTATTTCTATTATATTGAGTAAAGGTAACAAACTTACTTTTAACTCCTATCATGTCATGTGAGCATCCACCATCTCTAATCCATTTGTCATTTTTGTTTACACAGTTTACTAATGTTGTTGCCTCATCTTCATTTGATTCATCCTTCATGGCTACATAGACTACCTCATCATCATTTTCATCAGAATCCTATTCTTCAACAATGTAGCACTTTTTGCCTTTTTCTTTATAATCTCTGCTATCATCTTCTCTTATGTTCTGATTCTTGTTGCTTTATCTATAGTTCTTTTTTAGTGTGCATCTTGCAACAATATGCCCTATTTCATTGCAATTAAAACAAATGATAGGAAACTTCCCTTTAAATTAACCTTTACCTCTATGAAATCTTCTAGCCAACAATGCTTCCAATTGTTCCACATCATTTTTAGTTGTGTTGCTGTCACTAGATGCATATTTTACCTTTTTCTTCTTCTTCTTTGGTTTCACCTCCTTAATATCTTTCAATGATAACTTGGCCTTGAAAGCAGATTCAAGATTCTTAGATATGTAGTTGTCAAAGTTGGATAATTCAAATGCAGTGAGTCTTTCCACTATTCCTTCAAAAGTTAGCTAGATTCCTAGTACACACCTTAACTCTTGTATGACTGAAACTCTAATATCATAGATGGAGAGAAAATTTCTTAATAATTTTCTATTAACAGCGTCATCTTCTAAATGACCACCCAAACTTTTTATTGCACTTATTACTTCTTTCATTCTAGAGGCATATTGAGCAACATTCTCGCCTTCCTCCATTTTCATGTCATCAAACTTTCCTCTGAGGCTTTGTCTTTTTCCTCTTTGAACATTTTGATCTCCTCCATAGATATCAATCAAGGCTTTCCACATCTTGAATGTAGAGTAACATCCCTTGATGTCATCAAATTTAGCATAGTTGAGGGCAGAGGTAATCTCCAACATTGCCTGATTGTGCTCCTTTTTCTTCATATCTTCTGCAATGGGTACAGTTGGATCAAAATGTTCTACTTCAATTGAGGTTTGTGCATGATCACTTATTGATCCAAGGTGTAGCTTCATCAACTTTTGTCATGCAGTGAAGTTATGCCTGTTGAGCTTAGGAACTTCTCTCTTGGACATCTTTGATCTTCCTGCTTCTAATACCTTGAAACTAAATCAACAGATGGCTCTGATACCAATTGTTAGAAATACTTTCAAATAACTAAGAGGGGGGGTTGAATCAATTATTCAAGGTCCAAATGTCCTAATGAAACTTTTTCATCAAGTAAAGTGATCCCCTTAAACTATTCATGCATCCAAGCTTAAACTTTCCTACTTAGAAAGTTACTATAAGATCAACATGCAAGAATAACACATGAAGAATCAACACATAACATAGTAATTCACATGGAAACCCAATTTGGAAAAAACCACTAGTAACATGCTACTCAATTATAACTCTTTTGAAGTGATGCCTTGTGAAAGGCCTGCCTTGTTAAAGGCCACAACACACTATTAAATGTGACTTTGTTAAAGTATTTAACCACCCTGTTAAAAGTGGGCCTGGCTAGAGGAGTTTAGAACATTCACTTGGAATGCCACCTTGTTAAATGATTTACGAATGGCTATTAAACCAACCTGAGACCATTTGATTTTACCCTAACTGATACAATTGTTAGAGAGAAATAATAAGGGCTTTTGACTTGATACAACTCACAACTTAACTTGTAGATTTTAGATCTTAGTTTAGCTAACATCATTGCCTAGCTTTTAGTGTCTTCAGCTTTGATAGCTTGTCATCCTTTCAAGCGATGTCTCCTTGAGTCTCCATGCTTGATGTACCTGTGCAATCTCCTATATGGCCACTTATCAAAGCAAAGTCTCTATGCTTTGTTCTTCTTTCTTCTCGATGCCCTCTCCTTGACACCCTTGGACGACTTCAACCCAACAACTCTAGCTTCTTGGCCTGTGACTTCTTAAATAGAAGTCTGGGATAATTTTCCTTCTCGAATCTTCCCACACTTTCTTTAGCTCGAATGGATTAGGTAGGATTCAATGAATCTACCCTATATCTTGTTCCTTCCAAAAACATCATGAAGAATCCTCTTGAATTCGCCCAAAAATGGTTTACCTAAAATTCTGTGCCACCAGTTCATCATCCTTATCATCCATCTAGTTCACAAAATTTAAGGTAACAAACTTGTCAGCTTAGATTTGGTGAATCTTTGACTTTTTAAATAATGTAGCAGCTTGGTACTATTGAAATTCTAGTGCTCGACACATACTGTATTACTTAACTCCAACTAAATTTTACTGATGCTCAGTACCTAATATGGATTCACTCAACATCCACTAAGTTTTTTTGATGCTTGACACCTATTACTTACTCGACACCTTTTGTATCACTTGACACACACTAGATTTTGCATTTGTTTGTAGTAACAAAAAATATACTCTGCATGAACTAGCTTGCTCGGCACTCACTAATGAACTTAGTTAAGTTTTGTAGATAGCCTTGTTACAACTTATACTTCTAAAGTTTCTAGGTGTGGCCAACCTCTGTATCTTCAAGTATATTATCAATACATAATTTTTATCATTGTCTTAACTAATCCTTATACTTCATTACAAAACCATAACTCAACCTTTCCCTTAGGTACTTTTGTTACATCTTGTTGATCAAATACTCTTTTGTAATCAACTAAGCGATAGTACTTGGATCTTATAAGCAGTTTTCATTCTAGGAAATAGTAGGTTTGACATTAGTTCTAATAAAATGATTGAAAAAATTCTTTATCAACAATCTCCCTCTTTGCAAACAATATGATCTTTTCAATTAGATTTCCAACAATCTCCCTCTTTGGCATTGATGGAAAACCAAACTGATCAACCAAGTTATCAAAACACTAACTAGGTTAAAACAATAAATCAAATGCCAAAAAGAAATTGTGTTACCATTAGTTACATCTCCCTCTCTGATCTTCTATCCTAATTCTATTTTCTTTTGCTTCTCCTGCTTAGCTATTGTTTCCTTCTCTTTCTGCATGTCTGACTTGTATGATTCCCTCTTTTCTTTAGCTTACCACTTTGATCAGCTTTTCTCTTCTTAACTACTATTTCTCCCTCTCAAATTTTGTTCCTTTAAATGTACCATGGCATTTCTCCCTCAAGACATTATTTCTTCCTCTGTATGAATTGATCAGTTTCTGCTATTAGCTACTTCTCCCTCTATCCATTTGATTTTGTAGATTTGATTAGTTTATGCTATTTCTCCCTCTTTGAAAACAATGCCAAAGAAATATTATTTCAACATTTTAATCATGTAGGTATAACATTTGCAGGTACTCCAATTTCTCCCTCTATCACCTTGCTTGTGACTGATTTGGAACTCCAACACTTTAGTTACTTCAGGCAAAAACCTAAAGTAAGTATCCTTTGCATCAATTTGTAACATTTCAATATTCAACTCTCTTAATGTAGGGCAATTTTTCTATTGCTAAAACAACCTTGGATAGGGGTATCACCCCTAACTTACCTCTAAGATAATCAAATGCATCTTTAGGTAATGCTTTTGTGAAGATGTCAACAATTTGTTTGTTTGAGCTAACATATTCCATCCTTACTTGCTTGCCTTCCACAAATTCTCTTAAATAGTGATACTTAATTGCAATATGCTTTGTTTTGGCATGCATCACAGGATTCTTTGATATGTTGATGACACTTGTGTTATCACAATAGAGTATCATAGGTTTAGTTACTTCTTCTTTCATACCTTGCAATAGATGTTTGATCCATACAATATTGGTGCAGTTGATAGTAGCAACAACATATTCAACTTCTACTGTGTACTATGAGATACAACTTTTCTTTTTGCTAGTCCAAGTAACCAATCTTTTACCTAAGAAAAGTGCTTCTTCGCTAGTGCTTTTTCTGTCATCAATATTACCTTCCTAGTCTACATTAGTGTAGGCTTTTAACTCAAACTTTTCAATCTTCTTGTAGTATAATCCAAAGTCATCTATTCCTTTTAGGTATCTCAATATTCTTTTTACTGCCATTAGATGATTTTCTCTTGTATTTCCAGAAAATCTTGCCACTATTCCAACAACTAATGTAATGTCTAGTCTACTATGCACAACAAACTGTAACTTTCTAATCATTGATCTAAACATTGTCTGATTTACTTTAGCTGACTCATCACTCTTGGATAACTTATGTCCTATTACCATTGGTGTACTGACTGTTTTTGAATCTTCTAAGCCAAATATCTTGAGTATCTCCTTGATATATTTTGATTGGGTCACAAATATGCCATGCTTAGTTGATGTACTAGCAATCCAACAAAGAATTTGATTTCTCCAAACATTGACATCTCAAACTCATGTTTCATTTGTTCAACAAAATCTTTGCATAAGACATATTTTTCTCCAAATATTATGTCATCAACAAATATTTTAGATATCAAAATATCATTACCTTTTTCTACTTTGATATACATGTTTTTGTTGTCATCTATTCTCTCAAATCTAATCTTGACAAGATATTTGTGCAGTCTCTCATACCATGCTGTAGGTGCTTGGTTCAAAGCATAGAGTGCTTTATGTAGTTTGCAAACCATATCCTTATTGTTGTCATCAACAAATCCTTTTGGTTTTTCTATGTAGACTTCCTCTTCCAATATACCATTAAAAAAAGTAGACTTTACATCCATTTGGTAGACTTTGAAACCTTTGTAGGCAACATATGCAAGTAGTGTTTTTACTCCTTCCATTCTTGCAATAGGGGAAAATGTTTCCCCATAGTCCAATCCTTCTTCTTGGGCATATCCTTTGTAGACTAGTCTTGCCTTATTTCATGTGGTCTCAACATTCTCATCTAGATTATTTCTAAATACCCATTTGGTACCAATCACATTCTTATCAACTAGTTTTGGAACTAAGGTCCAAGTTTTGTTCTTCTCTATCTGATCTATCTCTTCTTCTATAGCTTTAAGCCAATTATCATTTTGTAGTGTCTCTTTCACTATTTTGGACTCAATCTTGCAAAAAAAAACATGATTAATTTCTTAGTCTATTCCTTGTCATTGGTCTAGCTTCCTTGTCACCAATGATTTTTTCAGTAGGGTGATGTCTTCTCACATACTTGGATAGTCTTGGTTCTGTCCTTCTTTCCATGTTTGATCTTTCAATTTTAGAGTCACAATGCACATCTCTTTCTAGTATTTCATCATCTCTCTCATGTGCACTAATTTTAGAATCAAAATGTGCATTATCTTCATTCTGTAACTCAACTTTTGAATGCAACTCAACATTCATTAGATGTGACTCGGATGATAATAAAATTTCTTGTTGATTCCCAACTTGATTGGCAACTTCTTCTTCAGTAGGTATTCCTTCATAGAAATATACAAAGGATTTGTATTCTTCTAGTTTCTTAGTTGCATCAATCTGAGCTTCTGCATTCTCATCAAAATTTACATTTACACTCTCCACAATCTTGTTAATGTTGGTATTCAAACACTTATATGATTTACTTCTAGTGGGATATCCAAAAAATATGCCTTCATCACTCTTTGCATCAAACTTTCCATTTCTAGTATCTTTAAGAATATAGCATTTACAACCAAATACTTTGAAATGTTTTACATTGGGTGAGTGACCATACCATAATTCAAAAGGTGTTGCATTTTTACCTTTCTTGACTTGTATTCGATTCAGGGTGTAGACAGATGTTATTACAACTTCTCTCCAGTACCTCAAAGCAACATTGCAAAATGTCTCAAACTCTTTTGATGTGGACTCTCCTCCTCTGTCTGATCTTAGGCATTTCAGACTCTTTCCTATTTCTTTCTCAAACTTGACCAAATACCATTTAAACATTTTAAATGCATCAAATTTTTGGTTTAAGAACATGGCAGTCATCATCCTAGAGTAGTCATCCACAAACAACATTATGTATCTGTCTCCTTGGTAGCTTTGCACTTCTATTGGGCCACATAAATCAGTATGCACTAACTCTAGTACCTTTTTGGAAGATTAGGATTTTCTCTTGAAACTTGACTTGATCATCTTTCCTAGTTGACATTGTTTGCACATTGTATTATCGAGCTTCTTTAGCTTAGGAAATCCTCTGACTTTCTTCATTTTGTTGATGCTAATCAAATTATCAAAGTTAACATGACATAGCTTTTTATGCCATAAGAACACATCATCAAATCCAACAACAAAATATGATGCATCTTCCATATCTAGGTAAAACAGATTACTCCTAGTTTGTTCACCTTTTCCTATTAGATTTCTATCAATGTCATAGATTTTAGCAGATTTGTTTCCAAATTCTACTTTGCAACATATATTACCTAAGTGTGGCACACTCAATAAATTGTAGTTCAATCCTTCATCATAGTATGTATTATCACATGAAATTTTCTCTATAAGTTTAATAGAACCTTTTTTTTAAAATTTGACATGGAGCATCATTTCCAAATCTAACACTATTTCTATCATACTGAGAAAACGTAACAAACTTACTTTTATCTCCTATCATGTGATGTGAGCATCCATTGTCTATGATCCATTTGTCATTTTTGTTCACACAAGTTACCAATTCTATTGCCTCATCTTCATTTGATTCATCCTTCATGGCTATATAGACTACGTCATCATCATTTTCATCAGAATCCTCTTCTTCAACAATGTAGCACTTTTTGCCTTTTTCTTTGTAATCTCTTCTATCATCTTCTCTTCTATTCTTATTCTTGTTGCCTTCTCTATAGTCCTTTTTCAGTGTGCATCTCTTAGCAATATGCCCTATTTCATTACAATTAAAAAAATGATAGGAAGCTTACCTTAGAATTTACCTTTACCTCTATGAAGTCTTCTACCCAATAATGCTTCCAATTTTTTGACATCTTCTTCATTTGTGCTGCTATCGCTAGATGCATATTTTAAAATTTTCTTCTTCTTCTTTGGTTTCACCTCCTCAGTGTCTTTCAATGATAACTTGGCCTTGAAAGTAGATTCAAAATTCTCAGGTTTGCATTTGTCAAAGTTGGATAACTCAAATGCAGTGAGTCTTCCCACTATTCCTTCAAAAGTTAGCTGGTTTCGTAGTACACACCTTAACTCTCGTATCACTGAAACTCTAATAGCATAGATACTATTGATAGTTTCATCTTCTAAATGACCACCCAAGCTTCTTATTGCACTTACTACTTCTTTCATCTAGAGGCATATTGAGCAACATTCTCACCTTCCTCTATTTTCATGTCATCAAACTTTCCTCTGAGGCTTTCTCTTTTTGCTCTTTGAACATTCTGATCTCCTCCATAAATATCTAACATTTTTATTCTAGAGGCATATTGGGCAATGTTCTCACCTTCCTCCATTCTCATGTTATCAAACTTTCCTCTAAGGCTTTTTTTTTTTTTTCTCTTTGGACATTCTAATCTCCTCCATAAATATCTAACAAGGCTTTCCACATATTGAATGTAGAGTCACATCCCTTGATGTCATCAAATTCATCATAGTTGAGGGTAGAGGCAATCTCCAACATTGCCTAATTGTGCTCCTTCTTTTTCTTCATATCTTCTATAGTGGGTACAACTAGATCAACATGTTCTACTTCAATTAAGTTTTGTGCATGATCACTTATTGATCCAAGGTGTAGCTTCATAAAAATTTTCCATGCAGTGAAGTTATCCCTATTGAGCTTGGGAACTTCTCTCTTGGACATCTTTGATCTTCCTGCTTCTAGTACCTTGAAACCAAATCGACAAATGGCTTTGATACCAATTGTTAGAAATGCTTTAGAATAACTGAGAAGGGGGGTGAATTAGTTATTCAAGATCCAAATGTCCTAATAAAACTTTTTCTTTAAGTAAAGTGAGCCCATTAAACTATTCATGCATCCAAACTTAAACTTTCCTACTTAGAAAGTTACCGTAAGATCAACATGCAAGAATAACACATGAAGAATAAACACATAACACAATGATTTATGTGGAAACCCAATTTGAGAAAAACCACTAGTAACATGCTAATCAATTCTCACTCTTTTGAAGTGATTCCCTGTGAAACACCTACAATGTTAAAGGCTACAACACACTGTTAAATGAGACCTGGTTAAAGGATTTAAGCACCTTGTTAAAAGTGGGTCTGGTTAGAGGAATTTAGAACATTCAGTTGGAATGCCATCCTGTTAAAGGATTTACAAATGGCTACTAAACCAATGTAAGTCCATTGGATTTTACCCTAACTGATACAATTGTTAGAGAGAAACAATGAGGGCTTTTGACCTAATACAACTCACAACTTAACTTGTAGATTTTAGATCTTAGTTCAGCTCACAACATTTTATAGCTTTCAATGTTCAACACTGATAGCTTGTCCTCCTTTCAAGCTATGTCTCCTTGAGTCTCTATGCTCAATGTACTAGTGCAATCTCCTATATGGTCACTTATCAAAGTAGAGTATCTGTGCTCTATTCTTCGTTCTTCTCAATGCCTTCTTCTTGAAACCCTTCAACAACTTTGACCCAACAACTCTAGCTTCTTAGCCCGTGACTCCTTAAATAGAAGTTTGGGATACTTTTCCTTTTCAAATCTTCCTGCATTTTCTTTTAGTTCAAATGGATTAGGTAGTATTCATTGAATCTTCCCCATATCTTGTTCCTTCTGGAAACATTATGAAGAATCCTCCTGAATTCACCCAAAAATGGTTTATATAAAATTCTATGCCACCAGCTCATCATCCTTAGCCTCCATCTAGTTCAAAAAATTTAAGGTGACAAACTTGTCGACTCAGATTTGGTAAATCTTTGAATTTTCAAATGATGTAATAGCTTGACACTATTGAAATTCTAGTGCTCAACACATACTGTGTTACTCAACTCCAACTATGTTTTACTGATGCTTGACACCTACTGTGGATTCACTCAAAATCCACTAAGTTTTTCTAGTGCTCAACAACTTCTGTATCACTTGACACACACTAGATTTTGCATTTGCTTGGCACTAACTGAAAATATGCTCAGTATGAACTAGCTTTCTTGGCACTCACTAATGAACTTAGTCAAGCTTTGTTGTAATGCCCTGCCCGGAGATCCTTGGAAACAAGGATGAAAACAAGTCAGAACATTTTTTTTTACAAGTGTAAGTGCACATGATACAACCTACACAAACAAAAAGATCACAACGGAAGACTGAAAGACAACCAAGCACCAACGGATCTCCAAACGCCACTACCAACAAGAACACAATCACAAAAACTACAAAAGCCTACCAAGCTGAAAGACATAAGCTGACTCTTGGAAACTGGCTAAGTCTGAAATCCTGAAGCCTTGAAATTTTGGCTAAGTTTGAATTTCTCAAGCCCTGATTTTTCCTAGAATCCACACCTTAGCTCACAGAGGTCTGAAACCCATCTCAAATGAATTGTCGCATATATTAAAATATATCTTAAGTATAAGGCATTAAATATACGTCAACGATATATTTTAAACCCCGAAGGACTACAACAGAAACCCAAAAACTAAATTTCAAAAGAAACCTCTTGAATTCAAAATGCAACAACATAGGCTTGAAGAACGCCCAAAATGGTATCCAGATCAACTCTCAAAAAGATTAGAACACTCCAAAAAGTGCCCGCTGTTGGCACGCGCAGGTTTTAACCAAAAGGTGTGCGACACTTTTCACTAAGGGAGGGTGACACTTCTCCCTTATTGCGTGCGACACTTCTCAAGAAGGCGTGCGATACTAGAAAAGTATCGCGTGACATTTCTCATAAAGCCGTGTGACACTCTTCTAGTGTTGTACGACACTTCTTTAGTATTGCGTGCGACACTTTACAGTATCGTGCGATATTCTTTCTATGGGCGTGCGATACTTTATCAGTGTCGCACAATGTTGAACAAATGTCGCCCATAGAAAATAAAAATGCTTCTAGAACTCAAAAATGGAGAAAAACTGACAAAAGAACCTCCACATCGGGGAGTACTGGATCCACATTTTGAGGCCAAAACACTCGAACCAAAATTGAGTAACAAAAAAAAAAATCTAACCATCTATCAAACAAAGAAGGGAAAGTACAGAAAGAAAACATCACGACAACTGAAAGAACATCGCAATAACATAGATAACATTGCAATGAGAAAAATAACCAACTAAGTATGCGGTTCCTCCCAACCATCAATGGCATCATAGGACCATCGTGGGCCCTAGCCATCCTCCGTGCATAACATCCCAAGCCACCGATTAGATCATCGGTGTTGTCGTGATAGGGAAATCACTACTAAACATGCTACAATATAAGTAATGAAATCTAACATGCTAGTAGTAACATAAGATAACCCTGTAATCAGATAACATCATCTACTACATGCTAATCATCATAATGAGGAAAGCGTTAAAACTAACATCATCTAAGCATGATAACATCATAATGAGAGCATAAATCACAAGAAGCATACTCCGTATACTGAAGTACCAAGTGACACATCCAACAACGATCACGCTAGAACAATAGATCGCCTCTATACACCGGTCCCTAGCAGTGGTGAAGGTAGCTACACCTCCCAACCACGTGGCACCCGTAGGTCCACACCCGCTGTGCTGATGGAGATAATGATCCAACCACACACACACAAAACAACAACCATGGCTAACACACATGCCAAGCAGTATGATGATGGAATCCAGGACAAAGATAATGCATAAACAATAGGTTCTGGCCAGACACCTCAATGGGCTACTACGTAGGGACTGACATCATGGAGAGTCACTTGGCATCGACAAGCCCAAGCTCAGATCATGCTTTTCAACTCCTCAACGGAGGGCCTCGCATATACTTTTTATTATCTTAAATTTTATTACCACCCAATGTTTTATTTAATTATCACTTACTTAAAACTTCCTCTATCAACCCTATGGGACTAAGGTCACCAGGCTGTGAGATAGAAGCCCCCTCCATATGCTACCCTACCCTACCCATGCTCATCTAGCGATGAGTGCCCGAAGGCATGCAAACTCCCAACCCAACCCCAATGATCACAACTTCTGGAAGTACCACGGAAGATCGAGCCCCGCAGGTCACCCGAAAATATACGTGTGTGTGGCGCACCACCATCATAGAGGTCATACACAAGGAAAGGATGAGAATGCAAACAAAAGTCAATCGACCGAAAACATAATCGGGATGACGGATGCTACACGCATCCCAATGCAAAAAAATATGTAAAAGTGTTCTGAATGGTATCCAAATGGATCATCCAGGTCCACGAACCACAATGTGCCAAGAAAACTCGAGATAACATGGTGGCACGCAAAACAAGGTAAAAACCCCAAATTTTGGAAAAATTACAAAATTAAAACCCATTTGGCCTTTGGGTTCAAAACCCCCAAAAATCCAAAAATAATTGAAAACAGACATCGTATGCAAAAATGACCAGCATAACGGCCCAAAAACCCAAACCCCCATTTCAAAAACAGGTAAAATGTTCATACCCGACCAACCGGGTAGAACTAGCAAACAGAAACGGAGGAGAATGCTAGTTCACAGCCTCCTAACATATTGCTACAAGAAACGGAAGCAGAAACAGAGAAAAAACATTAAAACGGGAAGGCCCTACCTGACAGCAAAAAGGGCCGAAATTGAAACCCATAGAATAAAATAAATACTTCGCCGAAACTGCTGAAATTGTCGGCAAAGCGAGAACTCCTCGAGCCGAATCCAACGAGACCAACCTCGCAAAGATCCCATGCTCACAGCTCCCGCAATAAGCAAAACAATAATCCTTCAGAAGAGGATTTCCAAGTTTGCTCTCCAAACTCAATTTTCCAAAATGTGAGAAGTGAATAATGAATTCACTTTTCCAATACTTATTCATTTTGAGTGAATAGCTGATAATGGAAAATAGCTAGCTGGAGTAGTTAAACTCTGAAACAACCCAAACGAAAATAGGTTATTATCCATAATGGAAATTCACCTAAGGCAAAGCTACCAGAAATTAAATCCAAAAGATTAAAAACCCGAAAACCCAAAATTACAGAAAAACACTTAACACTTTCACGAAGAATGCGAACTTCTAAATGCACAGACATGTTCACTGGTCTAATCACATAATGCAACTAAGTTCGGATTTGCTAATCACTGAAAGGTTTTAATATAAAATAACTAAATAAGGATACGTCGACCATATAGGAGCGACATTGGCAAAATATGAACAGCTGGATCACTAACTCCATAGGCCACTGCCAGGGATATAATTCCTGCACACTAAAACACACGATCAAGTGCAATGGCAAATAATATCATAGCCAAAGAAACATGTATTAAAATACCTATTTAATCCATTTACATCACTCACATTCGCAGAAAGCGTAAAGGACGAGAATGAAGTAAATAACCCTAGTATAGAATCCATCTCATAGCATAGTCAACAAATAGGTCCAATACATCATATAACTAGATAATCAGTTCTCATAGATCTACTATCATCTCAAAATAACATCCACATGCAAATATGATAAACTGAACAACATAGCAACAAAGCATCTATGGTACGAAAATCAAAATATAACATTCGACCTTCAGGTCATCTCAAGGTACAAATATCAAAAGAGTATCAAGTATCTCTTGAATCAAAAATAGACAAGGTATAGACTGCAAACACAAGAGGCACTACATTTGTAGACAACCTTGTTACAACTTATACTTCTAAAGTTTCTAGGTGTGGCCATCCTTTGTATCTTCAAGTATATTATCAATACATCATTTAATCATTGTCTTAACTGATCCTTATACTTCATTACAAAACCATAACTCGACCTTTCCCTTAGGTACTTTTGTTACATCTTGTTGATCAAATCCTCTTCATCAATCAGCTAAGTGATAGTACTTGGATCTTATAAGAAATTGTCATTCCAACAAATAGTAGGTTCGACATCAGTGATAAAACAATGATTGAAAATATTCTTTATCAACAATCTCCCTCTTTGCAAACAATATGATCTTTTCAATCAGGTTTCCAATAATATATTCCTCTATGTCCCTTGGGGTGTTTAAAAAGTAAATTTCTAATTTTTCTGCATTCACCTTTTGTCTTGATGCTACTGAATAATCCAATAAAATTTGTTTAAAAAATTTAGTTTCTTCCTTGGTACCACTTCCAAGAAGAATAGTATCATTGTCAAACTACTGATGTGTAGTGTTTGGAACATCTCTGTAACAATAATCCCTTTAATTAAGCCTTCACCTTGGGCCTTTTGAATTGCTCTACCAAATAATTTTTCCATTATTATGAAAAGAAAAGGTGATAAGGGGTCACCTTGTCAGATGCCTCTTGAAATCTAAAAAAATCCTTTAGGAATACCATTAATAAGAAAGGAGATTTTAGGAGTAGACATGCAGTAAAATGACATTTATCCATTGCTTCAAGAATCCAAACTTTTCTAGGCATTTACATAAGAACCTCCAATCTTCTACATCATAAGCTTTTTGTATATCTAACTTCATAAACATATAGTCTTCTTAATTTTTAACTGTTGAATGTATAGTTTCCTATATGATGCATATTCCATCAAGGATTGATCTGCTTGGTGCAAACCCAGTTTGTTGTTCTGAGATAATTTTTGGAAGCAAAGTTTTAACCCTATTTGCTATTGCTTTGGAATATATTTTATAGATTGTATTACATAATGTCATGGGACAAAAGTTTGAAGGTAACACAACCGCATCTTTTTTAGGTATTAATCCTAGAAAAGTATGATTAATTTTAGTCAAAATTGATCCCCCATTTCTATCTACCTCAATTACTTTCCATAAGTCTTCCCCTAAAATTTCCCAACATTTTTTAAAGAAAAAATCTTGAAAACCATTAGGCTGTGGAGATTTATCTGAACTTAGATTGAATATGGCTACTTTGATTTCTTCTTTTGTAAAAGGTTCGGTGAGTTTCAAACTATCATTTTCATTGATTACTTTAGGTATATTCTTTTAACATGATTTCTTGATTGGTTAAGTTGGATGATTCATAGTTGTTTAATAGATTCTCATAATACATGACAAAATTTTTAGCTATTTCTACCGGGTTATCAGTAATACCACCATTATAATCTTTAATTTGAGTAATAGTTTTCAGAGCTCTATTATGTATAGTACTGTTATGAAAGAATTTTGTATTTCTATTACCTTCTACTAGCCATTTTTTCCTTGATTTGTGTATCTAGAAGACTTCTTCTTTTCCTAAAATATCCTTCTGTTTGGCTAATAGTTCTTTTTCTTTAATGAATTTTATGTTATCCATACAATTTTTAATAATTTCATTATTTAGTTTTTTGAGATTTTATTCGTTATTCAGTTTATCTTGAAATATATTATTCAAATGTGTTTTTTTCCACTTTTGTATGTTCTCTTTAATCATTTTGAGTTTTGATACAAAACAATACATCTTTGATCCTATAAATGTGCCTTCATCCCACCATTGTTTTATGTTTTCCATGAATGTTTTATCTAAGAACCACATTTTTCACATTTAAAAGGATTCCTATTAGATTTTTTTGGTTATGTTAATTCAATTTTAACTAGATAATGATCTGATCTAGTTGTAGGCTATATGGAGGTTGTGATTGAGAAATCTAATTTTGCTAATTCTCCTTTGAAAAAGAACCTGTCCAATTTTTTTACAATATAACTGAAGTCTTTTCTTCTATTGTTCCATGTGAATACTCCATTATTGGTAGGTATTTCTAATAGTTTATTAGTTCTGACCCATTCTTTGAATTCTAT
Organism: Cupressus sempervirens; assembly: GCA_028749045.1. Taxonomy (NCBI): domain Eukaryota; kingdom Viridiplantae; phylum Streptophyta; class Pinopsida; order Cupressales; family Cupressaceae; genus Cupressus; species Cupressus sempervirens. The sequence goes on along the minus strand of CM053788.1, from coordinate 636,840,247 downwards.
TGTGGCTCTTGATAAAGCCTAAGAAGCTCTGAATTTCTCTTTGAGGTCCGGAATGGCATTGAAGTCACTTCCTATGACCATGTCCTTCTCATGATTTAGCTTCATGAATGAAATAATTTCATCCCAAACTTTTTGCTTTTCTGTAGTTAGTATAGGTCCATAAACAATAATGAGAATGAACTGTAGATTATGCTTGTTACTTGTTACCTCACTCCCCATCCAATTATTATTTGATACTATAATTTTGATATTTATTGTTCTATTGTTCCAAATGATTCTCATTCCTCCTGATGCTCCTTCTGATTCTTTCAATTCTACATTCCATCTACCTAGTCTTTTCCTTAATTTCTCCCCTTCTTCTTTATTAAGCTTAGTTTCTTGTATCATAATTATGTCTAACTCAAATAGTATTAGGTTATGTTTTAACATTCTTTGTTTACTAGGAGCATTTAGGCCCCTAGTATTCCATGTAATGATCATCATTGTTCTTTAGGAAGGCTCTTCCCCTTCCTTAATTTAAGAACCTCAAGTATCTTTTTTTTCTCCTTGGCTTGGCTATCTACTTCTCTTAATTATTTTAGTGATTTTCTTCCTCTTTTCATTTTAGATTTGCCACATTTAAGAGTTCTACATCCTTCTCAATTAATTGAAATACCCATATTTTCTATACTAATTTGGTTATTGTTTTCTCTTATAGTTTCTTAATTGTTTCCTCATCCATTAAATCTTTTATAACCTATTTTGTTATTTCATTTTCTTCTTCATCTATATCTTTATCCTTTTGTAAACTTTCCTTTTCCTATTTCTTTGTTGTTTCTTTTAGTACCTCGAATTCTTCCCAATTATGTGACACTCCAATTAGTTTTGTTTTTGTGATGTCATCTACTTGAATGTTCTCTTCAGAACCCTTTAGGAAAGATTCTACTTCTGGAGGAACCATATATTCCTCTATTTTATCTGTATCCTTCAGAGATTTTATTCCAAAGATATATTTTTCATATGTTGGTGTTTGCCAAAATTTATAACTTTTCTTCTTTGCTTTCTTCCTAATGGTTATATTACTCCATTGTTCTGAATTTGCTGTTGGAATTATATATTCTTCTTCCTGATCTTCTACACACTCTACCAGTCTTATGATTTCTTCTTCTATGTATTCCATTGATAGGTTTACTTGCTTATTCATTTCTTCATTATTTTTCATACATTTTCCATTCCAAATTTTCTGATTATTACTTTCCTCTGATTCATCTATATCTGATTTGCTTTCCATATTGGTGTCCATATTGATTCTAGTTTTTGTCTTTGTATTTTTACTCTCATTCTCTATCCTATAATCTATTTGGTGTTCTCTTAAATCATGTTGGTGATGATATTGTTCCCCTAACATAATCTGATCTTCAATGTCCACTTGTAGTAGCTTGATCTCATGGGTCATTTATACCATGCTCTTTGATGCTTCTTTCTATTTCTTTCAAGATGACATTCTCCTTGTGGAAAATTTTGCATTCTCTCAAAGTTGCTATTGATGTCATTTCCTTATATATTCCTTTAGTTCTCTATTCTACCACTTTTGACCTTTCCTGTTGTCTTTGATTTGTACTTTTTTCCACTATTGATATACTTAATGATTGTGTACTATGTTCTATACTTTTTATTTCATCTAATTCTTTGACTTTTTTGTTTTTGACATTATTAACTACCTTAGTCTTTTGTTCCTTCTTCTCCTTTATTCTGATGTTTCTAAAGGATTCCTCTATGTTTGAAATTTTATGATCAATCTCTAGATTTGGTTTAATAATGCCTTTACTTTCCCCTTCATATTTCACAAATTCAAGCTCATAGATGGATCTATTTGTTATAATCTTTCTCTTCCCCAATGTCTTTTGATCTGGTTCCTCATCTCTTAGAAATTTAACATTACTAGTTTTGTCATACTTTGAATCTATACCTATAAGTTTACTGATTGATTTACCTATTCTAATTAATGTATATAAATTTTTGATTTCTACTGGAAGATTTCTACATTCATACCAAGTAGGTATCAAATTCTCTTTTTCCTCATTCCAATTAGGCACCCAAGTCTGAAATTTGACTACATGTCCTTTATAATAACAATTTGATATTGAAACTATTTTGTTCCTAAGTTTTCTATTTTTGCATTGCAGATATATTGATGACTTTGAGGAGATGCTAATACTTACCTATTGCTTCCAAATCTTCTCTAGTTTCTTTGTCAATTTTGATAAATGCTTGCTTGGTCCACTCCGACAAACATATACTCCTAGCTAAAAAATTATAACAATTGGTTTTCTTTACCTTATCTAGTGATGGGGTTGTCTTCATGCCCTTAGTCTTTGATATTTCTTTATGTATTGGTAGCTTTATATTGTCTGAAATACCATTCTTTCTTTTATGTGGAGGTATATAGATTTTTTAATTTCTCTTGAAAAACTTAGCTTCTTTTTTTGACACTGCTTGTTGTTGTTTCTGCCCTAATGGTATACAATTAGCTGTAGATATTTTAGTAGGTTTATATATTTCCTAATTACAAATTTTATCGATTTTTGCTATATTTGTTACCATTTTTTCCTATCACCCTTCATCCATTAAAAGTTTGATGTTTTGGGTATGTTGTTATAGATAATTTTTGTTTCCTTCCATCATCAACCTCTTTTTTTGAATTTGTTGAGATGTATTTCTCCTTTGGTTCTTGTTTGATATTAGAATTTGTCATCCATTTTCATTTTTGTATGGGTTTTCATTCAATATTGAGATCTTCCTATCCCTGTCTTCATGCTATTTAACCAAAGCACTGAAGGTATTCGACTTAGGATTAATTTTGTTTAATGGTGCAAATCTATTGCTGATCAAAATATAGGGGATCACCTATTTTCCTTTCAACTTTTCATCTTGTTGCTTTAGTGGGAGACATGTGGAAGTTGTGCCCTTGTTAGTGTAGACCTTTATCGCCACAAGTTGCTAATTTAGGTTTCGACTATGATAAACATGATTTTTGAGTCTAGGTGGTACTGCTTTAGTTGCATATTTTGACACTTCTATAATTCTTGCCATCACTCTACGATTTATTTTTTTCAAAAGTATCTATACTATGAAGATTTTTAATAAAGCAAGTTAAATAATATTAAATATACATCTCTTTTAAAAAAACCATATTATGTTAATTTTTTTTAAAGAAAAAAATTCTATAAAAAACCTTTAATAATATTTTTGTTAAAAATACTTTTCAAACAACTGCAAATAAGGGCTAGCTACACACACCTGGCCTAAGGTTGCATTTGATAGCCTTTGGTGTTGCTACGATAACACTAATGCTCTTGTAGTAGCCCTTGGGCTACTACAACAATGTTAGCATTGCTACAACAACCTTAGCATTACACATGGCAACTTCATTAGCTATCAAGGTGGGGCTTGGGGTCCCCCACCCCGATCACTTTTTTTTAAATTGAAAAACAATTAGAACCACCTTGTAAACATTCTCAAAGTAAAAATAAAAATATTTCCATAGTAAATGAAATTTACCGTGGTAAGTATTTGTATATATGTATATTTTTTTAAAGACATTTTTGTTCACAAATTTGATAGAGGAATAATAACACGAAGAAAAGAAATTTTGAAGAGGTTTTTTCTAGAATGAATCCTCCAAAACCCTACCTCAATCTAATGCTAATCAATTTGACGAATTCTTATGGTCACAAAATTTCTATCTATAACAACCCACACATAAATTTTTGCCTATCAATTCTCAAGTTGCTCTTCCAAACCTGTGTGTGGAGAACTAGGCTTCAATTCCCAATAAAGACCTCTAAGCCTAGTTATGGTTTCTATTTTCCAAATGGCCTCTCACTTTATTAATTTTCTTTTTATTTTATTTTAATTAAATATTTCATGCACTCTTAGTGCCTTTATATATATATATATATATATACCCATTTTAATTTAGAAAGTTACTTTTAGAGAAAAATATTATTATCTCAATTTCAAATAATGTTTAATTCTCATTTAAAGAAAAGAAACTTCAAAAATTAAATCATTATTATTTCACCAACTTTAAAGCTTTCCGGAAAATTTTAGTTTATTTTAAATTTTCCAAAGTGACACTTTTTAACTAAGTTTTTAATCCATTAGTTTTTATTTAATTTGTTCTCAATTAATTTAATAAATTGTGATAATTTCTTCATAACATTTTTCATTAAAATTATTAATATAATTAATTCCTTGGCTGAATAATTATACTTAAAAGTCAGAAAGTAAACCACATACTTGAGAGAAACCTATCAACCAAAAAAAACATACAAATCAAACTCAAGTCTTAAGAGATCAAATTCATGTCACCTTGATGAATTCGAGAGGGTAGAGAGATCAAATACTTGTCCTTTATCATAGGAAAAATTGGCTCAGGGCTAGGATTTGGACTTGAAAACTGTTGGAAATCTAATTGAAAAGCTCATTGATGAAGATCAAAGAGGGAGATTGTTGCAAAGAAGGAAGATTGTTGTTAAAAGAATGTTTTCAATCATTGTTTTGTCATTGATGTCAAACCTGCTATTTGTAGACATGACATTTTCTTATAAGATCCAAGAACTATCACTTAGTTGATTGATGAATAGGATTTGATCAACAAGATGTAACAAGACTACCTAAAGGAAAGGTTGAATTATGATGTTGTAATGAAGTGCAAGGATCAGTTAAGACAATGGTTAAATGATGTATTGATAACATGCCTAAAGATACAGAGGTTGGTCACACTTAGAAACATTGAAGGAACAAGTTGTAACAAGGTTGACTGCAAAACTTAAGGTAAGATCATTAGTGGGTACCGAGCAAGTTAGTTGAAGCCAAGAAAATTCTCAGTTGGAGCCGAGTAACAAAAAATTCTAGTGTGTGCCAAGTGATCTTCAAGTGCCAAGTGAAGTTTGAGTGTTGAGCATCAGAAAATCTTAGTTGATGCCTAGTGATCTTCAGGTGCTGAGCATCAGAAAAAACAAAGTTGATGCTAAGTAACATAGTATGTCCCGAGCACTAGTATTTAAATGGTGCCGAGTTGTTGCATTATTTTAAATAATGAAGATTCACCAAATCTAAGCTGACAAAGTGGTTACATTGAATCTCGTGAACTAGTTAGAGGATAAGGATGATGAGTTGGTGGCACAAAATTCTATGTAAACCATTTTTGGGCAAATTTAAAAGGATTATTCAAGAAGTTTCTAGAGGAAACAAAATATGGGTTAGGTAAAATGAATCCTACCTAATCCATATGAATTGAAATCAAAAGAAAGGAAGAATTGAGTGAAAAAAGAACTCCAAGACTTCTATTTAAGGAGTCACAAACCAAGAAGTAAATGTTGTTGATGCTGCTGCTGCCAAAGAGCTAATGCAAAGTGGTTAGAAGGGTGTCAAGGAGAAGACATCTAGAATAAGGAAGAGCACAAAGGCTCTGCTTCTACAAGTGGTTAAGAAGAGATGATTGCACTGGTACATTGAGCATGGAGACTCAAGGAGACTAAGCTTGAAGGGAGGCCAAGCTGTCAGAGTTGCAAAGATTGAAGGCCAGGCAATGGTATGAGCTAAGAAGTGACCTAAGATCTGCAAGTTAAGTTGTATATTGTAATCAGGTAAAATATTTTCTAATACTCTCTAGCAATTGTATTAGATATGAAAATCCTATGGACTTAGGTTGGTTTAATAGCCATTTGTAAATCCTTTAACAGGGTGGCATTCCAAGTGAATGTTCTAAAGTCCTCTACCTAGGCCCACTTCTAATAGGGTGGTTAAATCCTCTAACAAGGTCACATTTAATAGTGTGTTGTAAGCCTTTAATAGGGCAGGCCTTTCACAGGGAATCACTTCAAAAGAGTGAGAATTGAGTAGCATGCTATTGATGGTTTTTCCCAAATTGAGTTTCCACATAAATCATTTGTTATGTGTTGATTTCTTATGTGTTATGGTTGCATGTTGATTTACATTAACTTGTTGGTTAGAAAATGTAAAGCTTGGATGAATGAATGGTTCTATGGGCTCACTATACTTAGTGAAAAGTTTGAATAAGACATTTGGACCTTGAATAACTGATTCAACCCCCCCCCCCCCCGCTCTCAGTTATTTTAAAGTATTTCTAACAATTGGTATTAGAGCCATCTATTGATTTAGTTTCAAGGTAATAGAAGCAGAAAGATCAAGATGTTCAAGAGAGAAGTTCCCAAGCTCAACAAAGATGACTTTGCTGCATGGTAGAGTTTGATGAAATTGCACCTTGGATTAATAGGTGACTATGTACAAACCTCAATTGGAATAGAACATGTAAATCCAACAGGACCTCTTACTGTGGATGATTTGAGCAAAATGAAGGAGAACAATCAAGCAATTTTGGAGATTTCCTTTGCACTTAGTTATGCAGAATATAATGAAATCAAAGATTATGACACTGCATTCAAGATGTGGAAAGCCTTATCAGATATCTATGGAGGAGATCAAAATGTCCAGAGAGCAAAGAGAGAAAATTTAAGAGGAAATTTTGATGACATGAAAATGGAGGAAGGAGAAAATGCTACATAATGTGCTGCAAGGATAAAAGAAGTGGTAAGTGCAATAAGAAGTCTAGGTGGTCAATTGGAAGAAGAAACTGTCATTAGAAAATACTTAAGAACTTTTCTCCCTATCTATGCTATTAGAGTTTCAACCATTCAAGAGCTAAGGTGTGTACAAGGAAACACACTAACCTTTGCAGGAATAGTGGGAAGACTTACTGCATTTGAATTGTCCAATTTTGATAACTACAGACTTGAGAACCTTGAATCTGCTTTGAAGGTTGAGATGACAATAAAAGAAACTAAAGAGGAGACATCAAGAAAGAAGAGAAGAAAGGGAAAACATGTATCCAATGATAGCAGTGCAGATGAAGAAGATGTGGAATAGTTAGAAGCACTACTGGCTAGGAGATTTCATAGAGGCAAAGGTAAATTCAAGAGTAAGCTCCCTATCATATGTTTCAATTGCAATGAAGTAGGCCATATTGTTGCACGATGTACATAGAAAAAAAAAAACTACAAAGAAGGAAACAAGTACAGGAACAAAAAGGAAGATGACAACAAAGACTATAAGGAGAAAGGCAAAAGATGCTACATTGTTGAAGAAGATTCTAATGAGAATGATGATGAAGAAGTCTATGTGGCCATGAAGAATGAATTAGATAAAGATGAAGATGAAGCAACAAGATTGGTTACCTATGTGAACAAGAATGACAAGTGGATCATAGATAGTGGATGCTCACATCACATGACAGGAGATAAAAGTAAGTTCATTACTTTTACTCGATATGATGGAAATAGTGTTAGATTTGGTAATGATGCTCCATGTCAAATCAAAGGAAAAGGCTCTATTAAAATCATAGAGAAAATTTCATGTGATAGTGCATACTATGTTGAAGGATTGAACTACAACTTGTTGAGTGTGTCACAGTTAGGTAATGTAGGTTGTAAAGTAGAGTTTGGAAACAAAAATGCCAAGATTTAAGACACTGATGGAAATCTGATAGGAAAATGTGAACAAAATAGGAGTAATTTTTTTTACCTAGATATGGAAGATGCAACATGTCTTGTTGTTAGACTTGATGATGTGTGGTTGTGGCATAAAAGGTTGTGTCATGTTAACTTTGATAACAGTATTAGTGTCAGCAAGAAGACGAAGGTTAGAGGGTTGCCCAACTTAAAGATACCAAAAAACACAATGTGCAAACAATGTCAACTAGGGAAGATGACTAAGTCCAGCTTCAAAAGAAAAACATACACTTCCAAAGAAGTACTAGAGTTAGTCCATATAAACTTATGTGGTCCAATAGAAGTGCACAGCTACCTAGGAGACAACTACATAATGCTACTTGTGTATGATTATTCTAGGATGATGACTAGTATATTTTTAAAGAAAAAACTTGATGCATTTCAAATGTTTAAGTGGTATTTGGCCACAGTTAAGAAGGAAATAGGAAAGAACCTGAAATGCTTAAGGTCAGACAGAGGAGGTGAGTTTACATTAAAAGAATTTGAGATATTTTGCAATGGCAAAGGCATCAAAAGGAAAACATCAACACCAAGAACCCCATCTCAAAATGGTATTGTTGAAAGAAGGAATAGGTCAATGATTGACTATGCTCGAACCTTGATGATAGAGAAAAATGTTGCACTAAAGTATTGGAGAGAAGCTATAAGTATTGTAGTCTACACACTGAATAGAGTTCAAGTCAAGAAAGGTACAAATGCAACACCTTTTGAATTATGGTATGGTCACTCACCTAATGTTAAACATTTCAAAGTATTTGGATGTAAATGCTATATTATTAAATATACTAGAAATGACAAGTTTGATGTAAAAAGTGATGAAGGCATATTCCTTAGATGCTCCACTAGAAGAAAAGCATATAAGTGTTTGAACACTAACACTAACAAGATTGTGGAGAGTGCAAATGTAAATTTTGATGAGCATGCAAAAGTTTAGGTTGATGAAACTAAGAATCAGAGGATTATAGATCCTTTGTATACTTCTATGAAAGAATGACTATTGAAGACAATACTGCAAATCAAGTTGGGAATTAGCAAAAAATTTTAGTAATAGCCAAGTCACAGCCAGTGAATGTCGAACTGCATTTAGAAGTTGAGCTACAAAATGAAGAAAATGCACATTCTATTTTTGAAAATAGTATACATGAGAGGAATGATGAAGTGCTAGATGAAGAAGAACAAAATGAGTCTTAGGCTAAAGGATCAAACATGGAAAGAAGGATAGAACCAAGGTTAGCCAAGTATGTAAAAAGACATCACCTTGTAGAACAAATCATTGGTGACAAGGATGCCAGACCAATGACAAGGAATAGATTGAGGAATGAATCATGTTTGCTGAGCAAGGTTGAACCTAAAATAGTGAAAGATGTACTCCAAGATGATGACTGGTATAAAGCGATGGAAGAGGAGATAGATCAAATTGAGAAGAACAAAAGATGGACCCTAGTTTCTAGACCAATTGATAAGAATGTGATTGGTAGAAAATGGGTGTTTAGAAACAAATTTGATGAGAATGGTGAGATAACAAGAAACAAAGCTAGACTAGTTTGCAAAGGCTATGCACAATAAGAAGGACTGGATTATGGGGAAACATTTGCCCTTGTTGCAAGAATGGAAGGAGTAAGAACATTACTTGCATATGTTGCATACAAAAATTTCAAAATGTACCAAATAGATGTTAAGTCTTATTTTTTGAATGGTATATTGGAAGAGGAAGTTTACATAGAACAACTAGAGGGATTTTTTGATGATAAGAACAAGGACATGGTCTACAAATTGCACAAAGAACTTTATGGCTTGAAGCAAGCACCTAGAGCATGGTATGAGAGACTGCACAAATATCTTATGAAGATAGGATTTGAGAGAACGAATGACAAAAACAACTTGTATATCAAAATTGAAAAAGGTAAAACATTTTGATATCAAAAATCTTTGTTGATGATATAATATTTCGAGGAAAAGATGTTTTATGCAAAGATTTTGCTGATCAAATGAAGCATGAATTTGAGATGTCAATGTTTGAAGAAATCAAATTCTTTGTTGGATTACAAGTACATCAATTGAAACATGGCATATTTGTGACTCAATCCAAATACATCAAGGAGATACTCAAAAAATTTGGATTAGAAGAGTCAAAACCAATTAGCACACCAATGGCAATAGGACATAAGCTATCCAAGAATGATGAGTTTATTGAAGTAAATTATACATTTTATAGATCAATGATTGGAAAGCTGTAATATGTTGTACATAGTAGACCAAACATTGCATTAATTTTTAGAATAGTGGCAATTTCTTTTGCAAATCCAAGAGAAAACCACTTAATGGTAGTAAAGAGAATACTGAGGTATCTAAAAGGAACTGACGACTTTGGTTTGTACTATAAGAGGAGTGAAAAAATTGAACTAAAAGACTTCATTGATGCAGATTGGGGAGGTAACATTGATGATAGAAAAAGCACCAGTGGAGTAGTACTTTTCTTGGGAAAAATGTTGATTACATGGACCAACAAAAAGAAAAACTGTATCTCATAGTCCACTACTAAAGCTGAATATATTGCAGCTGCTATAAATTACACTAATATTGTACGGATCAAAAATTTATTGCAAGGTATGAAAGAAGAGGTAACTAAGCATGTGATACTTTATTGTGATAATACAAGTGCCATAAACATATCAAAGAACCCTATAATGCATGCTAAAACTAAGCATATTGCAATCAAGTATCACTATGTAAGAGAGTTGGTGGAAGACAAACAAGTGAAGATGGAATATGTTAGCTCAAAGAAATAAATTGTTGACATCTTCACAAAAACACTACCTAAAGATACTTTTGAGTATCTTAGGGGTAAGTTAGGGGTGATATCCCTAGCCAAGGCTACTTGAAGCAAAAAAAAGAATGCCATGCATCAAATGAGCTGATTGTTAAATGATTTTACACATTGATGCAGAGGATGTTTACTTTAGGATTCATGCAAAAAGTAGTAGAAGTGCTGAAGTTCCAAATTAGTCACAAGCAAGGTGACAGAGGGAGAAATAGAATGAACTTACAAAGCTACACTTGCATATTAAGATGCTAATATGTCTTTGGCATTGTTGTCAAAGAGGGAGAAATTATGAGAAATTGATCAAATGCTGATGATCTAGTGAGAAAAAGTATGTAGTAGAAGCTGACAGAAATAATCAAAAGTTGATCAGAATAGTAGAAGATGAGCAATACAGAGGGAGAAAAACAAAGAACAAGGATACAACAGCTAAGAGGGAGAAGCAAAAATGAAGCAATCAAGATAATAGAGGGAAATGTGAAAACTAATGGTAATACAATTACTTTTTGGCATTTGGTTAAATAGTTTAGTCTGATGGTTGATCAATTTGGTTTTTCATCAATGCCAAAAAGGGAGATTGTTGGAAATCTGATTGAAAAGCTCATTGATGGAGATCAAAGAGGGAGATTGTTGCAAAGAAGGAAGATTGTTGTTAAAAGATTATTTTTAATCATTGTTTTGTCATTGATGTCAAACCTGCTATTTTTAGAAATGACATTTACTTATAAGATCCAAGTACTATCACTTAGTTGATTGATGAAGAGGATTTTATCAACAAGATGTAATAAGACTATGTAAAGGAAAGGTTGAGTTATGATGTTGCAATGAAGTGCAAGGATCAGTTAAGGCAATGGTTAAATGATGTATTGACAACATACCTAAAGATACCTGGAGGTTGGTCACACTTAGAAACATTGAAGGAACAAGTTGTAACAAGGTTGACTGTGAAGCTTAAACTAAGATAATTAGTGTGTGCCGAGCAAGTTAGTTGAAGCTGAGAAAATTCTCAATTGGAGACGAGTAACAAAAAATTTTAGTGTGTGCCAAGTGATCTTTAGGTGCCGAGTTAAGTTTGGGTTCCAAGAATCAAAAAATCTTAGTTGATGCCTGGTGATCTTCAGGTGCTGAGCATCACGAAAAACATAGTTGATGCTGAGTAGCATAGTATGTGTAGAGCACTAGTATTTTAATAGTGTCGAGCTGTTGCATTATTTTAAATAACGAAGATTCACCAAATCTAAGCTGACAAAGTGGTTACCTTGAATCTTGTGAACTAGTTGGAGGATAAAGATGATGAGTTGGTGGCACAAAATTCAATGTAAACCATTTTTGGGAAAATTTAAAAAGATTATTCAAGAAGTTTCTAGAGGAAACAAAATATGGGCTAGGTACAATGAATCCTACCTAATCCATATGAATTAAAATCAAAAGGAAGGAAGAATTGAGTGAAAAGAGAACTCCAAGACTTCTATTTAAGGAGTCACAAACCAAGAAGCAAATGCTGTTGTTGCCAAAGAGCCAAATTGCAAAGTGGTTAGAAGGGTGTCAAGGAGAAGACATCTAGAAGAAGGAAGAGCACAAAGGCTCTACTTCTACAAGTGGTCAAGAAGAGATGATTGCACTGGTACATTGAGCATGGAGACTCAAGGAGACTAAGCTTGAAGGGAGGCTAAGCTTTAAAAGTTACAGAGATTGAAGGCCAGATAATGGTATGAGCTAAGAAGTGATCTGAGATCTGCAAGTTAAGTTGTATGTTGTAATCAGGTCAAAGATTTTCTAATACTCTCTAGAAATTGTATTATATATGAAAATCCTATGGACTTAGGTTGGTTTAATGGCCATTTGTAAATCCTTTAATAGGGTGGCATTCCAAGTGAATGTTCTAAAGTCCTCTAACCAAGCCCACTTCTAATAGGGTGGTTAAATCCTCTAACAAGGTCACATTTAACAGTGTGTTGTAAGCCTTTAACAGGGTAGGCCTTTCACAGGGCATCACTTCAAAAGAGTGAGAATTGAATAACATATTACTGGTGGTTTTTTCCAAAATGGGTTTCCACATAAATCACTATGTGATGTGTTGATTTCTTATGTGTTATACTTGGATGTTGATTTACAGTAACTTGCTAGTTAGAAAAGTTAAAGAATGGTGCTAGCTTTGAACTCTTTCCAAAGAAGAGAAAACTCTTCCATGGACACACTCTCAAGAATACCTTGTCTTCCACTACAAACTATTTATCTGTCTTATGAGCATCTGCATACTTTTTTTGTCTATCATGTGATGTAGACACGTGCTCATAGATGTGCATGTCCTATTTCTCCATATCTCAAAGCATCTTAGGAACTAATAGGATGCAACCCTCCAAACTATCCCAACTCAAAGGTGTACAACAAGGATGACCATATAATGCTCAAAAATGTGCCATCCAAATTGAACTATGATACCATTATTATATGCAAACTCAACTAGGTAAAGGTAATCCCCCCAAAGTGTCTATCGGTCCATGACATACATTCTCAACATATCCTCTAGGACCTGATTCACTCTCTCTATTTGACCATCTATCTTCAAGTGATATGTTGAGCTAAAATTCACGTGGGCTCAAAAATCATGCTGCAATGAAGTCTAAAGTGTGGATGCAATTATATGATCCCTATCCAAAATAATCTTTTGAGGAATACCATACAATCTCACAATGTCATGTATAAAGACTTTGGCTACTGAAGTTACTATAGAGGATGACTTCATCGGTGAAAAGTGTGCCACCATAGTCAACCTATGAACCGTGACCATGATAATATCATATTGCTAGGGTTTCATAGGTGTAAACACCTAAATTTGATTATACAAATAGGTAACCGTATTTAGTCATCTCCTAGGACATTATTGATTAAATATTTATTATTTAATTTATTAATCATCATCCCCTAGTTAATTAATTAAATTAATTAACTATAGTCCAATTGATAAAATTAAATGTTATCAATTAAATCCATATTCCTCTATTAAATTAAATAAAACCTCAGTCTTATTTAATTTAATCCCACATCCACAATTTTATTAAATAAATCATTTAATAAATTATATAAACCCCTAAAACATCACTAAACCTTATCCTAACCCCTAATCCAACCCATTCACCCATACTAACCTCACTTAGCCACCTAACTAACCCATCCCATCAAAGCTAAGCCACTTGCCCCCTAATCCCCTTCCTAAGCTAAGTTTAATCCTCTCCTAAACATGTGCACAACTTTAAGCAAGGGTTAAGACATGTTAACCCAAGCCAATGTCAAAAAGTCTCCCTTATCCTCTTCCATCCCTATCCAAGAGCATTAATGGCTCTTACATGCCATTAATTCCTCTTAGATCCCTCTTTATGTCTCTTACATCCCTCTTATACACTCATCCTCCCTCATGACTCCCTTTGACCAACCCTTCTCCCATCCTCTCACAGTCATCCTCCTTGTGACAAGTGTCACTCCCCTATTGGCTCTAAACAAGCACAATCCATGTGCTTCCCCTTTAAAGCATCTTAGCCCTTCCTCACCATTCTTCCATCTTGACCCTCCATTTCACTACCATTTAGCCTATAAATAAAGCCCTTCCCTCTCACAATCTATCATCCACTTTTATGAAAACTTATAATGCTATTTTGAGAGCCTAAAAACTACCAAAATACCATCATAATGCTGAAATCCATCCATAACCCCATTGTTGAAACCCTCATCCATATACACACTTGATAGAAACCCCCCACTTATTGAAATCTTGAGCACAACATGAGCATACATCCCCATTCATCATGGACATATCTACGTCATCGTGGGTTATACCATAATGAGCCTACCATTCTTGGTTTTCCTTCCTTCTTGGTGATAACCTTGGTCCTATCATAAGTGTTAGCTAATTTAGTTGTGTGAATGCTTTTTATTAATTTAGTATTCCTTTATTACACTACTAGATTAGGTGATACAATAGGTAATCCCAAGATGAATTCCATAGAAATAATATCCCACTTCCATGAAGGAATGAGGTTAGGTTGAAGAAGCTCTACAAGATGTTGATGTTTTTCCTTGACTCTCTAGTGCTGAATCTACCTAACCACAAAATTAGAGATATCAAACTTCATCCTAGACCAATAATACAACCATCATAAGTCTGCATGCATCTTTCTGACACTTGGATGTGCCATGTAAGGTGCATGATGGGCCTTGGATAGGATCAATGTATGAAGATCATATGAAGAGGATACATAAATCCTTCTTGACTCATGCAAAAGGACATCTAAATCCAACACATAGCCCAAGAATATGCCTTCTAAAGGTCTTCTTGAGTTAATCTCTACACTCACTTCCTGATATCATGTGTTGGTAGGAAGTGCTTGAAGTCCACATCTCCTCAAATCAACACTAAGTCAATGTTGAAGTCTCATGTCTCCTACGACTCAAAGTATCTGCTACCAAACTCTCCTTCCCTTGAATGTACTTCACCTTGAAATCATACTCACACAAAAAATATCCAAAACCTTTGGCTAGCATTCAAATTGGGTTGCGTGAAGATATACTGTAAACTATGATTATCACTCTGCAACCCAAAACAATGCACCAACAAGAAGTGTATGCATCCCACTAAGGCATGAACCACAACATCTAACTCAAGATCATGAGTGGGATAGTTTAGTTTATGATTCTTGAGCTTTGAAGACTCATACATAATAACCCATCCTTCTTGCTTGAGGATTGCTCCAATTCCTTCTAGGGAAGCATTGACACACCATCAAATCACCTACTAAATCAGGTACTACTAGATTAGGTGCACTAGTCAAAATATCCTTGAGCTTCCAAAAAGCCTCTTCACACTTCTCCATCAAAAAAAATTCTTTCCCTTTCTCTGGAGGGAGGTGATAAGATAAGAAACTATGGAAATGTTTTGAATAAATCTTTTGTAGTATCCTATCCAAACCCATGAAGCTAGAAATCTCAAAAAAATTAGTGGGTGCAAGAAAATGCACTATAGGTTGGATATTTGTGGGATCCATTAAAACACCATCTTCTAAAATAACATGCCCCAACTACTACACCTTAGACTAGAAGAACTCACATTTCACCACATTGGCATACAATTGATTATCTCTAAGACACTACAAGAATAACTAAAGTTTCTCCTTATGTTCCTCCTAAGACCTAAAATAAATTAATATATCATCCAATAACATAAGTACAAATCAATCAAGGTAAGGATGAAATATTAAATTCATCAAGCACATGAATACTTATGGAGCATTCACAAGACCAAATGAAACCATTGTGAACTCATAGTGGCCGTATCGAGTGTAGAATGTTATCTTATGGATGTCTACATCACAAATGTATAACTGATGTCACCCTAACCTGGGATCAATCTTAGAGAACACCTTGGCTCCCTTAATCTAGTTGAATAAATCATTTATCCTCAAAAAGGGGTTTTTATTCTTAGTTGTTACATTGTTCAACTATTTGTAGCCAATGCACAAGCGTAATGATTAATCCTTCTTCTTCACAAAGAGTACAAGTGCTCCCCATGGAGAAACACTGGGTCTAATGCAACCCTTAGCTAGGAGCTCCTCTAGCTATAGTCATAACTCATCGAAGTTTTGAGTAGTCATCTAGTACATGGATTTAGATATGAGATTTTCTCTTGGAATGAGGTCAATATGAAAATCAATGTCCCTCTTGGGTGGCATCCCTAGAATCTTGCTAGGAAGGACATCAATAAACTCCTGCAATATGGGGTGATCTAGAGTCTTGTCCTTTGAATCCTCTTCCTGTAATAGTTTGTTCATCGTAATGGTTAACACCTAACATCCCTTTTGAATGCTCCTCCTAAGCTACTTTGTAGGGATCATGCAAAGGGATATGGGTCTTTGAATTCCTACAATCTCTATGTCCTTACCCCCATCATCCTTGCACTTAATAATCTTTCTACTATAGTCAATGTTGGCTCCAACCCTCTTAAATAATCCATACCCAACACCACATCATAAGGTCCAATAGGAATAATTCAAAGACTAATATATTAGTGAATCCTCCTAGGTCCAACCCACCTTGATGCACTAGAGATTTTGTGGCTACCTTGGTTCTTGAAGCTAGTTCCACTTGCCAACGTATGTCTTTCTTAACCTCCCTAAGATTTTACTTGGCTATTATAGAAGGTGATATGAAAAAGTCAATAGCACCAGAATCAAATAGCATAGAAAGATGAGTACCTTTGATAGATTCTATAGTATCAATAGTGGTACCCTAATGAACCTCAAGGTAGTGGTCTACTACTACAAAGATTCTACAGGATCTCCTTGCACCACCCACTATAGGCTCATAAGCTCTAGGTCTCTTTCTAGAATATTGTGAAGCACATTGTGGGAAGTTGGATGCAATATGCCCAAACTATCCACATGAGAAACATCCTATACCTCTTCTTGAACCTTTTTTGGTTGGAGATGCACTAGATTGTTGATGGCTTCCCTTACTAGTGAAGGAGTGAGTACTTTATATTGGTTGATTGTACTGGTTGTGATTATTTCGTCGAACATTACAGAAGCTCTAGGAGTTGGAACCACTGACACCACTATGATCTAACTGAAAATACCCTTTCCACTAATGCTACTACTAATGCCCTTAATTTTCCTTTGAAAAAGGAAGCTTCTTGTTACATCCTGCTACTTGGTTTTGTGTGCCCCTTGATCTTGAGGGTGAATTTGCACTAGTAGGTTCCCCCAAAAAAACACCATGTCCCAAAGTGATATTATACTCCACAAAAATAGCCTACTAAACCACATCCTTAAGGGTCCTAGGTTGAAATAACTTCACACACCAATGGTATAGTTGTTTAGTCCCTGAATACAATGTTGTCCCATCAGTGATGAACTATCATTTATCCTTGCATACAACATGAGCTCAAAGAACTTGTGCTCATACTCCACCACTATCATGGTATACTACCTTATATTGTGAAACTTATCTATCCTCTACTAGTGTCATTGCTTTGGTAGAAAGCAATCACATAAGTTTTCAAGGAAGAACTCCCATGTAACATTATTGATGTTCACTTCGAGCTTATTTTCCTCTATTCTCTACCACATGGCCACAAATATATCCAAGTGGATAATGGAATACCTTGCTTTGACATTAGAATCAAAGTCATACGTTGGAAAAAATCTATCCAAAGCAATTATCCAATTTTTTGAATCGTAATCAATACCTTCTCCTGTGAAAGTATTAACCGTATCCTGTTGTAGGTCCTCCCTTTGGGAAACCTTGATAGACCTCTTCTTGTTATCATGATGTTATCTTTGAGGGCTCTTGTATCTCCTTCTCTCATAATTTCTAGAGTGATATAATTCCTCTTGATCGATTCCCTTTTGAGGGGGTAGGTTCTCTAAGATAATGTTCAACTTTTGTCTAGTGTTGGCCTCTTGTGAGTCAACATGATGGCTCTCCACTAATCTCCTCCATGTTCTCATATTGAACAAGCCTCTCACAATCAATCATGTGAGGGTTGGTATGCATGCCCCTTCCTCAACCTCTACCTCATCATGAGCTATGACCCCTCATGCCTGATCTAGTCTCAGTCACCATCTTCCTACAAAAATTGAGTAAATATTATGACATACTAAAATAAAAGAAGACATGACATCATAAAGTGGCCTAGCAGTAGGGGGAGTGTTGAGTCAAGAAGATAAACTCTTCACTCTAGAGTGTGATGCAAGTGGCCTAGTAGTAGAGGGAGTGTTGAGTCAAGAAGGTAGACTAGTAGCCTTCTTTAGTGAAAAGCTCAATGAAGCCAAAAAGGAATATTCTTCTTATGACCTTGAACTTTATGCCTTAGTTTAGTCCCTTAGGAAGTAGATGCACTATCTATTTCCAAAGAATTTATTGTTTTCACTAATAATTAGGCCCTAAGCTACATCAAAACTCAAGAAAAGTTGAGTAATAGGCACTTGAAGTGAATGGAGTACTTGTAGGTATTCAATTTTACAATCAAGCACAAGAAGGGGCAGTTGAATAAGGTAGTAGATGCTTTGGGCTAGAGGTTATTAACTATCCAAGAAGTCTAGCTCCATAGCATTAGGACAATGAGATTTACGAGTCTCTATAAGGAGGATGAAGACTTTGGAGAGGCATCAAAGTTGTGTGTACCAAGAGGATCCATAACAGAGAATCTAATACAAGAGAAACACAATGGGAGTCTAACTGGACACTTTTTTGTAAGCAAGAATTTAGACTTGGTCAAAATATTCTACTATGGGTCTAAATTAGTTAGAGATGTAACCAAGTATGTGGAACAATGAATTGTGTGTATGAGAGGTAAAGGAGGGATGAGTAATGTAGGTCTTTATCAACCCTTACCAGTCCCAAACAGGCCATGGGAATGTGTGAGCATGGATTTCATAGTAGAATTACCCAAGACAAAATAGGGTAATGACAATTTCTATGTAGTTTTTGATAGGTTCAACAACATGGGACACTTTATTCCAAGTAGAACTTCCAATGATGCAAGCTACATTAACTATCTATTCTTGAAAGAGGTTGTGAGGACTCATGGCCTTCCATTAAGAATACCTTCAAACATGGATGTAAAATTCATGAGTCACTTTTGGAAGACCATGTGGAGTAGACTTGGCACAAACTTTTCATTTGGATCAGCCTACTATCCCCAAATAGATGGTCAGGGTAAAGTGGTTAATAGGGTGTTGGTTAACCTCTTAAGGTGACTAACTAAGGAGTATGGCTAAACATGGGATATGGTTATTTGCCAAGAAGAGTATGCATATAATGATAGCATAAATAGGACCACAAGAAGAATTCCATTTTAAATTTTCTATGGCATGCATTCTAGAGGTGTGTGTGAGTTGAGGGATCTTGGAGGCATGGAATATAGGAGTGGGCATGCTAATGATTTTTTCCAAACAATGAGAGAAATACAAGAAAAAGTGAGGAAGGGCATCTAAGACAATACCCAAAAGCTTAAAGCCAAGATAGATGAAAGGAGAAAGGACATTTAATTCTCCATTGAAGATTATGTCATAGTGCACTTAAACAAGATAGGATTGTAGAAGGGTGTACCTGCCAAGTTACAGATGAAAAGAGTAGGATTTTGCAAGATCATAGCAAAGTATGGAGAAAATGCATACAAAATTGATTTACCATCAAATTTGGGCATATCTCTATTTTTTAATGTGCAATACTTGGTTTAGTTTAAAGGACCATTACCTATGGATGCTTACAAAATTCAAGGATTTTAGGATGACTTGGAACCTACACTAATCCCTTCTTCCAAAAAGTTGGAGGCTGAAAAGTTGTTAGACTCCAGAGTCAAGAAAGCCACTAGAAACAAGGTCATGTACATGGAGCACCTTCTCAAGTGGAAAGAAAAACCAAACTTAGAAGCCACATAGATTTCTAAGGAATATTTCAACAAGTTGGGCATCAACAAAGACCTACTATCCATAGGAGTGACATAGCTTTTCTCTGTGGGGGAGTATGGTGGAGGGCCACCTAGGTGGGCTTAGGAAGACCTAGGGATCCCTTCTAGATTTTGTCTTGTAATGGTTCTAGATACACCACTAGGTGAATAAAGGGACTCATGTAGTCCTAAGAAGGTAAGGTGTTAAGTTTGACAATCCCAAACAGGTCAAAGATGCTTCTAGTTGCTCACTAGGCCAAACTAGGTATTTTGGGGCCTAGAAGGGTAGAATTGTCAAATAGAGGTTCTAAGGCCATATTTAGGTTTTTTAAGTCCTATTTGGACATTATGAAAGGTTTCATGGCTTTTTTAGAAATTTTGAGGGTCTAACTCAACAAGATGTAAAAGTTGCTCAATTGTTAATGTTGTTAATGACAACATTGACAAATTTTCTTGCATTTTGTGCAAATTTTCCAAGAATAGGTGATAACTATCTCAAATATTTAGGAATTCTCATGGTAAGCCTATATGAGGCCATTCTCAACCTATTCAAGGGGTTGGTGAATTTGGTTATTGCATTGTACAGTCTGAGCAACAAGTTTGTTTTAACAATTTTATGCTTTTGGAGTTGATTTGGCATCAAATTTATGTTTTGGTGGTGTTAGAGTAGATTTATTTAAGATTTTGTACATTTTTTATTTATCATTTTTCTAGGTTATGAGTGCTTGAAATAATTGTTTTTTTCCCTACTAGTTTACTATTATGGATCAGGCTATTGCACAAATGGAGTCATAGGGCCACTTCCCATTGTAGAATTTGTATGGTCTTTTGGGATTTTGAAAATGACTCCATGTACACTTTATACAGTGGAGATGGGGCCCTAGAATGATGAGGAGGAACTTTTGAGGTGATGCCCGAGGCAAGTCTTGGTAAATTGGTTGGGGATCATAGAGTAGAGCAAGTGGAATTGGAGTGGTTGAACATGTCTGATACTTTAACTTGAGATTGGAATATACTAGAAGGTGATAATAAGTAACCCCAAGACCAATGGAAAGTATTGGAAAAATTCTTGAGGGTAAAACTAATTTTGGATAAGATTGCTCTCAAAACCCTTAAAACCCTTGTTTAAAGGCTCTTTTTGTGCTTGTATTGTACGAACAGATTGATGACCTCAGACCCAAATTTTTTTTAAGGTATCTAAAAAGAGTGTCTAGAATAGTAATTTGTTTTAACCCTTGTTAAGGTTTTTTGTAAGATTTTTGGATTTTAACCTAGTTGGAGGCCTAATTGCTTGTAGCCCTATGACAATCATTTCGTAGCATTTTTTGCTTGGTTTGTGGAGCTCAATTAGCGTTTCAAACCTAATTTTTATTAGGGATATTTAAGGGTGTACAAGTGCCTTCCTATATGACCAATCATTCCATTTGGAAGTTTCATTCACATTTAGTGTTACTTGTTTTGATGGTGAGTCAACAAGCAAGTTTTTTCTACTTAGTTGATGTACACCAATTAATTGGCTTAGGATATACTAAATAGAGTCCTAAGGAGCATAGGGTGAGTAGAAGTCCTATTTGGTCAAGTGTATGGCCTATGAAGACCCTAAGGGAGCTTGGGGAAGAAGCAAGATTGGTTGTGACATCATAGGATCACGTAGATCTATATGAATAATATCCAATTTTTTGTAGTAGAGAACTACTTGCTAGGAAAAGAAACTTTCTTCTACTTATCCATAACACATTCTTTACACACAAAATAAGTAGGCTTTACAATTTAGGTAAAATTCTAATAGCAAATATATTTCTAGCTTTCACAATATTATCAAAGTTTAAGTGAAAAAAATATTCTATGACATAACCAACTATTGTCCACCTTTGCAACCAAACATGTAATCTCTATAGTGTTTAATTGAAAAACATCAACTCTGGATCTTGTACCTATGCCAATCAATTTTCCATCTTTATCCTTGATATTGTATGTCTTCTCTATGAATTACAACCAATAACCTTTATCAACCAACTATCCAACACTCAATAGGTTATGGTTTAATCCATCAACAAAATAGACATCATCAATATTAGTCTTTCCATCAAGAGTAATAGATCTTATTCCATTGATATGACATGTTACATTGTTACCAACTCTAACAATCCCTCCATAATGACTACTGAACTTAACAAACTTATTCATGTATCTAAACATATGATCCAAATAACCACTATCTATAATCCAACCAGTTCTCTTTTCAACCTGTGAAACTAGGGCTTTCTCTTCTCTAACTTTTTTTAAAGGATTTTCTTCTATTATAGCTACAAATCCTAACTCATCACCAATTTCACTTTGAATTCTTTCTTCAGAGTCATCATATTTATTTGCATACAAAAAATCTCTAGATGTTCTAGACTTGAAATTCTTCTTATATGTTTTCTCTCTTTTAGGACACTGAGAAGCACAATGATAAAATTCATTCAAGTTCAACATTTAAATATTCTCTTATTGTTCAATTATTTTCTTACAAGTAGGGCAATACCTTCATCAATTCTTCTATCCTCCTTTGATATGGATTTTCTCCTACTAGCATAGTCTCCATTAGTGCTTACACTTCTTGATAAAGAATGCTAAACACTTAATGTACTAAAGAATGTTTCCACTCTAGAAAGATATCTAGATTGCTTCAAGGTCACTTCTATTGCTTCCAATCTTCCTAGTAGAGTCTCTCTGGTAAAATTTTTAGTGCAGGGTATCACTAGCTCAATCATATGTGTTATTTTCTTGAATGGTGGTTTCAAAATTTTCAAGATCTTCCAAATAATCTCATCTTCAATTTTAGATCTATTGCAAGACTTAATTACTACAACAATTTTTGATATTCTACCAATATAACTTCTTTCAGATTCATCTCATCATCTTAGCATCTTGAAATAAACATATCCAATTCTAAAATTTAGGATTCTTTTATCATGCACATCACCTTCAAATGTAGTTTCTAAATCTTTCCAAATTTCATGAGATGTTTCTAAGGATTTTACTTGACTATATTCATTTTTAGGAAGAGTTAACAATAATGCTTCTTTGGCAAGCATATTGCACATAAATAGATATATTTCAACTTCACTACATTCTTCAAGTTTGCATTCTTCCACAATTTTCTTTACATTCTTTGTCATCGGCCAATATTCTAGACCAATCCATAGCAAATGAGTCTTCCTCTTCTCCTTCTAGTAGTCATAGTTAACTCCATTGAATATAGGACTTTCTTTTCTAAAATGACACATTATTCATCTCCTTAAGTTGTTTACCTTTTTCTTCAAGGAATTAGTGCTTTGATATTGATTATTAGAAAGTAAATTCCACCAAGATAAGTGGGAGGGGGTAGGTGGGTGGGGGTTGGGTGAATCGGTTATCCAACTATTAAAGCATTTATCAATCTTATAAGTCCTTGACCATGTGAACAATATAATTAGAAACCATAAGAAGATACATACACAATAATTGTTGGTGTAAATAAGTATTTACTATTTACACATACTTAATTTTACTTAGGTTAATAAATTATTTTATTATTTTGCATTAGTTTATTATTTATTTAGGTGAGACACTTAGGAGTTTGTGTACTCTCATGAATGGTCATGTTGACAACATAGAAGTACGCAACTCCAATTCAACACATGGTGTCTACAACAAAGGAGTTTGCATCATTCATTAAGTTGTCATGTAGACAACACTATTATTTGCACTCCTAATTCAACACATATTGTCTACACCACTAATTTGCATGCTACACCATTGTAGGCTTATCCTCACATCATCGCACTTACTTTCGTTCTTAATGGAGGATAACCCATATCTGGTGGACATGTGCCTTGTTGTATGACTTATCATGTTGCTGACTTCTATGCATTCTACAAGCTCTCTAGAGGCCTTTATAAATAGGCACTCCTAGTGTACTTTGATATGGCATATTGAATGAATATATCGTCATTCTGATCATACTCTCTCTTTGGTATATTGTTGTGCTTGTGTTTGAGTTCCTTTGTCTTGGGTGAATTTTGGCCTAAGCCAAATTCTTACAATAACCCTTGATCAAAGGGAAAAACTTGGTAGGGAAGGTACCTAAAAAATGATGTACTAATATAAAAGTTCCTTGTGAAAGGATGGACTTTGTTAGGAGAAAATGAAATACATTTAGTACATATCTCCCTGTTAGGAGACATTGAATTCTTGTTAGGAGATTCCAACCCTGTTAGGAGTTGTAGAAGGTAGAAGGACCCACTATTCAAACAACTTTAGGGAAAGACCATTGAACACATTGTCTAACTAATCTCAGTGATATTCCTTGTAGAATAATAGAATGAAATAACTTAAACTCCTTCTCTATCCTCTTGATAAGACCAAACCTCTTTAGATCTCAAAACCCGATCACCAACTTCACATCCAATAATCCCTTGGATTGCTTACACACATTTACCAACTTCACATATCACTTGTACAATTTGCACTTCACATAATCATTCACACATCACCACAAGGAAAAAAAACTTCCTTTATACCATATCTTCAAAATAATTCCTTGAGTCAGCCTTGAGGCTTTCCCTATTAATTATAATAGGGCTTCATTAAGATATTACAATCCTTTTTACAATTACATAACACTATCGGCTCACAATAGACACAACTTCTCATATGTGTGATCTATGATCTTGTGCACTTGGTGACATCATCATTAGGATGTCTACTGTCACTTTGTAACTTCACTTATCACAATTCTATCCATATTAAGAGATACAATCCAAACATTAGAAATCACTCATCAAGTACTCTATCTACATATTTTCCTCTACAATTCTTGAATAACTCTCGCATGTCTTCGATTCTCTATATGCACACTTGTCCACTTTATCAAGACACAATGTAGAATACTTTCTCAACTACACTTGACCTTATCATCAATACATAGACTATATGACCTCGTTCTTTGTCTTCCACTCTGCCAATCTTTATAGTAATATTACTATGTTGACATAAATGACAAACACAATCATGAATACCACATGCCAATCATGCTAACCATCTCTCCAATTTTTATGATACTTCCCTAAAGGAATGCCATCAGCATTCAAGCTAATAAGGCAATGATTTTGAAATATATGGATTATAGGATACAAGTTGTTATCATGGAGAAAACCACCTTTCAATTGTTGTAATTCACTAAATGGTAGTCAAGATCATCAAATTTTCATTTAGAATCAACTAAAAAGCTTTCTCAAGTCTTGTTCACCATTGTAGAAGGAAAATGTTCATAAGATAGTCTTAATGGGAATGTCCAAAATGTGGTAGTGTATTACAAGGTACGTGAACTATTTTACAAGATTCTTGAAAGGGACATTATTTTTTCATAGAATGCAATCATTGGAGGATATGCACAAACTAGACTAGTTAAATGTGCAAGGTTGACCACCATGATGATGCTGTTAATGTTGAGTAAATAGTGTAACTCAACTAAATTTGTGGTGGATATGTTGATGTATTTTCTCAGTGCTTGTAGCTCACAAATAAATATAGGTTTTAGGAGAGTTAGAAGCAATGCTACCTATAAATTTAGATCTTGAAAATGCTGCCACTTATGCTCTCCCAAATATTGGTGCAAAAATGGGTAGGTGAGGTGAATTTTAAATTTTAAGGAGTTTTACAAAATTTGGAGGAAATAAAAATATTTCTAGGTGAGTTGGATTGAAAAACATGAAATGAAAAATCTTTTTTCTATAAGAACACATGAGATGTATTCAAATTTGGAGAAATTAGCTTGGAACATGAAGGAAGCTAGGTGTTTTGCAAAGGATATTTCAAGCTCTTTTTGTACTTTACAAGTGGGTATATTACATATCCTCTTTTCACTGTTTCTACATTCTTTAGCAATGTTCAATTCTATTAACAATAGCAATAATGTACAAGTGATCAGTAATTATTATTGGTTTTCTATAATCATCTTTCGATGCATTGAATTTAAGTTTTAATTTATTACAAGGAATTGAATTAATGTATGATTTATTTGTGATGTGTTGGACACGAGGTTGTGGTGATCTCTAAGTGATTTTTCTAGTGAGACATTTTGTGGCAAGAGAGTGGGATATGAAGAGACTGATTTGTCCAAAATTGTTATAGCTACATATGAAATATTTTAGCACATTTTTAGCAAAGCTTGCTCAACCTCTCATGCCAAGTGCTATATTTTTTGTTTCAATTTATTATATTTTTATTTGGGTTTGATATTAAATGCTTCAGATTTCCTTTCTAAATTCACTTGAAAAATCTTGAAAATTTAAATTAAAAAAAACCCTATCCATGACTTTTATGAAGATCCACCCTAAATCTTCAATCTATGAAAGCCTTTACATTGGTATTTAAGTGAAGTGAAGAGTAGAAACGTGTTTTGATTCCACCCTTTCATAAATGTGTTTCAACCTTCAAAAGACCTTGGCGTCTAAGCATAAAATTAGATGCAACCTAGCTAATCTCACTCCAAACATGCTTAAAGTTCAGATATTGCATGCCTTTATACTACTACTATTAAAATTGAAGTTCAAATGAAGATTATAATCCTTGCTTCACCTTTATAACTGTGAAAAATGTAGAGAATTATTTTTAGAAAATATGATAAGTAGATTCCCAACATTGTAAGAAGCCAATATCGATAAAATTACAAGGCTGACATTCCATAGAAAAAATAAGGATCTATTAGTTCCAGAGCAATATCTCAATTCATAAGAGTCTACTCAGTTTTGCCAAGATGATAAGCACTAATTTCATTAAATATACAAATGATTTCTATTTAAATATTGTAAATGGTTAGGTTGAAGCACTCCATATTTTTTTTCTTTTATACAAGTTAAGTTTATGTCATCACAATTTGCCAACTCAATCTTTTAATTTATCTCTATGGGGTAAGGACAAATATAATCCTTAAGAATAGTTGTTTTGTTTCTCTTGAATAAATATAATCTATATGTAATTATTAAGAGGGACCACATATAGAATACCACTATAACCATGTACATGTGATAAATAGAAAAGCATTATAAGACTACATAATAACTATGTACATGTGACAAACAGATTTCAGTTTTACAAGTTTTTTTGTGCTATTAATTAGTAAGTGTTATTCTACTTATTCATTAGGTATATATGCATCAATGATAAAAATATTTTATTGTTTCATTTTTATATATTAGTTTTAAAAAAATAATTTGGTTTTTGATGAAAACTAGATGGTAATAAATCGGTATAAGAGAAGTGGATTCTGACACTTATTTACTAGCCTATGCTAATAGAAGGGGCAATTTTTGTAAATAATTATGTGGTGCAAGATAATTATATGGGGACATGTGCATAATATTCAAAATTCATGTACGAAATACACCTAAGAATAGATTAGACACATACTAATATCATTAAAAAGAATGAGTGTGCTCTTGAAAAGCTCTAAATGTCTAAACTCAAGAAATTGAGTGTTCCACTATTTGTACATTTTGAAATGTAGGATTTGAAAATACAAGTTTTTATCATGGAAAAAACCACTTTTCAATTGATGTGATTGGCTAAATGCTAAGATCAAGAGTATCAAATTTTTATTTAGAAGTAAGTGCGAAGCTCTATCAAGTCTTGCTCACCATTGTAGAAGGGGAATTTTTATAAGAGAATATTATTGGGAATGCATCCAAAATGTGCTAGCATATTGACCTACTTAATGTTGTGTGTGGTAAGCTTGTATTTCATTTTAAAGATTTATCAACATGGGTTATGCTTAAAATTGCCCAACATGTTTACACAAAAACTTGCCAAATGTCCACAATATCTATCTATGGCTTTATTGTGGCAAGGAAGTTTTGAATCCAAGTCACTCTCTTACAAGAAATAACCATTGCCAATTAAACAAATTCCTAGATTGCTAGTCTCATTGTTGATTACTTATGTTTGCAACTATTTGCATATTGTATGTGTCATATGTTTATTTAGATTTGCATGATTCAGTTTCACTAGATCTCGAGGTTCATTCATATTATAAGTATGTACTTATTTTCATGAAAAATACTTCCAACATAATTCAAACTTTCACTTTATATGTTATTAGGGAGGGCGCTGATTAAATTTGTAGTGTCCATTTGGAGTTGACGTATCACCTTTTTATCCTTGTTTACTAACCTATGGTAACTTAAGGGGTAGTTTTTGTATGTAATTATGTTGCACCAAATAAATATGTATGTGTTATCATGAATGCTAATGGTATTCCTTCGGGGGAGTAACATTGGGAGATTGCCATGTTTCATGCATGACTATGTTTATCATTGATGTCAACATAGTATTATTTTTGTAAAGACTATGAGAGTAGAAAATAGAGAATGCAATTGTATGAACTGAGTATTAGTATTGAGATCAAGTGCAGTTGAGGAGATGTTCTATAGAGTTTCTTGATGATGTGGACAAATGCACATGAAGTCAAAGACTTGTGAGAGTTATTTGTGATTTACAGAAGACATTTTGATGACATCATATCTAAGAATTATTTTATGGTGTTCGAATTGTATCTTTTAACATAGTTAGAATTGTGATGAGAAAATTTAAATAGTGATAGTAGATAGCCTAATGAAGATGTCAATGGGTGCATGAGGTTTGAGGTCACACATGTAAAAATTTGGAAAAACTATAAGCTGATAATATTTTGTAAATGTGAAAAGATGTAATAAATTGTATTATCTTAATGAGGTCCTAATATAATTAATTTAAAAAGTCTCAAGGCCAACTCAATCCATTATTTTCAGGACATGGTATCAAGGAAAGCTATTTTCCTTATGATGAAGTATGCAAGCGTATGAGTTGTAAGAAAACTTATATTGGATATGAAAAGTTGGTAAATACAAAGTTTAAGATATGATATTGTGATCTAAAAGGTATTTTATGTGGTATTGGCATAGTAA
Source organism: Cupressus sempervirens (assembly GCA_028749045.1). NCBI lineage: Eukaryota > Viridiplantae > Streptophyta > Pinopsida > Cupressales > Cupressaceae > Cupressus > Cupressus sempervirens. Next base: position 636,811,441 of record CM053788.1, on the reverse strand, counting down.
GAGGACAAAACAAGAGTTTAAGTTGTTGAGATTAGTTTCATTTCTATTATTCTGAAAGGAATAATGTAGAGAGAAGTTGGATAGTAAGTTTGGTGGCCTTTCCCTTGTATGAAAACTTGCAACAAATAATATAATTATTTCCATATAAACCATAATAGATCTGAAATAAATATGCAATTAAAATGCACATGCAAGAGAATACACAATAGACCACACAAAATGTGACACAAGATATACCTTGGGAAACCCTCATTGAGGAAAAAAACCTAGCCTTCAAAAATAATTCATGACCATGTATTATTTAACAAAATAACATTGTAATACAACCATGGAAGCCTTCAAAGCCATAGGTACAACCAAATGATCCATGTGAACAAGCATGAATCCACACATCCCATGCCATGCTTCCAACCTTCACAAATGTTCAATTGGCTAACTTGTAAAGCCTTTTCTTGCTCAAATCTTTCTTTTTAGCCTTCTCATACAACAACTACCATTATGGTTGCTTATATAATAGCAGGTCTCACAAAACCACCAAGTGGTATTATATAAATTGTGTGCTACCTAATTGATTGGCCCCACATTTAATATTGGAAATTTAATTATTTTTCCCAATATTAAATAATTATATCAAATATTATCACAATGTTACAATACAACTCATCAAGTATATCCCATGGGAATCTCTCCATGTTGCACATCTATCTAGGTGCTTCTAGGTACAACATTACATAATAAAATAAAATAATAAAATATAACATTATTATGTAATATGTGCAATACAAATAATCTCAAAAAACCTTGAAGTTGTTTGGACAGTGGGTCTATTTTCCTTCTACAACTCCTAATAGGGTTGGTACAACTCATAACAAGGTTAGAATCTCCTAATAGGGATTCAAAGTCTCCTAATAGGGACACATATTTACTGAATGTATTCTATTGGCTCCTAATAGAGTCCATCCTCTTACAAAGAACTTATATATTAGTACATCATTTTGTGGGTACCATCTTGACCAAGGTTTTTTCTCTAATAAAAGGTTTCCCTAGTTAACATATATGGTGTTATTGTGCATGTACAAATTCTTATGGTTGTTGATTATATTGATCACATGTTTAAGGTTGAATAAGATTGATAAAAGTTATATTGATCCGATAACTGATTCACACCCCCCACCCCCCTTCAATTATCTTGGTGGACTTTACTTTCTAATAATTGGTATTAGAGCATCTGGTCGTTGAAGGAAAAACTTAACAACTTAAGGAGATCTATGGAAATACATTTTAGTGAAAAAAGTCATAAGTTTGATGGAGTTAACTATGACATCTAGAAGGAGAAGATGAAGTGATATCTGCTATGCATGAGTTTAGGATATTGGCTAGTGAAAAAGAATGGAAAAAAATTGTTGAAGAAGGAAAACATGAAGAATGTATTGAAGTTGAAAGAGATCTATTCATGTGTAACATGCTTGTGAGAGAAGCACTTTTTTCAGCTCTTCTTGAAAATGAATACACTCACGTAAAATCCTTACAAACATCTCATAGAATGTGCATAGCTTTGGAATCTACTTTTGAAGGTGATAAACATGCTAAGAGAATCAAATTACAAAGTTGGATATGTTTGATTCTAGAGGCTAAAATGATAGAAGATGAATCTATAAGAAGTTTTATTGGAAGAATGTCAAAAATTGTTGCAAGAATCAAGTCTTGTAATGGGACTAAAGATGAAGACGAGAATATATGGAAGATCTTGAAGACCTTGACATCACCATTTAAGAAGACAACACATATAATTGAGCAAGTGATACCTTTTATTGAGGTATTTTTCAAAGAGACTCTTCTTGGAAGATTGGAAGCAACAAAAGTAAGCTTGAAATTGTTTGGAGATTTTCCTAGAGTGGAAATTGCTTTTAGTGCATTATGTGTTCACCCTTCCTTGTCAAGAAGTTCATGACCTAGTGGAGATTATTCTAGTAGTAGCAGATCTAGATCTAAGGAAGACATAATTATTGAAGAAGGAATTGCGTTGCTTGTGAGGAGATAACTAGATGATAAGAAAATATTTAAATGTTGGACTTGTGATGAATTTGGTCATTATGCTTCTAAGTTTCTTAAAAGAGTGAAAAATTACAAAAACAATTTGAAGTCTAGAAGGCCTAGAGAATGTTTGTATGAAAATAAAGATGATGCATCTAATGAGAGAGTTTAGAGTGAGTGATGATGAGTTAGGATTTGTAGCTATAAAAGAAGAAAATCCTATAAATGAAGTCAGAGAAGTGAAAGCCCTAGTGTCACATGTTGAGAAAAAAGTTGATTGGATCATAGACAATGGTTGTTAACATCATAGGACTGGTGATATGAATAAATTTGTTAAGTTCAATAGTTATGATGTAGGAATTGTCAGAGTTGGTGACAATGTGGCTTATCATATCAATGGAATAGGATCTATTACTCTTGATGGGAAAACTAACATAGATGATGTTTACTTTGTTTATGGATTACATCATAACCTATTGAGTATTGGACATTTTGTTGATAAGACATATCCATTACAGTTCATGAAAAAGACATACATTATTAAGGACAAAGATGGTAAGTTGATTGGCCCTAGTACAAGATCCAAAGGTAATGTTTTTTAGTTGAACCCTATAAAAATGACATGTTTAGTTGAAAAAGTTGATAATAGTTGGTTGTGGTATAGAAGGTTTTGTCATATAAATTTTGATAGTATTGTGAAGGAAAGTAGTACATTGGTTGTCAAAGATTTACCAAAAATTGTGAAGCCTACTAATGTTATGTGCAATGAATGTGTTATGCCTAAGGAAAAGAAAAGATCTATCCTAGCATGAAGTTAACTACAACATCAATATTGGAGATTATTCATGTAGATTTGATTGATCCCACTATGACAAGATGATTCTACGATGAAATATACTTCATGGTTATTGTTGATGATTTTACTAAGATGATGTGGGTAGCTTTCCTTAGAGAAAAGTTAGAAGCATTTGAGAAGTTTAAGTTATTTAAGAATAGAGTTGAGAGTGAGTCTAGATTGAAGATTAAATGTTTAAGATATGATAAAGGTGGAGAATTTACCTTGAATGAGTTTAACACCTTTTGTGAAGTGAATAACATTAAGAGGTGACTATAAGCTCCTAAGACTCCTGAGTAGAATGGAATCATTGAGAGAAGAAATAGGTCTATAACAGAAGGTGCAAGAGCTATGATATTTGAGAATGATGTATCAAAGACATTTTGGAGAGAAGTAGTTGATACAATAGAATATACAAAGAATAGTGTACATATTAGAAAATGTATGAACAAGAAACCTAATGAACTATGGTTTGCACATGCACCATCAATAAAGTATTTCAATATTTTTGGAAGCAAATGTTATATCATTGATAAGTTTGATGAAAGAAGTGATGAAGGTATGTTCCTTTGTCATTCATTGAAAAAAAAAGCTTATAAATGTTTTAATTAGAGGACTAAGACTATTGTTGAGAGTGCAAATGTAAAAGTGGACGAGAAGTTTGGAGTTAAAGAAATAATGCTCGATTAGTAATTTTGATGATGTAGAAACTAATCATAAGCCTATCCAAGAAAATTTTGAGACTTTCTATGACACTAACAGTGATTTGCAGGATGACATTCAAGTTGTGGAATGTACAAAACACATATATGAACCTAGAATAGAAGTAAGAGTTGAGTCAGTGACACCAACACCAAACAAGAATTTGGCAAAGAATCACACTATTGATCAGATTGTTGGAAGCAAAGACATAGGTGCTATACCAAGAAACACAATTCATAAAGAGTTATGTTTGATTTATTAAGTTGAACGAAAGAGTGTAGATGAAGAATGCAAGTATGATCATTAGATTCAAGCAATGAAGGAAGAACTAGATCAGATTGTGAAGAATGATACATGTGAATTGGTACCTAGACCTAAAGATAATAATGTTATAGGAACTAATTGGGTTTTCAAAAACAAAATGAATGAACAAGGTGAGGTTGAGAGAAATGAAGATAGACTAGTATGCAAAGGATATTTGCACTAAGAAGGTATAGATTATGAAGAAACATTTGCACTTGTTGCCAAAATTGAAGTAGTAAGGATGTTCTTGGCTTATGTAGAAAATAAGAAGTTCAAAGTGTATTAGATGGATGTAAAGTCTGCATTTCTAAATGGAGAATTTGAAGAATAAGTCTACATTGTGAAGCTTGAAGGATTTCCTTTGACAATAGAAGAGACATGTTATGCAATTTGAAGAAAGCATTATATGGACTAAAGACAACACCTAGAACTTGGTATGCAAGGTTGGACAAGTATTTGGAAAAGTTGAAATTTGCTAAAGGTACTGTAGATGGTAACTTGTATTTGAAAGAAATTGAGAATGGATTGTTGATTATTGCAATATTTATGGATGACATAATATTTGGAGGTAATGATGAAACAAGTGGCAACTTTGCCAATGAAATGAAGAATGAATTTGAGATGAATATGATTGGTGAGATAGGATATTTCTTATGTTTTTAGATTGTGTATAACAATGATGGTATTTTCCTATCATAGACTAAGTATTTTAAAGACTTGTTGAAGAGATTTGACATGGAAAGTTGTAAGCCTATTGGAACACCTATGATAACTAGTTACAAGTTATCTAGAAAAGATTAGACACCTATAGTTGAGAAGAAGAAATACGTATCCATGAGTGGAAGTTTGAAATATTTGACTCACACAAGACCAGATATAGGAAATGTAGTTCAAATAGTGGCAAGATTGCAAGCAGGCCCTAAGGAATCACACTATGTAGCAGTAAAAAGAATATTCAAATATTTGAAGGGTACACCTAATTTTGAGTTGTGGTATGATAGATTAAATGACTTTACTCTATGTGCATATACTAATGCAAACTGGGTAAGTAGTATAGATGATAGAAAGAGTACAAGTGGTGGAGTATTTTTCCTTGGAGGAAGATTGGTTTCTTGGCCTAGCAAGAAACAATATTGTATTTCATAGAGTACAACAAAAGAAGAATATGTAGCACCAACAAACAATTGTAATCTGATCATGTGGATGACATAGATGCTGAAGGATATTGAGATAGTATTTTCAGAACCTGTTATCATACATTGTGATAATACATGTACATTAAGTATGTCTAATAATCATGTGTCACATTCTAAGACTAAGCATATATTGATTAAGTATCATGTTCTGAGAGAGAATGTTGCAGAGAAAGAAATCAAATTAGAGCATGTTAATACAAAGGAACAAATTGCAGATATTTTTATGAAGCCTTTGCCTAAGGATACATTTGAGTATTTATGAGGTATGACTAGGGTTATGCCCCTACCTACTTTAGAGTAGATGATGCAAAGATTGCATTAGTCTAGTGGTATAGAGCACTATTGTTTATCTAGACTAAATGATGATGCTTCATGTATGGGGTAGTATTTGTGGTTGAGTAGAGTCATGAAGGACTCTTGGTAGCTAGCTAATATGAAACAATGTCTTTGGACACTTGAACTATTGAAGACATTGAGTTGTAGATTAACATAATGATACCTTTGTCATTGATGCCAATGGGGGAGATGGTCACATGAAAAATATCTTCTAATATTATAGGTGAGATGTGTAATAAAGGAGAAGCACAATGAGTTATATCAACTGGGGAGAAGTGTGAACAATTGATGTCCATCCATGTAAGCATGAGGAAGCACTGATGAAGATTTATTCATAAGAATTTCAAATTTGATTGATGAAGAGGAGTTAAAAAAAATTGAGAGCCACCAACAAGTAGGATTTGGTATCCTTGGAACTTAGATGTGTTTCATGTATGTTGCCACCAATGCCAAAGAGGGAGGTTGTTAGCATGAATGCTGGTGGTATTCCTTTGGGGGAGTATCCTAAGCATTGTTGAAAAATTTGGGAGATTGATATGTTGTATTCATGATTGTGTTTGTCATTGATGTCAATGTAGTATTATTTCTGTAAAGACTGAGAGTAGAAAACAGAGAATGAGGTCATACTAACTGAGTATTGGTGATAAGGTCAAGTGTAGTTGAGGATATGTTCTAAAGTGTATCCTAATGATGTGGACAAGTGCTCATGTAGGCAGTTGAAGACATGTGAGAGTTATTTGTGATTTACAAAAGACAGTGTGCAGAAAATGTACCTAAGTAGTGATTTTTGGTGTTTGGATTATATCTTCTAATAGGGATAGAATCGAGATGAGAAAAGTTAAACATTGATAGGAGATAGCCTAGTGAAGACATCAACGAGTATGCAAGGTTCGAGGATGCACATGTGAAAAGTTATGAATACTATGAGCCGATATTATTTTATAATTGTGAAAAGATGTAATGAATTGTATTATCTTAATAAGGTCCTATAATAATTATAATAGAAAAGCCTCAGGGCCGCCTCAATCAATTATTTTGAGGACATGGTATAAAGAAAATTTATTTTTCTTGTGATAAAGTATGCAAGTGTATGAGTTATAAGAAAATTTATATTGAATATGCAAAGTTGGTAAATGCGAGTAAGTGATCATTGTGATCTGAAGTTGAAGATATCATATTAAGATCTAAGAGGTATTTGGTGTGGTATTAGTACAATAAGAAGACATAGAAAGAGTTTGAGTTGTGGAGATCAATTTCATTTCTATTATTCTGAAAGGAATAATACAAAGGCCAGTTGGATAGTGAGTTTGGTGGTCTTTCTCTTGAAGCTATTTGGACAGTGGGTCCATCTACCTTCTACAACTCTTAACAGGGTTGATACAACTCCTAAAAGGGTTGGAATCTCTTAATAGGGATTCAAAGTCTCCTAACATAGACTAATTGTTGAGATAATGGGTGTTGCACACATTGCATAATATTGTTATTTTATTATTTTATTTTATTATGTACTGTTGTGCCTAGGTGGATGTGCAACATGTAAAGATTCTCATGGAATATTCTTGATGAGTTGTATTGTAACATTGTGATAATATTTGATGTAATTATTTAATATTGGGAAAAAGAATTAAATGCCCAATATTAAATGTGGGGTCAGTGGGTTAGGTAGCACATGGTTTTAGCACATGGTTTATGTAATACCACTAAGTGGTTTTGTGGGACTTGCTACTATATAAGCAGCCACAGGGGTAGTTGTTGTAGAGAAAAAAAAGAGAGAGAGTAAGAGTGACAAGGAGAAGACAAAAGGCAAGAGTCGAGCGGGACAAGGCTTGACAGGTTAGCCAAGGGAGCATTTGTGAAGGTTGAAAGCATGGCATGGGATGTGTGGATTCATGCTTGTTCACATAGTTTGCTTGGTTGTGGCTATGGCCATGAAGGCTTCCATGGTTGTATGGCAATGGTATTTTTTTGCTGAATAATACATGGTGATGGATGCTTTTGGAGGCTGGTTTTTTCCCTCAATGAGGGTTTCCCAGGGTATATCTTGTGTCACAATTTTGTGGGTATGTTGTCTATTCTCTTGCATGTGGTTTTTTAATTCCGTGTTTATTTCAGATCTATTATGGGTTATGTGGAAATGGTTATATTATTTATTGCCAAGTTTTCTTACAAGTGGTATCAGAGCTATGGTTTTATTATTGTAACCCTAGATTGAATCCATGGGAATGCATGAGAGGATAAAAAAAAAAAAGGGGCAAGATATATTGCAGATCTGAGGCTTTTGGGTTTGCTGTTATGATGGGATGTTAAAATATTTGGGCATGGGAAATTGTTGGACAAAAGATTTTTTTGGATGTTTCATTTAAATGAGGGTTTTGGGGGGTAGCTTGCAGAAATGACCTCCTGGGTAAAAACAAACCTCACCATTGGATCCGGGTCGACATTTCCATAAATTTTGATATATAATATGCCCTAGTTTGGCCATGTTCAGAGAAAATGAAAGAGTTTTTTGGTTTCAGCCCATGATGGCCGTCAAATTTAATCTCGTCAGAATTTTCGTCACTAAAAAAATAACAAATGAAAAAATCGTACTGAAAATGGTAAAAAGACTATCTTAGTAAAATGGCCATAACTTTCTCTCAGAATATCAGATTTTAGAATTCTTATAGGCGTTGGAAAGCTAACTCAGAGCACTACAAGATGGTGTAGGTTTGATTCTATGATTTTGATAATTTTTTAGGTTTTAAGAGCCCTAAAGTCAGATGTTATTTATTTTGAGCACGAATTAGGGCATAACTTGGTCATACGGAGTCGGATTTTGGACTTCGAGTAGTCAACGAAAAGCTCTTGGAGAGCTCCACACATTGGTTCAGATTTGGTGTAGGTTTGGCATGATTTATTTGTTGATATATTGATCTGAATAGTTTATAGGTATATTTTGACTATGGTAACATTGTGAGTTTATGGCATTGGAGAATTAAGATTTGATGTCATTGTATACTCAGTTCATATTTCAGTTTGGTCTCATGATGATATGGTTATCCGTGTTTGGTTTGGATATGCATGATGACTTGTTGGGTCTACAAGTTATGCAGTGTTGTAAGCGGTCTATACTTACAGGTTGCATTTATGGCTTGGTTATGGGTTGTCTTTGCCCATTGATCTTTCATTATTGATGCATATTCAGATTGGTGGCTTGGATTTGGGTTGTCTATGCCCTAAGTCACATGATTTTATCTTCATGTAGAAGGGATGAGATGTTGTTACCAGGTACAGTCATGGTGGAGGATTGTGGTTGACTATGCTGATAGGTTGGACATATTGAGAGCCAGATGCTCGGTTCATGGATGTGATCATGGTGTCATGGATTTTGGCATGACATGATTGGTTATATAGGTACATCCTTGATGTTCATTAGCTTGGATTTCTGTTTTGGTTATGGTGGTATATCTTCTTGGTTGAGGATCATGATTATTTGGTTTTCTTTTGAGGAGCTCATGATGTGCACTTTGAGTTCTTTGATAATTTGATGCCTTGGTTGATTCTCATGGTTAGAGGATGGTTTTTCATCAAGATGTCATGGATAGCTTGGATACACAGTTTAGTGGGAGCTTGTGACAGTGATGGGGTGACAGTGCAGGATTAGTTCCTGGTTTGGTTTATATCTTCTTGGTTTGGAGAGGATGGATTTTATGATGCCATAGGTGACTTGGTACCACGATTGAGTGGGAGTTTTTGGCATTGATATATTTATTGAGTGTTTTTAGATGTTGGAGGTTTGTCTTAGATCCCGTTGCTACAGAAGCGTCTTTGACATTTGCATGGTGCACTTGTTATCTTCATGGTGTGTGAAGATGGTTAGATCTTGAGGACTCATGGAGTTCTTGGTTATCTTCATGGTATGTGGAGATGGTTCTTCCTGGTATGTGGAGATGGTTTTCTTCATGGTGTGTGGAGATGGTTGCATCTTGAGGACTCACAGGGTTCTTGGCAAAGGTGTAGTTTATGCTTTTATTTGGCATGTTATCCTTGGTATGAGGATGGTTTCATTATTATGTCATGGTATACTCTTGATATGCATTTAGAGTTGTGACATGTTATAGTATGTTCATGTGGAGCATGTTATCTCTTTAGTTGAGATGGTAAGATCATGTTGTCATGTTTATGTTCCTGAGGCCATGGTTGGAACTTTGTCATTGATCTTGGTTTAGTTTCTTGGTATTGAGTACACTGATCATAAGCTGGATACTTCATGATATTGCTATGTTGCACTTGGAGTTGGCATGGATTGATTGGTTACAGGTGCTCATGGATACTTACAGACGGTGGTGACACTGATTTCTCTTGGATTAGAGAAGTATTTGTTGGGACAGTTGATGGTTTCAGCAGGAAGTCCGAGGGGCAGTCACCTGATATGGACTTGAGAGGAGATTGTTCTTAGATGAGTCTTGGTTGGAGACTTGGGTATCTTGATGAGCATTCTCATTCCCCACTCTTGGTCTACTCGGCAGTTTTCTACTTGAGAGGTATAGCCCATTGTTTCTCTCAGTTGCATTATATTTATGCTTATCTTTCATGGATATGGATCTTGAGCTATGGTACATGAGTTAGTTCTGGAGGGTTCATTTGAGAGATGGTTTAGCATTGGTTATCTCCATGTGCATATGTTGTTATGCTGGTTTAGGAGATGGTTTTATATTGGGCATATTCCTTGGTTTAGGAATGGTTTTATTGAGTTTGATCTTCTTGTGAGAGGCTTACATCCATGATTAGTTATATGGTATGGTTTGGGTGTTGTTGAGGCTTCTTGTTGGGGTTTTATGGAGGAGGTCATACTTGCACAGTTTACATCTAGAGGTGTGTGTAGAAGGACATGATACAGGTTTGATTTGCATGGTTTCTCTGATCTTGGTTATCTTCTTGGATGTTCAGTTTTGCTTACATTGGATTTGAGATTGGTTAGAGATTGTGATCACTGGTTTGTGCTCATGTATGTCATGTGAGAGATGACATGGTTATTTCTTTCTCTTTCCTTTGTTGGTTGTGGAGAATTTGGTAGAGCATTGTAGACTTGTTATGAGAGTTGTTCTTGCAGGATATCAGTTTATGTATTGTGGATGTCCTTGATACTACATGGATTCACTTCTTTGAGATGTTGTGAGTGGATTGGTTATAGATTTGACATTATCTTTTGCAGTGGGAGCTTCTTGGTATATATGTGGTAGGTATTGCTCTTGAGGCTTGTGATTGCAGGTTATAGATTGGATATGTTGGTGATATGAGATTCACTTGTTATACCTTTGAGGCATGGATAGTTGGATGGGTTTGGCACTTTGCTGTGGGTGCTATTTCAGCTATGGATATTTTGACAACTACGAATACATGTGATTACCTTTGGATCGGGTTATTTGTGCTTGGCATTTTAGTTGGTACAGGATTTTATGATCTTCTAATGTGACAAGTTGGGTGGTTTTCTCTTTGGATGGCTTCTATGTATGTCCAGTGGTAGTGGCATAATGGGAGGTGAGATCATTCATATTTGAGATGCTGGATACTTTGATTTTGTTGCGGGTACCAGGATGGAGCACTTGGTGTATTTTGATCCATGATGGTGGATGTGCTGGGAGAGATTGTTCCCTTGTTCATTTTGTGTGGCTACAGATTGACCCTATGCAATGTATACAACAAGTGGGAGATTGTTGAGATAATGGGTGTTGCACACATTGCATAATATTGTTATTTTATTATTTTATTTTATTATGTAATGTTGTGCCTAGGTGGATGTGCAACATGTAAAGATTCTCGTGGAATATTCTTGATGAGTTGTATTGTAACATTGTGATAATATTTGATGTAATTATTTAATATTGGGAAAAAGAATTAAATGCCCAATATTAAATGTGGGGTCAGTGGGTTAGGTAGCACATGGTTTTAGCACATGGTTTATGTAATACCACTAAGTGGTTTTGTGGGACTTGCTACTATATAAGCAGCCACAAGGGTAGTTGTTGTAGAGAAAAAAAAAAGAGAGAGTAAGAGTGACAAGGAGAAGACAAAAGGCAAGAGTCAAGCGGGACAAGGCTTGACAGGTTAGCCAAGGGAGCATTTGTGAAGGTTGAAAGCATGGCATGGGATGTGTGGATTCATGCTTGTTCACATAGTTTGCTCAGTTGTGGCTATGGCCATGAAGGCTTCCATGGTTGTATGGCAATGGTATTTTTTTGCTGAATAATACATGGTGATGGATGCTTTTGGAGGCTGGGTTTTTCCCTCAATGAGGGTTTCCCAGGGTATATCTTGTGTCACAATTTTGTGGGTATGTTGTCTATTCTCTTGCATGTGGTTTTTTAATTTCGTGTTTATTTCAGATCTATTATGGGTTATGTGGAAATGGTTATATTCTTTATTGCTAAGTTTCCTTACACTAATATGTACTAAATGTTTTTCATTAGCTCCTAACAGAGTCTATCCTCTTAAAAGTAACTTATATATTAGTACATCATTTTTTGAGTACCATCCCCACTAAGGTTTTCCATAGTTAACATATTTGGTATTATTGTGTATGTGTATCTTCTTATGGTTATTGGTTATATTGATCACATGTTTAAGGTTTAATAAGTTTAATAAAAGGCATATTGATCTAATAATTGATTCATCCCCACCCCCCTAAGTTCTCTTGGTGGGATTTAATTTCTAATAGTAAGGATGTCTACATAACATTCAAAATGCACGTACATAATACACCTAAGAATAGCTAATATTTGAAACATACTAATCCCCATCCCACTAAGTTATCTTGGTGGGCTTTACTTTCTAATAGTAAGGACATCTACATAACATTCAAAAGGCACATACATAGTACACCTAAAAATAGCTAATATTTGAAACATACTAATGTCAATGTGCACAATGATTGTGCTCTTGACAAGCTCTAAATGTCTCAAATTCTCGAGAACTTGAATGTTCTACTAGTCACACATTTTGAAATCTAGAATTTATACAATACAAGTTGTTATCATGGCAGAAAACCACCCTGCAATTGTTGTGATTAATTAAATGGAAATCAAGAGCATCAAAATTGTATTTAAAAGCGAGTGCAAAGCTCTCTCAAAGTCTTGTTCACCATTGTAGAAGCAAATTTTTCGTAAGATAGTCTTAAAGGGAATGTCCAAAATGTGGTAGCATATTACAAGGCACATGAATTGTTTGACAAAATGCCTCAAAGGGGCATTGTTGTCTCATTAAATGTAATGATTGGAAAATATGCACAAACTTGACTAGTTGAATGTGCAAGGTTGATCACCATGACAGTGCTGGCTATCTTGAGTAAATAGTATAATTCAACTAAATATGTGGTGGATATGTTGATGTATTATTGGTGCTTGTACCTCACAAATAAATATAGGTTTTAGGAGAGTTGGTAGCAACATTACCTTTTAATTCACATTATGATAATGCTTCCACTCATGTTCTCTGAAATATTGGTGCAAAAATTGATAGGTAAGGTGATGTTCAAATTTTAAGGAGATTTACGAAATATGGAGGAATTAAATAGATTTCTAGGTGACTTGGATTGAAGACCATGAAATGGTACGTGTTTTTTTTGTAGGAACACATGAGATGTATTCAAATTTGGAGAAATTTGCTTGGGACATGAGGGAAGCTAGGTGTTTTTCAAAGGAGATTTGAATCATTTTTTTCCCTTAGCGAGTGGGTATGTTACATATCCTCCTTTTAGTGTTTGTACATTCTTTAGCAGTGTTCAATTCTATTAAACAATAGTAATAAAGTGTTATTAGACATACAAGTGATCGGTAAATTGATATCAATAATCTATAATCATCTTCTAGTGCATTGAATTGAAGTTTGGATGTGCCATAAGGTGTTGAATTAGTGTATGATTGATTTGTGATGTGTTGAGCATGAGGTTGTGGTGTTCTTTGAGTGATTTTTCTAGTGAGATCTCCTGTGGCAAGAGAAAGGGATATGGAGAGATTGATTTTTCCAAGATGTTTATGGCTTCACATGAAATGTTAATCTTGAAAATTGAAATTTTCACAAAAAAAAAAAAAAAAAAAACTATTCATGACTTTGATGAAGTTCAACACCCTAAATATTACAATCTAAGAAAGCCTTTACATTGGTAATTAAATGAAGAGAGAGGAAGAAAAGTGTTTTGATTTCATCCTTTCATAAATGTTCTTTAGCCTTCAAAAGATGTTGGTGTCCAAGCATAAAATTGAATGTAACCTAGCTAATCTCAATCTAAAAATGCTTGTAGTTTAGATATCGCATGCCTTTTATATTGCTTTTATTAAAATTGAAGTCTATGTAAAGCTTATAATCCTTGCTTCAACCTCTGCAACTTTGACAAATGCCGAGAATTATTTAAAGGAAATATGATGAGTAGATTCCCAAAATTGTAAGAAGCTAATATCCATAAAATTACAAGGCCTACACTCCACAGGAAAAATAATCCAAGATCTATTAGTTCCAAAGGGATATCTCAATTCTTAAGGAGGCTACTTAGTTTTTCCAAGCTGATAATCTCTAATTGGATTAATTATAAAAAATAATTATAATTTCATCTTGTAAATGGTTAGGTTGAAGCACTCCATTTTCTTTTCTTTTATGCAAGTTAATTTTTTGTCATCCCAAGTTGTCAAATCAATATTTTAATTTATGTTCATGGGCTAAGGACAAATATAATCATTAGGAATAGCAGTTTCATTTTTCTTGAATAAATGTCGTGTATATGTAAGTCTTAAGAGGGACAACGTATATAATACCACTATAACTATGTACATGTGACATACAGATTTGAGTTTTAGCAAGTTTTTTGTGCCATTAATTAGTAGTCATGAGGTATATATGCATAGATGCTGATATTATTTTATTGTTTCATTTTTACTTATTGGTTTAAAAAAATAAATTGGTTTTTAATGAAAACTAGATGGCAATAAATCAGTATAAGAGAAGTGGGTTGTGACACTTATTTACAGACTATGTTGACATAAGGGAAATTTTTGTAAGTAATTATGTAGCACAAAACAAATATATAGGGATATGTGCATAAAATTCAAAATTCATGTACATAATACATCTAAGAATAGATTAGACATATATTAATGTCATTAAGCAGAATGATTATGTTCTTGACAAGCTCTGAATGTCTCAACTCGAGAATCTGTGTTCCACTATTTGTGCTTTTGAAATATAGGATTTGTACAATACAAGTTGTTATTGTGGGAAAAAACCACTTTTCAATTGATGTGATTGACTAAATGCTAATCAAGAGAATCAAATTCGCAATTAGAAGCAAGTGCAAAGCTCTATCAAGACTTGTTCACCATTGTAGAAGGGGAATTTTTGTAAGACAATCTTATTGGGAATGCATCCAAAGTGTGCTAGCATATTGACTTTCTTAATGTGGTGTGTGGTAAGCTTGTACTACATTTTAAAGATTTCTCAACATGGGTTATGCTGAAAATTGCCCAACATATTTACACATAAACCTTGTCAAACGTCCACTATATCTATCTACCACTTTATTGTGGCAGGGAAGTTTTGAATCCAAGTAACTCTCTCACAAGCAATCCTCATTTCCAATGAAACAACTTCCTGGATTTCTAGTCTCATTGTTGATTACTTATGTCTGCAATTATTTTCATCTTGTATGTGTCATATGTTTATTTGGATTTGCATGATTCGGTTTCACTAGAACTCAAGGTTCGTTTATCTTTCAAGTACGTACTTGTTTTCATAGAAAATACTTTTCCAACATAGTTCAAACTTTCACTTTATATGATATCAGACAAAGTGCTGGTTAAATTTGTAGTTTGCATTTGGAGTTGATGCATCACCTTTCGATCCTTATTTGTTGACCTATGATGACTTAAGGGGAAGTTTTTGAAGTAATTGTGTGACACCAAATAAATATGTAAGGACGTGTGCACAACATTCAAAATACATGTCCACCATACAACTAAGAATAGATAAGATTCAAAACATACTAATGACATTGTGCAGAATGATCGTGCTCTTAAAAATTTGTAGTTAAGTGCGCTCAGGCTAGAGTAGTATTGGGATGGGTGACCTCCTGGGAAGTCACGGTGCTTCACCCCTATGAACATCACCTAGATCCAATGAGTGCTAAGTGTTCCATTTATTCTCATGAGAGATGGATTCATGTTGAATCACTACTCATGAAACATGGGTGAATGAGTTTGACTCAAAATTACATAGTTAAATCCTAATTGCAATATCACGATCGTGCTCTTGATAAGCTCTGAATGTCTCGACGCGAAACCTGAGTGTTCCACTAGTCATGCATTTTGAAATGTAGGGTTTATGCAATACATGTTATGTTGCAATTGCTGTGATTAACTAAATGGTAACCAAGAGCATCAAACTTGCATTTAGAAGCAAGTGCAAAGCTCTCTCAAGTCATGTTCACCATTGTTGAAGGAAAATTTCTGTAAGATAGTCTTGATGGGAATGTCCAAAATATGGTAGCATATTACAAGGCACATGAACTGTTTGACAAAATGCCTCAAAGCAATATTGTTGTCTATGATTGGAGGATATGCACAAACTGGACTAGTTGAATGTGCAAGGTTGACCACCATGACAATGTTGGCTATCTTGAGTAATAAGTATTATTCAACTAAATATGTGGTGGATATGTTGATCTATTATCTCACTGCTTGTAGCTCACAAATAAATATAGGTTTTAGGGGAGTTTTCAGCAATACTACCTTTTAATTTAGATCCTTAAAAGCTGCCGCTTATGTTCTCCCAAAAATTGGTGCAAAAATGGGCAGGTGAGGTGAAGTTCAAATGTTAAGGAGATTTCCAAAATATGGAGAAATTAAAAAGATTTCTAGATGAGTTGGATTGAAGACCATGAAATGTTACCTTTTTTTTTCCGTAGGAACACATGAGAGGTATTCAAATTTGGAGAAATCTGCTTGGGACATGTTGGTATACAGATTTGTCTTTTAATAGAAAGAAATAATTAAGAACTTCTATGTCCAAACTTGCAAGATAAATACATTTTTTTGACAGTTGAGGAATCTTAACTTCTTTAATTCCCCTCTAAATTTTAGTAAGGTCTAGCTCCCTTATTAGATATTCAATCAAAACTTCCTTCTAAATGAGATTTACTTTTAACCAAAAAAATAGTAAGGCTTCCCATCTATTCTTGGATAGAGGGGTAATCAGATCAACAACAAATAGACAAAGAAGAAAGAATAAAATGGAGAGAACACACAGTTCTTTGTCAATCATTTTTTGGAAACACATATAAAAAAGAAAATTTATTTAACATATGCACCATATATCATCCAACATCAAAAAAAGATTTCAATAGTTCAGTATTGATTCAATACTAAATCAACAATGAACAATCCAAAGCATATAATCTTCCAATAATCAAATCCTTCCCATTTCAAAAAGAACAATCTTGTTCAAGTACAATGATGGAAAACTTAAAACATTTGCATAGCTATTAAAACTTAGATTAAATTTCTCAGTATGATATCCATCAAAAACTGCCAACCCTTAATACTACTAAGTTTCTAGTTTAAATAAAGAGATGTTTGAGAATATCCATCAAAATCTGATTCTTAGATAGTTTTAAAATAGTTAAGAAAACCAAGTCTTTAAAGGGTACGCAGACACTTGAAGTAACTGATTTAAAACTTAAAAATAAAAAGAGCATAAAGTAAAGATTCCCTAAAGAGAATCATCATCATTTTTCTATAGCAACTCTTTTTCTTCCTCATCATCATCTTGAGTAGGAGGTCCTTGCACTAGTTACCAGATTCTGTATGCGCCGATGAATTTTTCCATGACATTCTTGTTTAGGCTCTTTATTCTCTATAGGTGATTCTTCCACGTGTCCCTATCCTATTTCATTTTGGTGACACTGTCCAAGTATTCTAGATGTTGTTGGTTGCACATGCTAATCATAGTTTCAACTTTAGCAAGCTTGGTGAGGTCTACCATAATCAAGTCAGCTCTATTTTTAATCCCATGTAGCAGTTCTTCATACTGCTTAACCAATGTTTCCACATCTGAACCTCCTTTGAAAGGTGCCAAGGGAGTCGAACTAATGGTTTGCAAGTCTTTGTTTACACCATCTTAGATCATTTTGAATTCCTTCTCAAAATATTGAATGCGGGAAATGATCAAACCATAATTAGGGACCCGACAAGATATGTTCTTCCACAATATATAAATCAGCCCTCCATCGACCATCTGTAACAGATTATCCTCTAGGAATTTATCAAGGCCATATTCCACATCTGCAAGCTGTGTCACCATAGTGGACAACCTTTTGGATTTTTCTTTCCATACCATCATCTGAATACAAGCCTCACCTATCACTGCTTCAACAAGAGTAAATATCTTATGTAGGTCTCGCACACACTTAGTAAGAAAGTATACCACACAACCAATCCAATTATGGATGACAAAAATAATGGCTTTCCCTTTCTACAAAATGTCCATATAAGTTGTTAATTTTCAAGTGCACTAGGATCAAATGTGAGCCGAGATGAACCATCAGTCACAACATTTTGCCCTTTTGAGGATCTAATGTATTATGCCATCATGTGGATTTATGCCTTCAATCTCTTCTTCTCAACACCATCCTTCTATAATCACAAAATAATTTGTTTTGTGTATGACTCCGCCCAGTGCTCCTTTGGTTCTCGGTTAATCACCCCCAGATTGGTACAAGTAATCTCAAAGTTACTCGTGTCTAATGTACCAATATCATCTTTTGGGTTATAAGTTGCCACCTTAGCAATGTTGTTCCTTGTGTCTTGGTCAAATACTACCCTAACTTAACTTTTGGTCCTTTTAGATTTCGGGGCTATGGCAGTGTATTTACTCACAATGTCATCAACAAGGAAGCACACAGGGACCAAACTCCTTTTCTTATTAACCATGGCCACTGGCCAATTGGGTGTGGAATCTAAAGCCTTTTAAAGTTCCTTGTCTTTGACCAGAGTATTTAAGTTCTCCATCCTCTATGGAGAAGTTCCTAATTTTATCTAAACTTGATGAAGGTTATCAATCAGGATGCCACCAGAATCTCTATTAGGCTTTCTATCAACCTGAATGGCTTCACTTGAACCAATAGGCATTGTCATATTTCTTCTCTCAGAATGGGCCTTTTTCACCAGAGGGGGATTACTACTTTGCAACTTCTTAATTCTTGTAGATGTCCTATTACCTATAGGTTTGAAATGAACATAAAAAAAGGAATCAGTTGATTGCTCAACACATTGTGCCTTTTTCATTATTAACCAAGAATTGGTCCTCTCAAACACTTTCTCTCAAGAAGGTTATCCTCTTCATCAAA
Organism: Cupressus sempervirens; assembly: GCA_028749045.1. Taxonomy (NCBI): domain Eukaryota; kingdom Viridiplantae; phylum Streptophyta; class Pinopsida; order Cupressales; family Cupressaceae; genus Cupressus; species Cupressus sempervirens. The sequence continues at coordinate 636,792,666 of CM053788.1, read as the reverse complement.
TTCCCAATTAATAATTGCTTTGCTATAAATTAAAGATTATGTTATTTGAGCGCCTATGAAATCTAATTTATCTTCTTTTATACCAGATACATCAATATCCAAATTTAAATGAAAAAGTTTAATCTAGGAAATGTTGAACCTACTATATTCTCTCCTCCAAACTTCTAGCTCATCTGTACAATCTTGTCAATAGTCTTCAACATTACGATCATGCAAAAACTTCACACGAGAATCAAATAGGCTATTATCTATCCCTTTGCTATCAAAGTTTTGCCTAGCATGATAGGAGTCAAGATGGAAATTGATTAAATCTAAACTTATGCACATAGTGTCCTCCATACTCTTACAAGTTAGCTTACCTGGTTCAAGTAGAAAAATAACATCAGAGGCTTCATCGATTGAAAATTTATTTGTCTGAGACAAGTTGTCGAGATATTTCAGCCAATATGAAACAATAAAGGGAAAACCTAGCGAGTCTAAAAGGTTCTTCATCAAAACCACCCACCCTCACATAGGTAAACTTGGGAAATTGGATATTAATGCTACCAAAGGTTTGGAAAAATTTTAGAGATTCAGAAGAAAACCTACGATGAGGAGGACTTTTCATTTTGAAGCACAACTTCCTTGAAAAAGTGTCATGAACTTTCCTAAAACTTTCTAGAACTTAATCTTTATGCAACATAGGGTAATAGTTATATATTGTGATGTTTTCCACCTAGGGTTCATGAGGTAAGTATTGTAAATCTTTCTTAATGGACAACATATATATCAAATAGGAAGACATATAAAAAATCTTTCACACTTAAAGCTCCAGTGAGCTGACTCTTTAGAGAACTAACAATCAATTGGGCCCAGTCTAAAAATTGAGATACTTTCAAAATAATTTGAATATAAAAATGCATATATTTGAAAACTTTATGCTACAACATTGAATACTATTTTATCTTGTGAGCTCGACAGGAGGAAATGCAGGGCTAAGGGTCAAGTAGGATTTAGGGCACACTACTAGACCATGGATCATATCTTTACACTACGAGTTATTATTGAAGAGACTCAACATCACTCGAAGAAAGTCTACTATGCTTTTGTAGATTTTTTTAAGGCTTTTGATTCCATCCCTAGAGCGGCTCTTTTTTAGAGAATGAGAGATATTGGTATTTATGAGATCTTATTGATGGCTATCATGAGGTTATATGAGACAGTGATTGGTAGACTCAAGACCATAGAGGGCCTCTCCAACCCTATCCAGAGCACCATTGGGGTGAAGTAGGGCTGCCCTCTCTTGCTCATCTTGTTCAAGATCTACATTGATGAGCTCAAGATTTTTCTTAATGACTCCTTGCTTCCAAGTGATGGTTGTCATCTACACTAGGTATTGATCTCCATCCTTCTCTTTGCTGATGATGTGGTTCTTCTTTCTTCTTCTCTTGAGAGTATTTAGAGGATTTTAGATGGACTTGCATCTTTTTTGTGACATGAGATAGTTGGTCATGAACCTAGAGAAGACTCGTGTTATGGTCTTCAATGGTTTGAATACCTCACATCTCCATTTTCACTTCCAGGGTCGAGAAGTTGAGATTATATCATCTTACACATACCTTGGGGTTAATTTTTCTAGAGCTCATTTTAGCCTGAGATTAGCCATTCAGCTTCTGATCAATAAAGGGTCGGGTTCCCTTTCCATGCTCAAGAGACAATGTTTCAGACACCACTTTCAAGACACATTGTCTAAGCTATCCCTCCTAGATTCCTTAGTAAGACCCACAATGCTTTATGGTGTAGTGGTTTGGGGTTGGATTGGGCCATGATTGAGTGTACCCAAACTCTACTCCTCTATCAAATTATCAAATATCACAGATCTAACCCCCCACAGTATTATTTTGGCTGAGTTTGGAGCTCACCCGTTCAGGCTTGCAGCCATTTTTGACATGTCTGGTTTCTCCACTATCTTTGTGGTTTTGCAAACTTAGCTAAAGGTTAACATAGATACCCTTACTTAGCCTACCGCTCGTCAGTTGTTATTACAAACTCTGATCCACCCACAAGAGCCCACTGTTGGTATGCTCAAGCTACTATCTTGTTAAGTTCAATTGGGATCAACATCGACCATCTTCCTCTATACCAGTTCTCATTAGATGCTCTTGCTCATCTATTTCCCTCTCAGAAAGAGTTGAACAGGCATGCCAGACTTGACATTTATAGGCAGTATATAATACGGACCTGCGTGGATCCTTCAGGGGGACTACATCCGAGTATTGCTTTCTACGCTAAGCACTTGTTAGATATTCAAGATGGGATTATTGTTCACCATGAGTACTTACACATATTGGACACATGACCTACATATCTCCCTTGGATCCTTCAGGGTGGGCTCGCAAAAACTCTAGATCCAGGTTGATCACCATATTACTAGAGAGGATTGGGTGTGCACACTTTGCATCTTAGTTGAGGTAGAATTTGAGACTCATTTTCTTTTCAGATTCCCCATATACTGTTTAGAGATTGCAGATTCCCTTTCAAAAAATTTTAGGGACATCGATTAGCATTGCATTTCACTCTATCTCCATGAGTCCTTGCAACTTCATGATCATACTTTACAGCTTTCATCTCCTAAGAGTGAGGCCTAGACACAACTTATTACGACCTTCTTCTTGCCCTTAGCTACAGTTTGGGGTGTGAAACGTTTGTGTAGTTTTCTTAATACGGGTCATTCTAGACTTGTGAGATCCCACAAGGGACCTCTTTTCCAGTGACACTCCTCTCATAGCACTCAGCTTCATCACAAGGCCTCTGGTAGCCACACTGATCAATCACTATTGGACTTTTTCCCTGTGAGGACGGATACTTAATCTTTTTAGTGATGTCTCCTACTTCTTATTTTGTTGTACTTGTTCTTTTATGGACATCATTTGGTGCTCCATTTGTCTGCTATTTTTTTGGTGTAAGCTTCCAGTCTCATAGACCCTCATTGTGGTCTTTTGTTGGACATTAATAATCTTATCTTATCAAAGGATGACACATCTGGCGAACCATAAATTTGATGCAATGGGACTATGACATTGCGGACCTGAGGAGTCATCTGACCTTTCTTGAGAATCATGGGCAACCTAGACCCACCTTTATAAGGGGGCTATAGTCTAGCTCTTCACAATGGCATTTCTATAAACATCTATGTCTTCTAAAATTCTAGCCTGCAATAAATCATGAGTCAAATCTATAAATTCTTGCTCTTCCAGATGGAACAACTTAGACATAGTCTCCCTTGAAATATTCAACGGTATGATTTTATCATTCTTAAAAATATTTCCACTAGGTATATTGTATCTTTGAATGCATTTCTGAATAAACTTTGGACATGGGTAGGCTTGTGGGAAATTGGAGTTAAAAGAAAGTTAGTGTCTAAGCCTTTGGTAGAGAAGGGATGTACTAGTTTTTCACACAATCTCTTTGTTGACCCACCTAAATTGACCCCTAAAAGATCTGTGTTTGATACAACATGAGATTTACTATACAAACTGATGGTGTTCCCAAAAATGTGCAAAGTAGACTTCATGGTTTAAAATTCCCTCTTGTTACTTCAAATTCAAAGTAGCAAACACAATTTCTTTTTCTAGCAGGCGAAAAGGAAAAAGGATTTAAGGGTTCAACAATTACCTAAATAGCATAGATTATCATGACTATGAAAGAAAGTTCCCTTCTTCAGATTCTTGTTGTCAACACTCAATCGACTAAAGAAAAATGTCTTCAAAGAAGGCAAATTTCACTCATATAATTTGTATCCAAATTAGAGCATTAATCATGGGAAGGACATAATTAATTAAATATGCCATAGGAAAAGGAGGATGTGACAAGGTGGCACCTGACAATAAATGTGAAGCAAGTAATATAAATGACATGTTGCCTTTGCATGTGAAAAACTTCTCTTTCACACTTAAAAAATAACTGTCGGCATGAAATTTGATAATTACCTTACTTTGATTTATTAACCATCCATAATTGATGACATCACACAAACTCTATGTCAGACCCAAAAAGGCATCTAGCTATAGCGAATTTTCTAAGAATTGGACTCCCTGGCATGAAAAGATAGGGCCCATCAACCATATTGCATGAAGACCAAAAAATAGTTTAGAATGATGAACCAATTGAACCTTTTGAACTTAGTTCAAATGGTACAACGGGTACAAGAGGTTCAAGATAGATCAAAGAAAAATAAATCACTGACAATTGCCTTCACCAAATTATTTATAAAGGAAACTCGAGTGTTGAACTTGGTCAACAATTAGCTTGGGGGAAGAATGAATTGAAAGGATGAGGTTGGTGAATGATTGATGAAAATGTTATCATATCTCAAATTACATTTGACTCATGATAGAATTGATGGTTCAACATAAACATTTAAAAATAAGAGTGAGTTGAAAATAAAGAATAAAAATGACGACTCTAAAAAATCACGAACTAACATCGGCTCTGTCCGGGGACTGGTTTTCAACTAAAAACTAGAGAACTCAAAAACTTAAGAAGGTAGACCTAAAGAGAGAAAAAAAAAAGTGAAACGAAAATAGAAAATAGGAACCTAGGATAAATATGTACAAAATGAAAGACCAACTTCAATACTTGAATAATTTCAAATCCTACCCATTGTAGGTATATGGCAGGCTCTCACCATCTAGATATGACAACTTCACAACATTGGGTCCAATCAGTTCTAGCACCTTGAAAGGACCTTTCCATAATGATTCAAATTTTTCATGACTCCCTTTTTTTCTCATTCCACTTATCCCATAAGAGGACTTCATCACCAGGCATAAATTTCCTTGGCCTTGCATTCTGATCAAAAATATTTTTCACCTTCATCTGATGATCTATGATTCTATGCACAATTTTACTCCTCTCTTCTTCCAGTTTTGTCAAGTACATAATCCTCTTTTCCATGGATGATTGGAAGAAGGAATCTTCTATTGTCATTTTTAATTCTACAACAAAATTTAAAGGCAAGGGAACTTGTGCATTAATTCCATACACTAGTTCGAATGCAAACATACTTATTGCCCTCTTAGGAGAAGGCATGTCTGCCCATAGTGCTTCATATAATTTCTTATGCTAATCCCTACCAGTACTGCTTACCAATTTCTTCATGATGGAGACTATGTTCTTATTACTTGACTTGGCCTGATTATTACCCTGTGGGAAATAATCTAAAGCGTGTGCTCAAGTGACTCTATTTTCATAGCAGAACATAGTGATATCTTTAGAAGAAAACTAAGAGGCATTATCAACACTTATCTTTGTAGGTACTCTGAACCTTACCAGAATATGATTCATAAGAAAGTTGCAAGTTATTTGAGTATTTTCTCTCTTGGTTAGAATAGCCTTGATCCACTTAGTGAAATAGTTGATTACTGTCAGGATAAACATATGCCCTACACTAGATATCAGATTTATAGGTCCAATAAAATTGATGCCCCATTGTTTAAAGGTTCATCGATAACCACTGGTCTAAGAGGTAATGTTGCTAATTGAGGCTTTCTTGTAAATAATTTGCATTTTTCATAATGCTTGACATACAAATAAGCATCTCAGAACATCTCAGGCCAATAAAAGTAATTCATAAGAATTTTAGAGGTTGTAACAGAAGAGGAGAAAATATCTCCACATACTTCATCATGAAATGACTTGAGAAATTTCTTTTGCTGAGCTTCATCAACACATCTTAGGTAAGTCCCATCTATCCCTCTTTTGTACAACACGCCTTGATCAATTACATATTTTGCAGGTTTTAATCTCAAATCTCTTCTCTCTTTAGGAGCCATTCCTTTAGGGAAATCTCCATATGTCAGGTAATATGCTACTTTGGAAAACCACGAGTCGATGAGACTTACCAACAAAACTTGAGGTGATTCTTCCTCTTTGGCTATAATGGCAATGTTTTCAGCAATCAACTTGCATAAGCCCTTTCCTCTTACCAGGCTTGTCAATTTTATATCACTGTCATATTCTTGTAGTTTAACAACCCAAGTAGCCCTTTTATTTAGTCCCACATCCTATTGAGCTAAAATACTTTTCACAACAGTTTCAGGAACATAAAAAATAGAATGAGAATGTAGAATGCAATATCTAAACTGCTTAATTACCCTTACTACCACAAAGGCTTGCTTTTCAATGTGTGGATACTTCAATTCATGCTTTTTCAAAGGTACACTCTTGAATGCGATAGGGGATTCTATAACTTGACTATTTTTATGTGTTAGGATACCCGACAACGTATGCTTAGACACATAACAATAAATGATGAAGTCTTTTTTAAAATTGGGAGTAACCAAGGTGGGAGCCAAAGCAATAGATCTCTTAATCTCCTCAAATGCTTTCTTCCCTTCTCCGTTCCACTTGAAGACTTCTTTCTAACTCAGCATCTTTATTATGTCCTTGGTAAGTTCAGCAAAATCTGGAAGGAAAGCACAAAGAAAGTTGACTTGGAAAAAAAAAGATTTGACTTCACTTCTATACATCAGGAGACTTAGTTGTTGGATAGCCTTTACCCTCTCAGGATATCTAAATTCCCTTCTTCGACATAATCTGACCTAGCAACTTCCCTTCTTCAACAAAAAAATTGACTTTTTAGCATTCAAGGATATCCCATGTTCCCTGTATCTCTAAAGCACAGTAAGTCTTTAAAGTGATCTTTTCTCTTCTTAGAGAACATAGTCAGGTCATTAAGATAGATCACAATGATTTTGTCTCTAAGGTATTTAAAAGAGGAATCCATGGCTTGCTGAAATGTAGCACCAGCATTGATGAGGCCGAAACACATTCTATTGTAAGCAATTGTACCCTAGGGAGTTATGAAAGTTGTTTTGTGTTGATCTACCTTTGCTACACTTATTTGGTTATAACCTAAAAAATTGTCAAGCATTGACAACATTTTTGCTCCTACAACTATTTGAAGCAAATGCTCCATTATGGGAAGTGCATAGTTATCTTTGAGGCTAGCCTGATTTAGGTTGCGAAAATCCACACAGATCCTTATGTCTCCTTTTTTCTTTCATATCGGGACAATATTGGCTATCCAAGTAGAGTGATGGATGGGATAAATGATTTGTGCTTTTAGCACCTTTTCTACCTCCCTAAAAATAGCTTTGAAAACTTTAGGGTTGTAACATCTCAACTTTTTCTTGAAGAGGACAACTTCTAGTTTCAACGAAATAGAATGTTTGTACTCTTCATTCTGGAAGTTTTTCAAATCATCATAACTCCAAGAAAAAACATCCATAAAATCAGTTAATAATGATTTGATTTTATCTTATTCTTCTAAAGAACATGTTTTCCCAATAGTAATCCACTTCTGATCATGACTACTTCTGACATTGATCTTATCACATCCTCTGTTTACTTCAAGGTCTGGCCCCTTTTTTGGTATAAAACCTTCACTCTTCTGTGAGCACATACTTTCAAGTGAAACTAACCCTTGAGGGATTCTTTTTCCTTTTAACTAAACTATCTCCTATTCATTCAAGGGATCTAAGTGATCTTCACTTAGTATTTTCAAAGAACCTTCAAAATAGGAATCAATAAAACATCCTGCATAGGCCATGAACTGTTCAATCTGCGTATCATTGTCAAAGACCTACCAATGATTTACATTATTGGGCACATTAGGATGGTAAACCATCTCAATCCTATATTTCTTCTAATCAAATTCTAGATGTGGGAGGAGCAAGGAAGCCGATATTGCTAAAGAATCTTCTCAGGAGCTCTCGTTTCTAGGAATTGCTTTGATATTGAATGCATCAAAGAGCTCAATATTGTTCCAGCCTAAGTCTAGATACTATTTTGATTCTACTTCAGTAACAATTACATGTTGACCTTCAATTTCTTTCATCTACAAATGCCTTAGCCAGTTTGTACATGTTTCACCATCATGATCTGTAGTAAGATGAAAATAACACATCACTTCTTTATTGGGAGAGGCCTGAATCTGCAATTTATTTTGCAGACCAGGTAGTTGATAAGCACCTTTTTGCACAAGGAAACTCTTCCAACCAGGTTGATTATGATATTGGTTAGGATAAATACCAGGTCTACCTTGTTGTCTCTTCAGGGTGATAACACCATTAACAAGCCTTTGGACTATAGGATATGTACTTGTAGAGGCCCAGGGGTTCGAAGTTTGAACATCCCTTCTCCATTGTCCCCGATTATCAAGTCATCCTCTAACTCAGTGGCTAATCTTTGGGTAGTAGCCAAATCAACCGATACATTCCTTCTCATATGAAAAGAAATATTAATGAAAGTTGCTCCCCTTAATACCATAAATCATAACAAAAAATAAAGAAACAAAAACAAATGAGAGAACAACATATGGACTTCTTATTTGCATTACAAATACCAGATTACAGAACTCATAAGTACAATATGCTAACACACATGGGCACCTTCGTTACAATAATTTGTAAGACAAGTTGTGAACTATCACCCAGAGTCGTTCTATACAATGTTCGGGTCTTTCTTAAATAGGCAATTTTATACCACTTGGGAAGGTTCTAGACATTGAAACTTAATACCTAGGGTCGATGGACCCTAACAATATATATAGAGTCAGCCAAATACATCTTTGACAATTATTTTAGATATTTCAGGTAGCCCAACTTTGAAAGGCCATAACTCATGAACTTTTGCTCCAATTAGCTATTATAACCACTTTTCAGAAATGTCAACTCCTAGTCTACAAACTCAAAACCACATAAGAGCCCTTCGGTTGAGTTTTCAAACCTCATTCGGGCACTCTAAGGCCTCCAATGGTGAGCCTAAAGATTTTTTTGCAAATATTTCTATCAAAAATTCGCAATAACTTTTATGATACATAAGTTGGAGCAATGAGATTTTTATAGTAGGCTTATAACTCTAAAATGAACCTTCATGTAGAAAATGAGAACATTTTGAGCTCATATGACAAACTTACTAAAAATATCAAGTTTCAAAAAATAGTAACCACTCTATTTGCTAATACTTATTAAAATAGAAAAGACTTAAAAAGAAAATACTTCTGGGTGATGCAAGATTGCTCTTACACCCAGGATGCTCCTGCATTAGACACTTGGGGTAATTTGAGAAGTGACTCCATTACATTTCAAGTGTTCATAGGAAAACCAAGATGATGAACCTCCTCCCTTGCTAGCCATGATGAATCCTCTACTAGCCTCCCTTTCCATTTGATCAGGTATTTCTCATAAGTTTTGTTCCTTGTACTTTATCCAAAATGATTGTTCAATATCTCCTCAATCTCCTTTGTAGCTGAACTAGCTGCTGGAATACTCTACTGCGCTTCTGCAACTTCATCTCCATCACCTCTTTCGTAATACTTTGTCAAATCTGAATTATTAAATATTGGTGAAATATTCAATTCAGTAGGCAACTTCACTTCATAAGCATTTCTAGAATCATGTCTTTTCACTATCTTGCACGATCCAAACTTTTTCATCTTCAACTTATTATATGTACCCATTTGAAAAATCTCTTTTCTCAAATGAACCATGACTTTATCTCCAATTTGAAATTTCTTATACCTTCTTTTCAAATTTTCTTTAACTTTATACTGTGTATTCATCTTTATGATGTGTTTCCTCACCTCCTCATGGATGTTCTTCAAATGTTCAGCAAATTCTTTTGCTTCAACACTATTTATCTCTCCTTTATCCAACTGCCTAAATTCAGAAGCATTTCTGGGATTACTCCCATATACAATTTGGAATGGTGATTTACTAGTACTCATGTTCAAAAAATTATTATATGCAAATTCTACCTGTGGTAAAATCAGATCTCATCCTTTTGGCTTGTCTCCAACCAAACATCTCAGCAAGTTTCCCAAACTACGATTCACAACTTTTGTCTGTCCATCATTCTGTGGATGATGTGATGAACTTAATTTCAAATATGTTTTTAATTTCTTCCACAATGCATGCCAAGAATACCAAACGAATTTTGTATCTCAATCTAAAACTACACTCTTTGGCAAACCATGTAGTCTTACCACTTCTCTGAAAAACAACTCTGTCACATGAACAATGTCACTAATCTTCTTGCAAGGAATAAAATGTGTCATTTTTGAAAACCTATCAAGCACCACTAAAATAGAATCATGCCCTTGATGTGTCCTTGGTATTCCAAGAACAAAATCCATGTTGACATCCTCTCATGGTTTCTCTAGTACAAGTAATGGCTGATACAACATCGTATTCTACTTCACTCCTTTTGCCATTTGACATACTCTACAACTTTGTACAAACTTCTTCACATCTTGCTGCAACTGTGACCAGTAATAATTCTCAACAACCAAAGCTATGGTTTTATCTCTGCAAAAATATCCAGCCAATCCTCCACTATGCTTCTTCTTGATGAGATTCGCTCTCATTGAACTTCTAGGAATGCACAACTCACTTCCTTTCAACAACATACTATCCTGGATCATGAAATCCAACCACTTTGTCTAGTCAAGTGTAATAGGTTCTATACAAGCCTTCCACCCTTCACCAAAATTAGGGTCATTTGGATACAAAGTATCAAGTTCCTTGAACCCAACCACCTCTATTTGCATTTCTGTCAGCAAAATTTATCTCATACTAAGAGCATCTGCAACTTTGTTAGACTTCCCACTCCTGTGTTTGAAAGAAAATGTATAACTTTGCAAAAACTCAACCCATTTCAAATGCCTTTGGTTTAATTTTCCTTGACTATTCAAATATTGCAAAGTTTGATGATCACTATACAAAGCAAACTCCTTAGGAAGAAGATAGTGTCTCCACTTCTTCAATGTTTGAACTATAGCATAAAATTCTTGATCATAAACATAATATTTTCTTTTTGCATCATTCAACTTCACTAAAATAAGCAACAAGTCTATCTTCTTGGCTCATAACAACTCTTATTGCAGTACCACTAGCATCACAGTCTACTTGAAACACTTTATTAAAATCAAGAAGTGTTAAAACAAGTTGCTCAGTAACTTTCTATTTCAACAAATTAAAACTCTTATCTACTCCTACATTCCACTTAAATTCTTTCCTATCCCCTCTCATTGTTTAAGTCAAGGGTCCACAAATATTGCTAACACCTCTTGTGAACTTTCTGTTAAAATTTGCTAGTCCATGAAAAGATGTTGCCTCTATCGCACTCCTTGATGTAGGCCATTCAAGGATAGCCTTCACTTTCTTTGGGTCCATTTTTAGACCTTTGACTGAGACTACAAATCCCAAGTATACCAACTCTTCCTTTACAAAACTGCACTTCTTCAGATTTATCAGCAACTTTTCTTCCCTCAACATATCAAACACCTTGCAAATATGGATCAAATGCTCCTCCAATGTCTTACTAAATATCAAAATATCATCCTGGTAAAAAATGGTGACTAATCTTCCTCATTGGGGGTAATCGGGGGTAATCCACTAGGTACATTATCTAATACAATATTTGAAAACTCTCCCAACATAATTGCAACTTCAGTAGGCACCTCCTCTACTTCTTCTTTTTTATATTTTGGAATTATAGCAAAACGCATGTATGCTCATGCTTCATACTTTTTGAGAAACTCTTTTCCATCAACAAAACATATTCTAATAGAACTAATAGCTTTTTGTCTTTATCCTTTAATGCTTCAACTTATGCTTCACTCCATCCTTGGTTAGAGTGTAGGTATTTGCTTGCCCATCATGTACAACATGTCTGTCAAACTACCACGACCTCCCCAACAACATATGACATATGTCCATATGTATGATATCACATAGTACCTCATCCTGGTAGCTTCCAATCTTGAACTTCACAGAGCACTGCTCATTGACCATGACCGTGTGGTCATCTTGCACCCAAGCAATACAGTATGGATGCTGGTGTTTTTCTCTCTTCAACTTCAATTTGGTGACCATCATTTTTGACACTAGATTTTCAGTACTTCCACTATCAATGATCACATCACAACACTTATCTTCACATATACACCTTGTGTAAAAAAAACTCTTCCTTTAATCAGGTTCATTCTCACCACTTAGCAGGACTTTTCTGTTAACTAGGACTTCTCCTCTTTCAACATCTTCAGAATGTGAGGATTTGACATCTTCATCAACATGTGCAACTTTGGCCTGGCCTTTTGTTCTTCAATCTATCCTTGGCACTGGGAACATTCAAATGCTCTATGCCCTTTTTCTTTACAATGAAAACATTTCGCACCGAAGGCTCCTTATCTAGATCCTTGTCCTCTACTTCTTCCTCTCTGATCTCTATTGTTCTTATCATGGAAATGATTGGAATTGTTTCCACTCTAGTTATGACTACTACTTCCAGCCTCATCCTTGTTCTTCTGATCATCATTACGACCTCCATAAGATCGTCCACCAGATCTTCCACCACAATCTCTTCCACTATTCTTGTTATCAAACTTCTTGCTTAGTTTCTCCTCAACCCTTAGGGAAAACCGGTATGCCTCCTCAATACTGGTCACTCCAACAAGACTAATCTCATCCTTAATGCTTGGTTGTAACCCATTACAATAATGAGCGACTTTCTCCTTATCATCTTCTGCATGGTCGATTCTAATGAGAACTCGATAGAACTCTTCAGTATACTCTTGAACAGATTTTCCCACTTGCTTCAACCCTTACATTTTCTTCAATAGATCAAGCTCATACTCCACGGGAATGAACTTTTGCTTGAATTTAGCTACCATCCAATCCGATCTAGTGATTTTTTCATTTCCTCTTTTATTTTGATCCAACTGGATCTCCTGCTACTAGATCTTTGCATGACCCTTCAGTTTGGCCTTCATAAATTTAACCCTATCTAGATCTTCAATATCTTCATATTCAAAGTAATCTTCCAATTCATTGATCCAGTCGATCAATTCCTCTAGATTGAGATTTCCAAAAAATGTGAGAGCATCAAACTTAGGTCTTTTTCCAATATTGGAAATGACCCTAAAAAGCTTCATCTCCTTTGGGTTAAGAACTTCCTCTACTGTGTTTGGGTCTGCATTTTCTTCTTTTCTTTCATCCTCACTTTCATCATCTCCTATGACAAGATTCATTTCTCTATGAATCTGTTCTTGCATCACTTGCAATTTCCTTTGGGGGGTTCTAAAATCCTCAGGTGTAACACCTTTGACTCTTCCACCATGCTCTCTTCGTGGAGGCAATTTCTTGCTTCCGCTAAAACCCTAGAGAAAATTGCCTCACAATCGGCGATCTATCTACACCACAGTTCTAGTGTGAACTACCTTACAATCGGTGATCTATCCACACACTCAAGAACTCTAGCATTGATACCACTTGATGAAGGGTGCTCCCCTTAATACCATAAACCATAACATAAAATAAAGAAATAACAACAAATGTGAGAACAAAATATGGACTTCTTATTTGTGTTACAAATGCCGAATTATAGAATTCACAAGTACAATATGCTAATGCATATGGGTGCCTTCATTACAATAATTTGCAAGACAAGTTGCAAACTATCACCCAGAGTTGTTGTAAATAATGTTCATGTCTTTCTTAAATAGGCAATTTTATGCTACCTAGGAAGGTTCTAGACATTGAAATCCAATACCTAGGGCTGGCGGACCCTAACAGTAATACATATAGAGTTGACCAAATACATCTTTGACAATTTTTTAGATATTTTGGGTAGCTCAACTTTGAAAGGCCATAACTCATGAACCATTGCTCTGATTGCTATTATAACCAGTTTTAAAAAAAAAACCAACACTCGATCTATAGGCTTAAAACATTACAAATGCTCTTTCATCGAGTTTTTGGACATCATTCGAGCACTCTAAGGCCTCCAACGGTGAGCCTAAAGATTTTTCTACAAATATTTCCATCGAAAATCTGCAATAACTTCTCTTATACTTAAGATGGAGTAATGGAATTTTTATGGTAGGCTTATAATTCTAAAATGAACATTCATGTAGAAAATGAGAACACTTTGAGCTCATATGACAAACTTACTAAAAATAGTAACTACACTATCTACTAGTCCTTATTAAAATAGAAAAGACTAAATAGAAAATATTTTTGGGTGATGCAAGACTACTCTTACACCCAGGGTGCTCCTACATCAAATATTAGGGGCATTGCTCCCACAAAGAATCCTTTCTGATTTTCAGTGTTGGGTCTTGAAGTTGTGGGAATTCTTTCTAGAAGTTTGTTATATTTAGCCATGAATTCTCTCATTGGCTCATTTATATCTTTCTTAAGCTGTGACTGTAATGTCCCCTTTTTAGAATTCATAGCATGATGTTGTTTGTTAGCCTATTTTCCCCACAGTCCCATAGGCTAACCAGGACATTAAAGGGACTTAGAGGCCATTTAGCCTAGATAGTTTCAGTTGCAAGTCTTTCTGAGGGGTTTTGAGGCAACTTTCGGCATACTTACTATTTATAGTAAGTCATCTTGGATATGGTTGGACATCCAGTGGTAGCGGTATGTCGATGGTAATTGTTTAAAATCAACAAGAAGACTTTTTTATCATTGATAAGATTTGTTATGCATTGATAAAGCTATTTTATAAAGTTAAATTTAAATATTTAACTTTATTAATGCATAGACTATAGTTTGTGGAAAATATTTAAATTAAAAGAGTCCCCTTTATTTTATAACACATTGGAGACATAAGTTACATAAAAGGGAGTTATCTTTTATCTCACATTTAGAAAACAAAAGATGGAGCTCTTGTGAGAACACTATAAAAGAAATGGAAGAGCTTATTTTTAGCATGCTTGGAAATATCAAAGAAATTAGAAAATTTTCTGAAAATTATGTCTCAATAGTTTGAAGGACAAAATCCCTTCAAGCTCGAAATCTTGATGCCATTGAAAGATATGGTCTTGAGATTTAACATGGTAGTAGTCCGAAAAAGCGAAATTGAAAAAGCAGGCTGAAAAAGCAGTCCGAAAAAGCAGAACCAAAAAAGCAGACTGAAAAAGCAGTCCGTAAAAGCAGTTCAAAAAGAAGATCAGAAAAAGTAGTTTGAAAAAGCAAATCAGAAAAGCAAAGTAGAAGGGGCAGCATTGAAGGAAATTATTACAATCATCTACAACCAAGTTCCTTTGTTAGTATTGTTTTTAGGGCATTATAAGTTTCAGCTGTAAGTGTGCATTATACTAGCATTATCATTTTGTAATCCATGTAAATGCCAAAAGTCTTGGCCATATTTCATGAGCATTGTATTAGAAATTTCATTGTAATTAAGAAGATAATAGTTGGTGGTGTCATTTAAGCAATTCAATATCATTATTTATCAGCTAGTTAGTTTGCATACCAACTGTTTGTAAAAATGCTAGTTGGCTGTAGGTATTCATTTCTCATGCTTAGATCATATATATGCACTGAATATTGTCAAAATTAGTAGCACACTCATGTTAGGTCATTGTGTAGTCCATTTGGAGTCTTTTAGCACAAGATTCTCATTGATGCAAATTGAAGAAAGAGTCATTTAAAGCCAGCTAAAATACTATATCAGTCATACGTCCCTTGCATTTGAATTGTTTGATGAAATTCCTTGAGCTTTCATCAGCATTTTTGAGAGCAGATTTGAGGAGGGCCATTACAGTGGTATCAGAGCTTTCTTGCAAAGTGTTTGACGAAATGTCAAACAACTAAAGTATAAAGATTTTTGGTGTTTGAAGAAGTTATAACCTATTGGGGTTATTATAGTGACAATTGGATAAGAAGAGAGTTTTCATCACTAGGGGTTTGAAATGTGCTTCAAATGCATGCATCATGGTATCCCAACTAGTTATAGAGGCATCAGGGAGGTGGTTAAATCAATCAACAACAACATCAATAAAGGTTTGGACAAAGAGTCTAAGAACAACATCTTCAATAGGGACATCTACAGTTCCACATGCTACTTTGAAAGAGCTTAAATGATCTTCAGCTATAACTTTGTCATCTCCACTAAAATTGGGCAAGAAATCTTTAGCGCCCTATGACATGGCTCCAAGGTTTGCTCCAAGTTGGAGAGGTCCATTTTGTTGGCCCCAAAAAGCCCTAATTGGAAGGATGATATTCAAAGGTTGGATATTTAAAATAGAGGAGGTAACAATACCATGGCTATCAAGGGCTTGTAGAATCCGAGAAGGTTGTGGTGGTGGTGGTGACGTAGGCCTACTAACTAACCGGACTTTCTTCTTTCTTTTGAGAGTGTGACCAAGTTTGAAATCAATCAACCTTAAAGCTTCAAAGTTATTGTCAATTAAACCTCTCTTTATTTGTTCTTGTAAATCTCTTTTCAGCCATCTTTCTTTGCTTTTCTTATTCAGTTTCTCAATGACCCTTGAGCAGATCTATTTACTATGGCAGCTTCTTGAATCATAGAAACTCCTCTCAGTTATTCACCAATTTCCTCCTCCCTTTCTAGGGTTCTAGCAACTAGTAAGTATTGTTGGTTGCTTGTCCTTTCTCTCCAAGCCACTACATTCAAATCAAATATGATATCTTCTTGGGTGTCATTAAAGCCAAGATTGGGTTGAAGAACGGGAAAAATATCATAATATGGGAGCATCATATTGGAGCATAATATCAACTATTTAAATAATGAAATACTAGATCTTCTCTGCTCGACTCCCCAATAGAGTTGCCAAAAATTTTTTGGTATACAAATTTGTCTTTTCATAGAAAGAAATAACTTAGAACTTCTATGCCCAAATTTGCAAGACAAATACAATTTTCCAACAGCTGAGGAATCTTAACTTCTTTAATTCCTCTTTGAATTTTGGTAAGGTTTAGCTCCCTTATTAGATATTTAATCAAAAATTACTTTTAACAAGAAAGTAGTAAGGCTTCCCATCTATTCTTGGATAGAGGGATAATCATATAAACAAAAAATAAACAAACAAGAAAGAATAAAATGAAGAGAATGCACTCACTTCTCGAAAAAGACATATAAAATAGAAAACTTTTTAACATATGCACCATATATCATCCAACATCAAAAAGAGATTTCAACAATTTGATTTTGATTCAATACTAAATCAGCAAAAAACAATCCAAAACATATAATCTTTGAATAATAAGATCTTTCCCATTTCAAAAAGAACAATCTTGTTCAAGTACAATGCTGGAAAGCTTTAAACATTTGCATAGCTATTAAAACTTACATTTGCATAGCTATTAAAACTTACATTAAAGTTCACAATATGATATCCATCAAAAATTGCCAACCCCTAACACTATTGAGTTTCTAGTTTAAATAAAAAGAAGTCTGAGAATTGCCATCAAAACCTAATTCTTGGACAATTTAAAAATAGTTAAGAAAACCAAGTCTTTAATGGGTATGTAGACCCTTGAAGTCACTGATTTAAAACTTAAAAATAAAAAGAGCATAAAGTAAAGATTCCCTAAAGAAAATTATCATCATGTTTCTTTAGAGGCTCTTCTTCTTCCTCATCATCATCTTGAGCAAGAGCTCCTTGCGCTAGTTTCGACACTTTGTATGCATTGATGAATTCTACCATGGCATTCTTGTTCAGGCTCTTTATGCTCTATAGGCGATTCTTCCACGTGTCCCTATCCTATTTCATTCTAGTGACACTGTCCAAGTATTATGGAAGCTGTTGGTTGCACATGCTAATCATAGTTTCAACTTTAGCAAGCTTGGTGAGGTCTGCCACAGTCAAGTCAACTCCATTTTAAATCCCATATAGCGGTTCTTCATACTGCTTAACTAGTATTTCCACATCTAAACCTCCTTCTTTGAAAGGTACCGAGGGAGTTAAATTGATGGTCTGCAAGTCTTTGTTTACACCATCTTGGATCATTTTGAATTCCTTCTCAAAACTCTGAATGTGGGAAATGGCTAAACTGTAATTAGAGACCCACCAAGTTATATTCTTCCGCAGTATATAAATCAGCCCTGCATCGACCATCTGCAACAAATTCTCCTCTAGGAATTTATCAGGGCCATACTCCACATCTACAAGTTGTGTCACCATAGTGGACAACCTTTTGGATTCCATTTTCCACACTGTCATCTGAATACGAGCCTCACCTATCACTGCTTCAACAAGAGTAAATATTTTATGTAGGTCTCGCACACACTTAGTAAGCAAGTTTATCACACAATCAATCCAATTATGGATGACAGAAATAATGGCTTTCCCTTTCTTCAAATCGTCCATAAGTTGTTAATTTTTAGGTGCACTGGGATCAAATGTGAGCTGAGATGAACCATTAGTCGAAGCACTTTTCCCTTTTAAGGATCTAATGTATTCTGCCATCGTGTGGATTTCTGCCTTCAGTCTATTCTTCTCAACACCATCCTTTTGTGATTGCAAAATAATTTGTTTTGTGGATGAGTCCACCCAATGTTCCTTTGTTTCTCGGTTAATCACCCCCAGATTGGTATGAGTAATCTCAAAGTTACTCAAGTCTAATGTACTAGTATCATCTTTCGATTTATAAGTTGCCACCTTAGCAATGTTTTTACTTGTGTCTTGGTCAAATACTATACTGGCCGAAGTTTTGGTCCTTTTAGATTTCAAGGCTCTGGCAATGTATTTACTCACAATGTCATCAACAAGGAAGCACACAGGGACCAAAGTCCTTTTCTTATTAACTGAGGCCACTAGCCAATTGGGTATGGAATTCGAAGCCTTTCAAAGTTCCTTGTCTTTGAATGAAGTGTTCAAGTTCTCCATCCTCTATGGAGAAGTTCCTAATGTCATCTGAACTTGTTGAATGTTATCAATCAAGACACCACTAGAATCTTTGTCAGGCTCACTATCAACCTAAATGGATTCACTTGACCCAATAGGCATTGCCATATTTCTTCTTCTCTCAAAATGAGCCTTTTTCACCAGAGAAGGATTATTGCTTTGTAGCTTCTTAATTCTTGCAAACCTCCTATTACCTCTAGGTTTGAAATGAACATTAGGATAGGAATCAGTTGATTGTTCAACATTTTGTGCCTTTTTCATTATTAACCAAGAATTGGTCCTCTCAAACACTATCTCTGTTCTCTCAAGGAGGTTATCCTCTTCTTCAGATTCCCAATTTATAATTTCTTTGCTAGAAATTAAAGATTATGTTACTTGAGTGCATGTTAAATTTGCTTTATCTTCTTTTATACTAGAGACATCAATATCCAAATTTAAACGGA
This sequence comes from Cupressus sempervirens, assembly GCA_028749045.1. Taxonomy (NCBI): domain Eukaryota; kingdom Viridiplantae; phylum Streptophyta; class Pinopsida; order Cupressales; family Cupressaceae; genus Cupressus; species Cupressus sempervirens. The sequence goes on along the minus strand of CM053788.1, from coordinate 636,773,520 downwards.
AAAGTTTAATCTAGGAAATGTTGAACCTGCTATATTCTATCCTCCAAACTTCTAGCTCATCTGCACAATCTTCCCAATAGTCTTCAACATTAGGATCATGCAAAAACTTCACACAAGAATCAAATAGGCTATGAGGTATCCCTTTGCTATCAAAGTTCTGCCTAGCATGATAGGAGCCAAGATGGAAATTGATTAAATCTAAACTTATGCACATAGCGTCCTCCATACTCTTACAAGTTAGGCAGTTGAAAATTTATTTATGACTAAGACAAGTTGCTAAGATACTTTAGCCAATATGAAACAATCAAGGGAAAACCTAAGGAGTCTCAAAGGTTTTTCATCAAAACCACCCACCCTCATGTAGGTAAACTTGGGAAATTGGATATAAATTCTACCAAAGGTCTGAACAAATTTCAAAGATTTAGAAGAAAACCTATGGTGAGGACTTTTCATTTCGAAGCACAACTTCCTTGAAAAAGTGTCTTGAACTTTCCTGAAACTTTCTAGAACTTATCTTTATGCAACACAGGGTAATAGTTATATATTATCTTGCATACTGGCCAACATATATATCAAATAGGAAGACATAAAAATCTTTCTTTATACGTAAGGCTCCTCTGAGCTAACTCTTTAGAGATCTAGCAATCAATTTGGCCTAGTCTAAAAATTTAAATCCTTTCAAAACAATTTGAATATAAAAATACATCCATACCTTAAAGGAAGACAGATTTGGGGAACCACAAATTTGATGCAACAGGACCATAACATCATGGACTTGAGGAATCATTTGACCTTTCTTGAGAATCTTGGGCAACCTAGAGCTACCTTTACAAGGGGTTATTGTCTAGCTCTTGGCAATGACATTTCTATAAACATCTGCCTTTTTTGAAAATCTGGCCCACGATAAAGTTGGAGTCAAATTTGCAAATTCTTGCTCTTCAAGATGGAAAAACTTAAACACAATCTCCCTAGAGATATTCAACAGTATGCTTTTATCTTTCTTCAAAATATTTCCACTAGGTCTATCGTATCTCTGAATGCATTCTTGAATAAACTCCAGACATAGGTAGGCTTGTGGGAAATTAAAGGCCATAAGAAAGTTAGTATCTAGGACTTTGGTAGAGAAGGTTTGTACTAGTTTTTCACACAATCTCTCTGTTACCCCGCCTAAATCGACCAGTAAAATATCTGTCTAATACAACAAGAGATTTACTATACAAACTGATGGTATTCCCAAAAATGTGCAGAGTAGACTTCATGGTTTAAAATTCCCTCTCTTTGCTTGAAATTCAAAGTAGTGAACACAATTTCTTCTACTTATAGGTGAAAAGGAAAAATGATTGAAGGGTTCGAGAATTACTTGAATAGCAGAGATTATCATGACTATGAAAGAAAGTTCCCTTCTTCATACTCCTATTGTTGACAATCAACTGAAGAAAAATATGTCTTCTAAGAAGGGAAATTTCACTCTTATATAATCCATAGCCAAATCAAGGCATTAATCATGGAAATGACATAATCAATTAAACATGCCTCTTAAGCAAGCTATAGGTTGGACTAGAGGAGCAAGCCATGAAAAGTAAGAGGGGACAGGGAAACTAATCCTACTCTAGCAAAGAGGTTGAAGGAACTTGAAAGCAAGTTGATAAAAAATAAAGGGGCGCAATCTGAAGAAGACCAAAATACTGAGGCTAAAGATGTTGAGGAAGATGGTGAAGTGCTTGTAGAACAAATACCTCTTTTTAATGCTCTCAAGTCCATGGAGGGGAAGTTGGAATTGTCAACTTTCAATGGTAAGATGAACGCTGATGTGGCCTTGGATTGGATTAAGGCCCTAACCAGTTTCTTTGAGTGTGAAGATATTCTAGAGAAGTAGAGGGTAAAGATGGAAAATTCCAAGTTAAAGGGGGCATCCCTAACTTAGTGGAACTTTATCTACACTAAGAGGGTTAATAAAGGAAGAAGCATGATCTCTTCTTGGGATAGAATTGTAGTATTAGTTAGAGAAACATATGTGCTTGAAGATTATGGGGTACAACTCCATAGGAGAAAACAAAGTTTGAAACAAAAGGATCTAGATGTTAGTTCCTATACAGAGGAGTTCTTGAAGTTGTGTATGAAAGCCAACATAGTAGAGGAAAAGGAAGAAAAACTTGCAAGGTATATGAATGGCTTCAAGGTACCATCCAAGAGGAACTTAGCCTTTACACCTCCACTTCTATGAATAAGTGATATCAATTAGCCATCAAAGTGGAAGAGAAGTGGAAAAGGAGGCAGGATCAAGGAAAAGGAAAAGAAAGCAATATGAACTTCAAGCCCAAGAAAAATTCTTGGAACAAGGGGAAAAGTAGTGGAAATAAACCTGCTGATTAGAACAAGGATTAGGGAGGACAAAGTTCCAAAGGGGAGTACAGAGGAGAAAGATCTTTCAATAAGGGTAGAGGAAGATGCAATGGCCCTCTCACATGTTACAACTATAATTAGGTAGGACATTATGCAGGAATGTACCCTGAGAAGAGGAATAGCAATCAAGGGGAGAGGAGAACTCAACTTGTTGAAGAAGAGAAACTTGATTGCAGGGACATTTAACCTAAGGAAGGAGCATGTCTGATGATGAGACAAGCATTTTTCATATCCCTCATACCCAAGAGTCACCCCAAAAAAAGAATCTATTTAGGACAAAGATCAAGTGCCAAGGAAAGTTATGTAACTTGTTGATTGATTTAGGCTCAACTGGAAATCTTGTTTCTCTTGGGATGGTAGAAAAGCTTAAACTATGTAAGAAATCCCACCCCTTTCCATATCATGTGTCTTGGCTAACAAAGGGTCAACAAACCTTGGTAACTGAACAAGGATGGGTAGAGTTTTCCTTAGCAGTCTTTAAGGATAAAGTACTTTGTGATGTTGTTGAAATAGATGCTTGTCATGTACTCCTGGGTAGGCCCTGGCAATATGATGTTGATGTCATCCATCATTGCAAAAATAATACCTACTCCATAACCACAAATGGTGTAATCTTCACCATGACACCCATGCTTGGTCTTAAAGAAGAGTCCACTATTGTAACCATAGGGGAGAAGGAAATGATAGCTATGAAAGAACATGATGCCCAAGGGTTCATATTGGTTTCAAAACCAAAGGAAAACATAACTTCAAAGGATAAAGATCCTATACTAGAGGAGAGACAAGACCTGCTGCAAAAGTACAATCATGTCACTGCTAGTGACCTACCCACAAGCCTCCCATTAGAGACATTAGTGATCAAATTGAATTGATACCTAGTTCCTCTCTACCTAACAAGACACCTTATAATATGACCCCAACCCAACATGAAGAAATTGCCAAGGAAGTAAATGATTTGTTGGAAAAAGGTCTATACAAAGAGCTTAAGTCCTTGTTTTGTTCCATCTATCCTTACTCCCAAAAAGGATGGAAAGTGGAGGTTGTGTACTGATACTAGTTCTATCAACAAGGTCACAATAAGATATGTATTCCTCATGCCCAGAATTGAGGATCTATTGGATCAACTAGGAGGTGCTTGCTACTTCACCAAGATAGACTTGAAGTCTGGATACCATTAGATCATGATCAAACTAGTAGATGAATGGAAGATAACTTTCAAGAATACCAAATATTTTTTTGAATGGTTATTAATCCCCTTTGGGTTAAGCAATGCCCCTAGTACTTTAATGAGGCTTGTGAATGAGATACTCATTGATTTTATTGGAAAATTTGTTGCTATTTACATTGATGACATACTAATATTTAGTCATATCAAGGTGGAGCATATTGATCATGTGGAACAAGTATTAAGTAGGCTTCATCAACACAAGTTATTGATCAACCTTGAAAAATGCATGTTTGTGAAGAAGGAACTTGTGTTGCTAGGTTTTGTGATATCGCAACGCACTCTAATGATGGACCCTGAGAAGGTTGAAGCAATCATCAAATGGCCTCCACCAAAGAGCGAAGGTGATGTAAGAAGCTTCCATGGACTTTCCACCTTCTATAGAAAGTTTATTAAATACTTCAGTCATGTGTGTGCACTAATGCTTGGTGCCATTAAAGGAGGTAGGAAGAATAAGTTTGCTTGGGCAAAGGAAGCCAATGATGCATTTCAATACTTGGAAAATAGAGTTTCTCAATACCCCATCTTGGTGCTGCCTAATTTCAACAAGGTCTTCACTATGGATATAGATGCAAGTAATTTGGCTATAGGTGTAGTCCTAAGCCAAGAAGTTAAGGCCGTTGCTTTCTTCTCTGAGAAATTAAATGAGGCAAAAAAGAAATACTCAACCCATGACTTGGAATTCTATGCCATGGTTCAAGCCCTAAAGAAATGGAGGCATTATCTAATCCCCAAAGAATTTGTGGCTTATACTAACAACCATGTATTAAGTTTTCTCAAGTCACAGAAAAAACTTTGTTTTAGACATCTTAAATGGATGGAGTAGTTGGTGGCCTATACCTTCAATATTAAACACAAGAAGGGTGTGGTAAACAATGTTGCAGATGCCCTTAGCAGGAGGGTTGGACTGATTGAAGAGGTATAACTCCAAAGTGTGGGAATTGATTCCCTCAAGCATTTATATGCTGATGACCCAAATTTTGTAGAGATCTTTCAAGTTTGCACAAAGATGGTAGGAATGTAGCATATTGACTTTTCCAAATGACTGATTTAGAATGGACTCCTATTAAAAGAATCTCAATTATTCATTCCCAAATGTTAAATGAGAACAAATATAATAAGGTAGAAACACTATGGTGTCCTAGGAGGACACTTTGGCATTGACAAGACATTAGACATGGTGAAAAGAAGCTATTTTTGGCCAAGGATGAATAATGATGTCAAGAAGTTCATAGAGACTTGCACCATCTATCAAAAAAATAAAGGTGTATCAACAAACCAAGGGTTATATCAAACCTTACCAATTCCCACAAGGCCTTGGGAATGAATCTCAATGGATTTTGTTATGGGTTTACCTAGAACAAAGCTAGGTTTTGATAGTGTTTTTGTGAAACCTAAAAAATCAACCACTTAATGGGATACATGATTATCTCTTCAACATACTTTAAATAAATTCCATTCTTAGAGACATCTCGTAAGGCAAAACAAAATCCTTTCTAACACAAGTTCACAATACTTCACCATTCACATTGTTTGATTTCTATTCAAGAATATATTATTCATAACTTTTGTTTTTTAATGTTTCTTGCATAGAAATTTTCAAGAGTTTTTCAAAATTATCCCTTATTAAACATATCAAACTTTGAGACCAATCCAGTAAACAAATTACAAGTTATGGTATTTGTACCAAGATCCATTTTTACTGTCACAAACTAGTAACGAAACTTGTAACCCTGCCTAGGTTATCTAATATCTTTCACAATAAAAAACCAAATGATCCCAAACCATTTACATAATAATAATAATTGAGTATATTTTCCAAATAGATAAGTAATTTAATCTTCCAATCCATAAATCATTACATTTATGCAAATGTATGCCTGCAACTCCACTAAAGATATTAAAAAACTAGTTTTCACTAAGAAATGTATAACTTCCACAAATCTCAATGAAAATGAATAAAAAAAAATGGAAATAAAAACTATATTCACATATCTTTCCAATGAATCCATTTAAAGTTCTTAAATCTTCCATATGTGTCATTACCAAGTGCTACAACATGACTGCTATCAATAAATCCAAAATCTACAAACAAGAACATTTACCAAAATGCTCATAATTTATTCATTTCTGCACATAATCACTCCAAACAAAAAAAAAGGAAGAATATTAGTCCTAATAATTTTTTTTATAAATTTTACATGGTTTCTAGTCTGTACATGGTCGTACAAGACTTGGAACCAACACAAAAACTGAAAAACCAATCAAAACAAGTTAGAATCACTCCAAATTTGTTTCAAATGTAAATATTTCTTTCCATTATCATTTGGTTTGACCATACATATTTTTTATAGGTTAATTGGTTTTTTAAAACTTCCCAACCAACACTTTACATTTTCTTAACCCTTTTTGCACTTTTTGCAATATTGCAACTTATAGTTTTGCACTTTCTTGAAAACTTTACATTTACTGTCTTTAGGAATTACCATTGATTCCAGTACAAGGAATATCACATAAAAAATATGGAATTACATTAAATAATTAAAATATTATAGGGATCATTTCTAATATCTTTACTATTAGGTGCTCTTGCACCATACTCTTGAGCTTGAAAAATTTTCATGGCCCATCGAAATGCTCTGGTGAGAATTTGTAAACAAATATGTTGCCTCTTTGTCTTCATCATTGGATCAATTCCTCCTCCATGTTTTATATCTCTTTTATTTGTAACTCCTATCCATAGAGTTTATGCTGGTCACCTTCAATGGTGCTTCAACCATTGCACAATCTACTTATCCATGCCGCATATGTCCCTCACATGGGAGTTCTATAATGCCCCTCTCCCCAAGATTGTTGGTAACACACAATAGACCAATCTCTAACCTTAGATCATTTCTCAAGACCTTCTTTGTAGACATTATTGTCCACCCACTATAGCTGAGCGAACTAGCACCAATCTGCAACCAAAACTTCATAAAAAGAATTTGAAATAAACCCAACATAGGGTTAGGTCCTAGTGTGAATCCTCACACTCTCAAGAGCTTCTAGGTACGATACCATTTTATGCAGAGAAACCTACAAAATAAACTGCTTAATTGGGATGCATATTGATTTCTTCAACATACTTTAAATAAATTCCATTCTTAGAAACATCTCATGAGGCAAAACAAAACCCTTTCCAACACTAGTTTACAATACTTCACCATTCACACTGTTTGATTTCTATTCAAGAATATATATTCATAACTTTTGTTTTTGAATGTCTCTTGCAAAATCATTTATAGGAGTTGTTAGAAATTAGCCCTTATAAAACATATCCAACTCTAAGACCAATCCAATAAAAATATTACAAGTTATGGTTTTTGTATCGAGACCCATTTTTATTGTTAGAAACTAGCAACAAAACTTGCAACCCTACTTAGGGCATCCAATATGTTTCACATTAAAAAACCAAACGATCCAAAAATACTTCCATAATAATAATTATTGAGTCTAGTTTCCAAATAGATAAGTCATTGAATCTTCCAATTCATAAGTCATTAAATGCATGCAAGTCTATGCCTGTAACTCCATTGAAGTATTTGAAAACTAGTTTTCACTAAGAAATGTATAACTTCCACAAATATTATTGGTCTCAGATTGGTTTTGACAATTGAGTGTCAACACACTTAAGAAATTTTCTAAGTTGATGTCAAGTATAATATAGATGTTGAGTTATAGTATGTGTCAAGCCAAAAATTTATCAAGTGCTGAGTCATTTAGATGCTGAGCAGAAGTGCCGAGAAAGTTTCAACTGCCGAGTGACTAATAGATGTTGAGTTAGTATATATCCTGATTAAACTATAGGTGTCGAGCAAGAAAAAATCTCTATATGTGATGAGCATTGGTAATCAATAAGTGTTGAGTAACACAAAATCAGCATAAGAGTTTGTGCCCTCACAAACTAAGATGTAAACCATTTTTGAGCTGACATATGATGAATCTTGAAGGATTAAAAGATAAGATCAAATCTTTTTAATTCCCTATAAAATAAACATGCAACCAATTAGAAAAATGGAAATATTTGAGTGGGAAAGATGGATGAATCTCAATCATAGATTCATACCTAAACCTAAGTCACAAATTTTTTTTAAGGAGGTTGAAACCCCATAATTCAATGAATGGGAATGCATGAGAGAGTGCATGAGAAGAGAATGCATTTAAGAAGAGAATACTAGCAAAGTTTGAAAGGGGTAAAAAGACTTAGAAGAAGGACAACATTGTAGTATTAGTTATCAAAATAGAGTATCAACACTTCAAACATAATCATATCAGATCAATAATGATCAGATCAAAATGGACAATACATTGATTTGAAATCAGCAATTGAAGATTGTAAGTTATCAAGTCAATACATTCTACTATACTTTCTAGCCATTGTATTAGAAGAATGAAAATCCTATGAAGATAGGTTGGTTTAACAACCATTTTGTAAATCCTTTAATAGGGTGACATTCTAAGTGAATATTTGTAAATCCTTTAGATAGGTGACTTTTAACAGAGTGTTGGAACCTTTAACAGGGTAGGCCTCTCATAGGGTAGACCATTGATGATGGTCAAACTTTGTAACCTTGACAAGTTACATATTGCTGTAGTGATAAGTTGTGGCTGTCATCCCCACTCTAGTTTTACCTTCTCATTTTGGAGGGTTTCTAGGTGATCAAATATTGTGTTGTCTGTTTTCATGCATGACTTTATTTTCATGTTATTTGTAAATGTTTTATTCATGTATTGATTTTAGTTAAAAAATTCATAGCTCAAAGTTTGGTCCTTCTGATTCACCCCCCCCTCTTAGAAGTATTCTTCCCACTTGTAAATTCCAACAATTAGTATTAGAGCCAAGTTCTTACAAGGAGAAGCCTTAAAATTTGAAGAAAAAGATCTAGAAATGGAGGTTTACAAGCTTGGAAAGATTATAGAGAATCAGGAGATTGAGATACATCTCATTCTATATTCTTTGGAAGAAGTTAGGGAGGAATTGAGGAAATCCCTAAAGAGAAGAAAAGAAATTGCCATAGCTGAAAATGATACACAATACAAGGATATTGACACCATAAAAGTATTTTCCAATGGAGATTCTAAGGAATTTGATGTAGCAATTGCAGACCTAATGGAGAAGAATAGAGCTTAAGCATAATAGTTTAGAACTCTCAAGATTGGACAAGAATCACAAGCTATGATGCTTTGTGAAATGACTGAATAGAAGAAGAGAGCTATTGAAGATAAAGCTACGATGGAAGATGACAAGAGAAACCTTTCCAATAGACTAGAGGAAAATTCAATTGAGCTTGCAAGAATTTTCAACATGCAGCTAGACACCCTAAGCCAAATGATGAATGCCCATCATGAGCTAAATGTCAAGGATATTGAGATCTCCACACTAAAGATGTAAAATGAAAAACTACAAAATGACTTGAGAAGAGAAAAATAATTTGTAGAAAGCTTCAAAAAACCTAATGAAGCCATCAAGTACTTTGAACAGCTACTAAAATCACCAAGACCCAACAATGACACTTCAGGACTAGGATACACTAGCACTGAAGAAGGAGAGTCATCTAAGATTGCAAAAGAAAGAAATACCAAAGGTAAGAACACAAAACCTACTTGTCATTTTTGTGGTAAAAAGGGAAATACCTCTAATGTGTGCAAGAGCAAGAACACCAATCATCATGACAAACCTAAAAACATGGGTCACTATCACACATGCAATAAGCAAGGTCACCATGCACATGATTGTAGGACTACAACCATCAAGACACCAAGATTTGAAGGACACTACTACAATTGCAAGAAGTATGGACACAAAGCCTTTGAATGTAGATCTAAGCCTATGTGGACACCAAACCAACCAATAAAGAAAAATAATCATGGACATCACTACAATTGGGACTACAACACCAGGCATAACTGTCACTACTATCGAGAATATGGACACATTATAGAGAACAACATAAGAACACACTTTAGTGGAAACTACAATATGTGGCTAAGTCAAACCACTTGTTTCAACTATCTAAAGACTGAACACATAAGCAAGTATTGCCCAAAAAGATCAAAGGCACCCAACTTAGAGTTCAACAAAGGAAAAGGAAAAGTTGATGTTGAACACATAGAACATGGAAAAGAAAAGATAGAAGCAATGCATCCAATGGAGGGATCACTTCACCTAAAAGGTCAAGTGGTCACACTTCATCCAAATAAGAAAAATAAGTGATGTGGGACTGATATTCAAATTCTTTATCATACATCAGTTCCAAAAATAAATTAGCACTAAAAATGATAGATCAACATGAATAAAGATGCAAATTTAGTATATATCGAATTGTCTACCAAAGTCAGTAGAAGCCAATTTAGTAGTGGTTGCCGAGTGAAGGGAAATTCCTATTGATGGTGAGTGAAGGAAAACTCTAGTGTATGCCGAGTGTTGTAAAATCAATGGAAGCCGAGTGAAACATAATTGCATAAGGAGCCAAGTGGATAGTTGTATATGCACTAAGCATTAAATACTATGAAATGAAGGGTATAAGGTCAAGTTTTCAATCATTTTTCATCATTGCAAACATAGAGAAAGAGCAAGAAGAGTGCTAAATGATTTCCAAGAAAATATTGAAGCTTTTGCAAAGATTCTTGTCAAGATTCAACATCATTTCGTCAATTTAAGGTATTTACACTAGTGCCGAGCTATGCAATTAAATAATTTTTATGTCTTGAAACCCTAGTTTGAAGAAATGGCATCTAGCTCTAGGAAACCCAAGGACAAGGAGTCTTTTGAGGTTCAATTGGTCAGTAATAAAATTAAACAACTAGATTTCAGACCAATTCCTGAAGTTGCATACAAAAATGACCTTGCCAGAGCTTTATCCATTATTCCACCTAAAGTTGTGATGGTGCAAGATGTTAGAAGGTGTTATAACTATAAAATAGGTGCAATTGGTGACATGGAGATTTGGCAAGCATATGATAAATTTTGTGAGAATGAGGTATTGAAGGAAGAGTTTTAGATTGTTGAGAGGAAGGGCTTAACCTGTGCCCTAGATTTTCCTACCATATTCAAAATTGAATGGATAAGAATTGTGTTAAGTAGAACCCATGATGGGAACCTAACATATTCAAAATTGAATGGATAAGAATTGTGTTAAGTAGAACCCATGATGGGAACCTATGGTTGGAAGATGGACCCATTAAATTGTCTAAAAGAATTATACATAGAGTAACTGGGTATCCAACCCTATAATGACCAAAGACCCTAAGAAGTGATTCTAAAGAAGCCATAGAAAAGAACACTGGGGCAAAGTGGAACAAGAGAGGGATGACTATTGACACCATCAAAGATCCTCTTGTAGAATTTTCTATTAGGGTCATATCTCATAAATTCTATCAGTCAAGCTAACTTAATAGTGTACCTTATTGCAGTAGATGTGGGATACAAAATTGTTAAGAAGCATCATACTTATGATCTAGCTAAACTACAATTACAATAGATTATGGAGAATTTGGGAGCCATAAGAATGTCCAAGGGTGCCCAATGCAAATTTGGAGAAATTTTGATATGCATATTCTTCTATGTTCAAAATGAATTCCCCTCTTTTCGAAAGGTAAGCTAGAAAACAAACAGGTCAATAGCAGTACAGGTGAATGAATACATAGAAAAAATGGGGGAAAATTTTGAAACTATAATGACCAGCTACTTCAAAGACTTTAAGAAGTCAATGAAATAAAGACTTAGGATAATTGTCTCTCTTGTTGAACAACATATTAATGAAATTTGTTTCTTAGTTGACATTGATTTCACATACATCCAAGCAATAGTACCAAGGGTGAGATGGCTAAGGCCACTTGGATATGAAATAAAAATTGATGAGGCATTCGCATCAATCATAGCATTGCTAGCAGAAGATATTGATAAAAGTGCAAAACCTTTTGGCACTTTTGATGTTGTGAAGTCCAAAGTTGAAATGGAGTTGAAAACTACTTCAACCCTAAAGAAAAAGGACATATTGGTGAAAAAGCTTACGGCTAGATTTGGTGAAGGCATTGCATAAGGTGAGGAGGAGGATGAAGAGGAAAATGAGGATGAAGAAGAGCAGGATCAAGGGCAACTTGCATTGACCCAAGGTATGGGAGAAGATGCAGAAGAGGGAGAAGGTGCTGAGGAGGAAGAGGAAACCAAGGAAGTACATACCAAGCCAGGGGCAATGACAAGAAAAGCCTCCACCAAACTAGTTGCTAAGCCCAAGAAAGTTACTAAGCCTAACCCAACAAAGGCTACAATAAGGGCCAATACAAGAGCCACATCAAAGAAGGCTAAGGAGCAAGAAAAGAAGAAGGCCACTAAGCAGGAAGGTCTAGCCAAGAAGAAGATGAAAATAAAATATGTTGCACCCCCTGAATCAAATGAAGAGAGAATAGAGTCTGATGACAACAACCAATTCAGAGTGGTAAGTCACACCACTAAGTTTGATTTAGAAAACATATGTGATAACATTAGGGATAATGTAGACTTGTCAAGTTTAAAAAGTATTGATTTTAATAAGTTGAATATAGAGGAACATAACATGGTTGAAGAGTCAGTCTACACCATGATAGAAAAGTTCAAGAACACTCTACTTGAACTTGATAATTCACTGCCTAAGAAGTTATATTCAATTGTAGAGAATAAATGGCATTATTGCCTTAATATGGAAAAATAGATAAGAGAGTGAAAATTGACTTGAGAAATGCCTAAACTTACTAAAGGGAAATTAGTAAGGAAAATAAGAAGCATGGGAGAAAATTTGCACCCAAGTATAGAGCCTTTAGTATTCTGTAGAATAAAATTAAAGATGTTGTCAAAAAGTCCACTCAAATGTGGAAATTGATTTATGGCCTCACAATTATAAAAGAAGGAGAAGCAGATCCCATTAAGGGAAGAAACAATGAAGAAGAAGAGGACAATGATAAGGAGGGAGAAGGTGAAAAATAAAAGGAATATGATAAGATCAAGAAGAAAACACAAAAAGATGATATGGCAATTTTTGAACAACAACAAATAGAATAGAGTGTGCAAGACACACAATTGCTACCACCAAGTCCTCCACATGTTACTCCCACACCTATAGATATAGTAACTATACAAGATGTTCCTAAAAACTTTGGTCAGAACATAAATCCACTAACTGTAGAAGATCTTAAGAATCCTTCACCAGACTACCCTACAAGCACAACTGTGTACAAATCTCATCTTGGTGAGTGTGAAAGAATTACAAAAAGCTATAGCTGACTTACACAAGGGATAAGGTGAATCCAAAAGAACTACCTTCTCATATCCCAATAGCTACAAGTGGACAACCAATAGTACAAATAATAGTAGACACATCTACAAAGGTTGACTCCATAGTGCTAGTCACTACAACTGCTGAGGAGCCAATAAAGGATCAAACAGGATAGATGGATATGTCTATCTCTACAACACAAGAACAAGGTGCACCCCCAAAGATCATGGTAATTGAAAAAGAGAGATTTGAAGAGGACAAGGAAAGTACTAAGGAGAAGGAGCAAGAAGCAATACAAACATTGATAAATTTTCCTACAATAGGGACTCCAACCAGAACATCTCAAAAGCTAAGCATTGAGGCAATACCACTTCAAATTTTAGTACCAGGCTTTAGCTCTACAAAGTTTGCAAGGGTACTTCACTATAGAGACCTTACACTAGATGAAGACATAGTTATTCCCAAGTATGACTATGAAACTGTGAATTTTGATCAAATAAATGAAGTACAAGAGGCACTAGAAAAGAAAAAGAAATAGGAGATACTAAAAAATGAGTATAAACAAAAGCAAGCATTAGTTGATATTAAAGACATCTTTCTAGGTGTATTTAGCTTGCAGGTACCTAATGAAACCAAGCCTATTATGGAACAACTATCCAGTATAGTGGACCAGGTATAGAATAAAGACCTTGATACTAATGCAAACTATTAGAATGGTCTAAAAAGAGGTTTCAAAAAAAGGTGAATGAAAGAATATCAAGTGAAATAGCACTATTATAGGTTGAGCTCACCAAGAAGATTGAAAAGGTAAAGGCAATACTTGAGAACATATTCTCATTGTACTCAAAATTGTGTGACCCATCAATTTTCACACAAGAAACTAGCTAGTGAATAATGAGCTTGGAGAGGAATCTAAAGATATCAAGCATGCAACTACCCAAGGATCCAACTCAAAGTGAGAAGCATTTTTAAACTATGCTTCACACTCAGAAGGAACTAGTTGTGCTAATAGTAGATGAGGCAAATACCTAATAGTAGATGAGGAAAATACCAAGGCCAAGTTAATACAAATTCAATTTGCCATAACTCCACACATGGAAATTTTGCAGAAAGAAATGGCCTATGCTAAAAATGTGTTAAAGAAAGATCCCAATCATTCTACATTGGAAGGCCTAGTTCACCTTGCAACAAAGACAACCATCCAGCTTAAATAACTAGAAATTTCATTAGAAAACTGGGATGCTACTCTGAGGATAGTAATGGAGGTAAATAAATCCTTTTTGGCTAAATATTCAGTTAATTTATAGATCACTTTGACATAAGTATCAAAAAAGGGGGAGATAAAATTTTGGGGAGATAAATTTTGAGGGGGAGAAATAGAAAAGCCAAAAGGAAACTATAATTGCAAGGGAAGATATGTGAAAGTGGGAGTTAATACAAAGCATATAGAGAAATAATGGCAAGGCAGAGATAAAGAGAATCAGAATCAACATGAGACAAATTCAAGTTATGGATATAACAATGGTACATCAACTTAGGGGGAGTTACAAATTTTGAGGTATCTTCACAAAATTTTGAACAATTTTTGAAGTTTTGTATATATGTCGAAGAGAATGTATATTATACTAGAAGATATTAGATTCATCATGTGTAGTTAAGTGTTTTTGACACTCATGTCAAAGGGGAACATTGTTGGTATTAGATTGGTTTTGAAAATTGAGTGTCAACACACTTAAGAAATTTTTTAAGTTGATACCGAGTATAATATAGATGCCGAGTTATAGTATGTGTCAAGCTAGAAATTCATCAAGTGGCGAGTCATTCAGATGCTGAGTAAATAGAGAGTGCTGAGAAAGTTTCAACTATCGAGTGACTAATAGATGCTGAGTCAGTATATGTGCCGAGTAAACTATAGGTGTCAAGCAAGACAAAATTTCTATAGGTGCTGAGCAAGACATGATTTCTATATGTGTCGAGCATTAGTAATCAATAAGTGCTGAGTAACACAGAATCAACATAAGAGTTTGTGCCCTCACAAACTAAGATGTAAACCATTTTTGAGCTAACATATGATGAATCTAAAAGGATTAAAAGATAATATTGAATCTTTTTAATTCCCTATGAAATCAACATGCAACCAATTAGAAAAATGGAAAGATTTGAGGGGGAAAGATGGATGAATCTTAATCGTAGATTCATACGTAACCCTAAGTCACAATTTTTTTTAAAGGAGGTTGAAACCCCATAATTCAATGAATGAGAATGCATGAGAGAGTATGCAAGAAGAGAATGCATGTAAGAAGATAATACTAGTGAAGTTTTAAAGGGGTCAAAAGACTTAGAAGAAGGACAACATTGCAGTATCAGTTATCAGAATAGAGTATCAACACTTCAAACATAATCATATCAGATCGATAAGGATCAAATCAGAATGGATTGAACATCAATCTAAAATAAGCAATTGAAGATTATAAGTTGTTAGGTAAACACATTCTACTATACTTTCTAGCCATTGTATTAGGAGAATGAAAATCCTATGAAGATAGGTTGGTTTAACAACCATTTTGTAAATCCTTTAACAAGGAGGCATTCCAAGTGAATATTTGTAAATCCTTTAGATAGGTCACATTTAATAGAGTGTTGGAGCCTTTAATAGGGTAGGCCTCTCATAGGGAAGACCATTGATGATGGTCAAACCTTGCAACCTTGACAAGTTACATATTGCTACAGTGATAAGTTGTGGGTGTCATCCCCACCCCAGTTTTACCTTCTCACTTTGGAGGGTTTCTAGGTAATCAAATATTGTGTTGTCTATTTTCATGCATGCCTTTATTTTGATGTTATTTAGAAATTTTTTATGCATGTATTGATTTCAGTTAAAAGTTTTATAGCTCAAAGTTTGGTACTTCTGATTCACCCCAACTCTCAAAAGTATTCTTCCCACTTGTAAATCCCAAAAAATATAAGTAAAAATGACTCAAAAAAATGAAAATAAAACTAGATTCACATATATTTCCAATGAATCCATTTAGAGTTCATAAATCTTCCATATGTGTCATTACCAAGTTCTGCAACATGACTACTATTAGGAAATCTGAAATCTGCAAACAAGCACTTTCACCAAAATGCTCATAACTTATTCATTTCTGCACATAATAACTCCAAAAAAAAACCAAAAGGAAGGTTATTAATCCTACTAACCAAATATATAGAGTTTACATGGTTTACATTCTATATAAAATTGTACAAGACTTGAAACCAACACAAAAACTGAAAAACCAATCAAAACAATAACTTAGAGTCACTCCAAATTTGTTTCAAATATTAATATTTCCTTCCCTTATCATTTGGTTCAACCATACATAATTTTTTATAGTCTCATTGGTGGTTACAACTTCCCAACCAACTTTTTACATTCTCTCGACCCTTTTTTCACTTTTTGCAATATTACAACTTATAGTTTTGCACTTTCTTGACAACTTTACATTTATTTCCTTTAGGCATTACCATTGATCCCATTACATGGAATATCACATAAAAAAATTATGTAATTACATTAAATAATTTAAATATTTCTAGGGATCATCTCCAATATCTTTAAGACTAGGTGCTCTTGCAACACCTTGTCATTTTATGAAGTTTAGGGGTGTTATACCAAAATGGGTCAAATAGAGAAATTTGAGCAACTTGTGATAAGTCAGTTTGTTTTTAGGGTTCCCTTTTGATTGGGTTTTTACTATCTAGATGAATGGTTGTGATAACCTAACATCATCCCTAAAGCACTTGCTATTGGTGCTTTCACTTGGATCATCATTGAGTCATTTGGTTGACAGAACTTCAGTGAAGATGGTCTTAGGACTAGTTGATCATCTTTTGATCTAACCCACTAGGATCCATTACATAAATGACACTCAATATCAAGAAGAAGACACTACTGGATTGTTTGAGGATATGAAATCCAAAAAAATTGATGGAACAATTACAGATTTGATGGAAAAGAATAATATTCTAAATGAAGAAGTTAGGAATTTGAAAAGGGAACAAGAAACTCAATCAATTACGTTGTGTGAGATAACTGAACTAAAAAATAAAGTTGAGGAATAAAAAGTCATGATTGAAGAAGATAAAATAATACTAGCAAATAGACTTGAGGAGAAGACATTAGATGTACAAAACCTATCTAACATGCAACTGGATACAATGAATCAACTAATGATTTCAAATCAAGAACTAAAGAGGAAAGACATTGAGATTGCAACTATGAAATAACAAAATGACCTATTGTAGAATGAATTGAAAGCAAAAAATAAATTTATTGAAATGTTCAATAAACCTAGTGAAGCCATAAAGCACTTTGAGAAACTAATGAAAATATCAAGGACAAATGATGATATTGCTAGATTAGGATATTCTACTACTAAGGAAGGAGAATCATCTAAAAATGGTGAACACAAGAATAATAAGTGAAAGACCAACAAACCTACTTATCATCATTATTTAAAATTAGGTCAGACAACAATTTTTTGCAAGAGTAACACTGACAATCAAACCCCTAAGTAGAAAAATAGAGGACACTACTATAACTGCAAGAAGCAAGGACATCATGCACATGAATGCAGGACAAAGACCATCAACATTCATAAATTTGAAGGATATTGTTACAACTATCAGAAGTACGAACACAAAGCATATGAATACAGATCTAAATCTAAGTGAACATCAAACAAGAAAACAAAGGTACATCATCATGGAAATTCTTACAATTGGGATTACAACACAAGGTACAATTGTCACTATTTTGGAGAATATGGTCATGTTGTTGTAAATTGCATAAGGACTCACTTTAGAGACAATTAAAAAAATATGTTTAAATGGAGAGATTGTATGCTTTAGTTGTCTTAAGGTTAGTCATGTAAGTAGAGACTTCCCATCTTTGTCACCTATACTAAGCAATGAATTTAGAAAAGGCAAAGCAAAGGTAGATGCTAAAAAGACAAAGATGTAGATGAACAAGACATGGAGAAAGAAGGAAGATTGCAGTACATCAAGCCAAGATGAGGTCACTTTATCTAATGGATTAGGTGATCACATCACCCCCAACTAGGAAATCAAAGGTATGTGTAGAAATGATATCTAAAATGATATATTTTTCATCAGTTCCAAGCATTTGAGGACTGAAAAGTTTCATTAGCACGAATTAAGATGCAATGAAGTGATTAGAAGAAAGAGTTAATCTATTGATATGTTATATGTTGTTGCTAAGTATTGGAGAAATGTAGTTACTACCAAGTTATGAAGGTATCATGGTGGTTGTCAAGCTTGGTATGTTAACTGAGCATTTTGAAAATCCTTTAGTGACTGAGCTTACAACTATGTAAGCACTAAGCATTTATTGCAAGGTTTTCAAGGTTATATAGTTGATTTTTGAGTCATTTTCACTTACTAGGTGATGTAAGAGAAAGAAGGAAAATTGTGAAGAGGATTTAAGAAACTATAAACAAGATTCTACTACAACATGACACTATTTCATTGATTCAAAAGGTATTTCACTAGTGCCGAGTTACATTGTTTTAAGTTTGAAAACCCTAGATAGTGAAAATGGTAGCGAGCTCTTCAACCATAGAGAGAAAGAAAGGTAAAGAGGTTATGAATGTTTAGTTAATTAATAATAATGTGTGGGAACCTCCAAATTTCAAAGCTATAACTGAAATCACATATAAGGGAGACCCATTAGGTGCTTTATCAATAATGTTGTTGGTGCCCAAATTAACAGATTAGGTTTCCTATGGAATGATGATCCAATTATGGGAATTCCTAATAGAAATTTTCCAACTGATAGGTCCCACTCTAAATGAATGTGAACCTCTACAATTATGGCTTTATAGAACCAAGGCTAGTAGGCCTATGCCTCACACCCTAGAGGCTTTTTAGAGAATATAACTTGGGGGACTTGAATGTTTTAAGAGATTTTAAATGTTGATAAATGTTTGTGGTTGTAATATATAAATATATAATAGATTTTTTGACCTTTGTTACTTGGATGTATGTCCTTTTTGCAATGAATATGAAGACTTAGATCAATAATCAATAGACCATTCCTTTAACCGATGGATTCTTTATCATTTTTCTATCAATCATTCACAATGTTTAAAGTAACCCTTAGAGACAAACAATAAATCCCTCAGAGATAAATTTTTATCACCTTAATGATGTATGAACTATTAAATGCTTAAGTAAATTCCAATATTTAGTCTTATTGAATTTAACTCCCTTGTATAGCCCAACAAGACAACAATGCAGATTGATCAATCAATACAATATTACTATTTTCCAAACAATGGAACCACTTATTCCATTCAATCAATTAAAGAAAACTTAAAATTTGACCTGAGGAAACAAAATAAATGAGACATAAATGATATCACCAAAAGATCAATCAAGCACATGAATCCTTGTATTGAATTTGAAATGCTTTCACCACAAATACATGTGTTGTTGGTGCATACATATAACAAAAATATGAAGTAAACAACATATTAAACCTTCTATAAAATGTATTTGGTAGTGAATTATATATTTTCCAAATTTGGTCCTTATGATTATAGATATCAAATTGGTTACAATACAAAAGAGCATGACCCCTAGTTTACAAATTTTGAACTAATCGACTAACTAATAATCAACTATCGATTAAATTAAACAACTTTATAAAAAGAGAGATTTATTATGTCAAATATGATGATGATTCCTTAGTAAAATCATTTCATTGTTTAATGTTTTCATGATATTTATCATCCTCAATAAAATCTAGATCGGTGATCACCTCTCAAGCTTTGACTTCAATCTCAAACATTTGCTCCATCTGCTTGCTTGTTTTTGTCATCTCCAAATCATCATTTTGTGTTGCTCCTAGGGTTTGGTCCTACATTACATGGCACATCTCCATCCATGTCTCATAATAAATTGTATTTCCACCTGTATCATGCCAAGATAAAACCCCATTCTTTGTCACCAATTCTTCAAACAACCGAAAAGTGGTCTTGAACTCTTGTGAATATACAATGTGATCATTGATCAAATTTTTTGCTTCCTGAATGTCTTTATTCTCTATAAGATTGTTATTTTCCTCAATCAATTTCTTTTATACTTCATTATGCTATAAGTCAATAGTTTTATATACATTATATAGATCCCACACCTATGCTAGTTTGATTTGCAAAATTCTAAAATAATTTCTCAATATTATGCTAGATATTTCTCTCTGAATCATAGGCACATCCTTCAATTTTATTTTTTCTTCTTGTAACCTTTTCAATTCAGTTCTCAAAGCATCATTTGATGATTGGATTATAGGATATACCTATGAATTTCCTACTTTGAGCATGTGTTCATACATTGCTCTCCAATTATCCCTCCCAAATGTCATTTGCTTCATTTGGGCATGGTTAAATAAAGCCATGTCCACCTACATCCCTATTTCCTTATTAGGGTCTATCACCCTTACTTTTAATGTCATTAGATGTCAAAAATCCTAATCTACATCGATAATTTGTGGCCTTTTATGTGGAGGGTATAAAGCCCATAACAACATTAATCTTTTGTCTTGTATAGACCTAGAACTGATAATCACATCTTTGACCCCTTGCATATCTAACTTCATGTCCTATTTACCAGATTTGATCAAGCTATCAAAAATGTAAGAGGAACTCAAATCCCATCTTGGAAAAACCATAATACCTATTTCATTTAACAATTGTCTGCCTCTAGTCGAAGTCATGTGTTCTACTTCCCTCTTAATATGCTCCTTTAAATTAGCCACCAACTCCTATTCATTTTGTAGAGAGATATTTTGGATCCTCTGCCTCAATATTTTCCCTTGTAGTTATATAGAACAATGATGACTTCCTTGGATTTAATGAAGGCATCATCACTCACAAATTTACTACATTCAAGGATTCTCTCATCCTTTTCAACATTTACTCTGTCAAGCACTTGAATATCATGTTCTAAGGCTTGAAGTATTAGCCTATCCATAGTCCTTGTTATTGGAATAGGGGAGTTTGGTATACTCTGAGTATCATCTTTAAAATTTTTATTTTCTTATTGTCTTTTCTCTTCTAGCTCTTTATTTTGATCTTGTTTCTTTTGTTGTACTTCCAACCATTCCATGTTCTTAAAGCTTTCTTCATATTCAATGCCCTAATGAATGCAATCACCCAATTTTTGTGATTTTCTATATGCATGAATATATCCCTCTGGATCATAATGACTCCTTGGATCCATGGTATACATGTCATACTCATTTTGTAAATTTTCTCCAATCTTATCATAAGATTTGATGGCACAAATAATAAAGTCTCCAAAGGACAGAGTGGCTGGGAGAAAATTTTGTTTTCTTTTCTTCCCTCCAAAATGTTGTTTACTAGAATCAAACATCTACCTCACTATCTCTAAATATGCAATTCTATCAAACACTAATGCTGGTAATTTGTATGGTTTCCCTTCGAAACCAAAAACTCTATAAAAAATTAAGTAATCATAGGCATACCAATCTCCCCAATTATGTCTAATTTTCTCTCCCAACCCATTGTCCTTAGGTCACAAGAATTTCTTAATATCAGGGCTAATAGATGGAAAAGATTGATGTCCAAATAAAGTGTACAAATGATAAACAAAGTGATCCTCAAAAGTGAGGTAGTAGAAGGCATTGTATTTGTAACACCATATTGATGTCCACATTTGTACTAGCCTCTCTTCTCCATTAGTTTCTTGCACATTTAATTTCAAACCCTCACTCCATAATCCTCTCAATTGACCATAGTACAAAATCATATGCATAAATAGAGAATAATGCTTAAAAGTTGGATATTCAACATTATTAAAATTGACAAAAGAAGTATGAATGTTATCAATCACATACTCTACATAATCATAAGGTCTGGGCTCCAACATTTGAATGTTAGATGCTAACACCATAGGTCCAATCTCCATCAAGTCAAGAACTCCCATTCCTCCTACTTGTCCGCAAGACTGATATGTCATGTCTAAGTATGTTTTGAACATATTGATATTGAATGGAGGTCCATCTATTGTAGTTAAGGGTTCTCTTCCTATTTTGTACAATATTAGCTTCCACTGCATATATGAGATGTCCAATTTCTCATATTCTTTCTTCAATTTGGTGAATGATAATCTCTTAGTGAGACCATCTATTAATCTAAAAACATCATTCAAAGAATCAATTGATATCTCCATGAATTTATCCCCAATATTATCATATATACATTTTTCATTAGCATTGTAGTTGCTAATAATGGCCTTAAGAAATTCTACATTTGCAAATACATTAGCTACTGTCAACTTCCCTAAATTCATCTCCTAGGGATGATAGATAGGTAATTTATGATTTCTTCTGACATAGTAGTAAAGGAAAATCTCATATCCCCTAGTCCTCATCCAGATATCTCTAACTTTAGTGTATTTGTCTTCTACTTTGTCTAGAGAAGAAATCTTGCTTCTCCTGGACTTTAGCATGGAAAATCCTTTTGCTCAATTAAATCTTCATTCATATTTCTAGGCAGGACTTCATCCGCTACCTTTTTCTTCTTTTCTACTTTACCCTTTTTCACCTTCTCAACTTTCCTCTTTTGTGTTGAATTGGAACTCTTCATGTTTCTCTTTGAGATTCTCCCTACAATGATTTTCTGCAAAAGTCTATATGTTAACCAAAAATCTTATGATTTCTTCTAAAATTTTGTGTATAGAACCAGGAATGATTGCCTTTTCATTACAAAACACTCAGTGCTTGGGCATTTACTTTCCCACAAAAATAAAAAAAATAAAGCTTTTTTGATAATTGTAACATTTCACTGACTATAAAAAGTCACTTCGTATAACAAATTTTGCACCTTATAAAATGTACTCAAACATTCAATCACTATAACTTTTAGCGAAAAACACATGCATGCATCTGATCACTATATCTCAATCTTGAAAATAGTGAGTTGTTTTCATTTTTATATTTATTACTATAGAAAATGTGACAATCCCATCTCTCATCATCATACTAAAAATCCTCTGTTTGTGATCTTTGATGGATGTTCTCATTATTTGGTATGGTGATCAAGAACTTTAATCATTGATACAAGTTTTACACTTTCGCTATAGCACACGTTGATATATAAAATCTTATTGGTAATTGCTATATCTCTATTACACCAAATGCAATTCGTGATCATTCCTAACCTATCGCTATAATACATAGTGATGCCTTCTTAATATTTTATCTCTTTATTGTTGTAGAATATAGTAATCACTTAACTTCATCACTCATTATCATAGCATAAATTATCTTCATTCAATCATCAACAACATTGATCACTAAATTCAATAGTGATATCCTCCATCTTATCGCTAATTGCTTAGACCAAAACCTTATTACTTTGATTATTGATAATTGTTGAAAGTCATAGCAATATCCTTCCTTATATCGCTCATCGCTATATTCAGATTATGTCTTCCCCACATAGCAATGAACCTAGATTGCTATATGATATAGAGATGCCTCACCAAACTTTTGAAACTTACCTTGCTATTATCGCTATAGAATATCATGATACCAAATGTTTCATTGTTGTAGTTATAGTAATATGCAAAAAAATGAGGATATATCTCAGAATTTCAAGAAGATTAGAACTAGGATTGATTGATAGGGATTTCCACATGATGATTAAGCCCTAAGAGTGCAATTTGAAATAGGAGTCTTTGACCTTAGATGGTAAATTGTAATTTTTTTTCCAATACATAGAAATGTAGTAAGTGATTCTTTTATTTGATCAAAACCATACAATCAACCTAAGGCACATGTAAATGGTAAGTAATTAATCGTAAATTAAAAGATACATAATGATCAAAGCAAGTAAAAGGTAACAAAATATTTTTTAAATATTGAGTTCTACCAAATCCCACCGAAGGTTTTGATGATTCACAACGTTAGGTGTTGTTATATGTATGAGATAGGTGAAGTTGGAGACTTAGAGATTAGGGAGACCTACCAGAGGTTATGTGAAAATAGAGTCTTGAAGGAGGAGAACAAGATTGTAGAGTGCAAAGGGCTGATGTGTGCCCTAGATTTCCCTCAGATGTTCAAGACAGAATGGATAAAGATAATGCCAAGCATAATTCATGATAATCAACTATAGTTAGAAGATGACCCTATCAAAATTTCTAAAAGAATTATTCAAAGGGTTAGAGGGTATCCTACCCTAGATAGACCCAAGACCATAAGAAGTGATGCCAAGGAAGTAATTGAGAAGTATACTAGAGCAATATGGAACAAGATGGGAATGCCAATTGATATAATTACAGACCCTATAATTGCATTTGTACAACATCTGTTAGCACACATATTTTATCGATCTAGAAAACTCAATAGTGTACCATGTAGTGTCGTGGACCTAGGATAGATTGTTAAACATGACTACAACTATGATCTAGCTGAGCTACAACTTCAACAATTGTTAGAAAACCTAGAAGCTATCAGAAAGGCAAAGAATTCAATATGTAAGTTTGGCTTACTCATTATTTTCATATTCTTCTATGTCCAAATTACTTTTCCTACATTTGGAAAGGTTTTTTGGAAGACCAATAAGTCAATTACACAACAAATAGGGGAGTATATTGAGCAGTTAGGTGAAAATTTTGATTCAGTAATGACTAGCTATTTTGAAGACTTTAAGAAGTCTATATAGCAATGATCAAGAATTCCTATGTCTCTAGTGGAGAAAAATTATAATAATGTTTGTTTCCTAGTAGATGTTGACTATACATATGTTAACCCAAATACTCCAAGGGTTAGATGGTTGAGACCATTACCTTATGAGGTAAATGTTGATGAAGCATTAGCAGTCATCACTGCATTATTGGCAGAAGAAATTGAGAAGGATGCTACATCATTTGACAATTATGATGAAGCTTGTATCACCTATTTTAGTAATTACAAATAGAATACCAAGATCTACAAAGAACTCACAATACAAAATAGATTAACACTTATGAGAGGACAAATGAAATACTATGGAGGAAAGTAAAAAAAAATGGTAAGCTCCTTGAGTGTAACCTTGATGAATTTTATGTGTTCAGACGTGGATGGATGTATGCTTAAGCATTCTCCAATCTTCAAGTGATAAGTTTGGGATTCAAGCATGGAGGTGGATTAAGGATTCAACAATGGAGTTGTGTATGGATTTTGACATGTGATGATGTAAAATGGCTGCACTGTAGTGGTTAATGGGGCATTATAAGTTGGAATAAAAGTTTATATGAATTGTGAAGGAAGAGGGTTTCATTTATAGGCTAAGGGGTGATGAGATGGAGGGTTAGGATGCAAGGATGGAAGAATGGTGACAGAGGGCTAGGATGCAAGGAAGAGGAAGCACATGGATTGTGCTTCTTCAAATCTCTAGCCTTGTGACAAGTATCACAAGGGGATTAGGTGGTCAAGATGGAGGGTCAAAGGTAATAATGAGGGAGGAGGAGTGTGGAAGAGGAATGTAAGAGGCATTTAAGGACATTTATGGAATGTAAGAGCCATTAATGTTCTTGGATAGGAATATAAGAGGATATGGGAGACTATTGACTTTGGCTTGTGTTAAAAAAGTCTTAATTCTTGCTTAAAGTTGTGCACATGTTTATGTTGAAAATAGATTGATACAAGTATGAAAAATGTGTTTCAGTCATTGTATTGTCACCGATGTCAAACTTGCTAGTTGCTTCTAAGACAATTTCTTATATGATTTAAGCACTATCATTTATTTGATTGATGAAGAGGATTTGATCAAATGAGGTAACAATAGCACCTAGAGGAAAGGTTGTGTTATGATATGAAAAGGAGTACAAGGATTAGCTAAGATAGTGATGTTATAGTGCATTGATAATCTACTTAAGGTTGTAAAGGATGCTTACACTAATTAAGTTCAAAAGACCAAGTTAAACAAAGTCTGTATGCCAAGCTTAACATTCTGCATAGTAGGTGCCAAGAAAAGTTAGTGCAAGCCAAGTAGAAAACTAGTTAGAGCTGAGTAAAGTTGATTTTAGTGTAAGCCAAGTGAAATAGTGCAAGACAAGTAAATTTTAGTTGATGCCGAGCACCAGTAAACTTTAGTTCATGCTAAGTATTTTGATAGTGGATGCCGAACAATGTAGTATATGCCAAGCATCATGTTGGTGTTTTTAACTACCAAGTAACAAAATACTTGATACCAAGATGGTGAAGATCAAAAATAGCCTACGGATCAACTACTTCCTATGCTCAGCTAGATGGTCTTTAGATTTGGACCCAACTTCAACAAAATCATAAAGATTTTTTATTGTTTTGGCTCGACAAAACTAAGGCAGTGCACCTGAGGGATAAAATATTCAAAGCTTAATACTATCTTCACATTTCATTCATTCAATAAAATCTTATTACAATATTCATCCCTTATAGAAGATTGGTCATAATTCTTCTCAAATTTACAAGTAATTTTGGGTAACGACATCTAACTAAAACACATAGATTATATGCAAACAAGTATTGACTAGCTATGATACTCTTCATACATTTAAGGTAAAATTGATGTTGGTTTAAATATTTTTCTTGATGCTTATCTATGATCTCTTCATATGCAAACTGAAATAATTTATTAGTGCCTCATCCATCAAGATTCAGAGTCTATCCAACTATTTTGACCTAACTGATTGCGTTATAATTAATATTATCAAAAATATTCCCTAAAACTTATTCTATGCATATCCTTCTTACTACTTGGAAATCCTATCACATTCATTGAAGCATTTACTTAATCTATTGAATTAAAAGCAATAGTGAACTGATATACAACCTATCCTAGTTGCATTCAATTGAGAAAGGCTTTGCCCATACAATCTCAATATAACGAGTCAATAAAATTGGAGACAAGATTAAGAGAAAATAGATATGGTGATGATTCATCTTTGTATTAATACTCTTTGAAACTCATGCAACATTGGAATAATACTCACAACAACTCAAGACAAGATACCATGATCCTGGAAAATTAATGTATTCTCAAACTTGTAGAGAAAATACATCACAAAATTGGCATCAAGGAAATTGGATCGAATGAAACTAGCAAAACTAAAAGATATAAAATAGTTTGGACCCCCTCTCTAGCCTTGGAATCTCACTTATATAGTGTGAGATAAAACAAGCTTCAAGCCTAGAAAGTATTGTTAGCTGTCCTTAAAATAGAAAGATATTAACAAAAGTTACTATCATAAAAGACAAAATTTGGTGCAACAGAAAAATTTACCTTATGAATCTTCTATTTTTCGACCACTTCTGTTGCATTCTTTATTGAGCAGTTTGTGTTTGGCTTTGTCATAATCATCATTCCTCAGAGCATGTGGCCATTGGACTTGCATGTAATGGGCCCTATTTTGATACTTGAAAGTTGAGCTAAACCTAAGGTTCTCCATCCATATCATCATGTACTAAAAAATTGATAGTCACACTTGATTGTCCTATTGCAAAGTCATCTATTTGGGCCTATGTGCTTGTGACTACAATTGGTTTCTTACCTTTATCTTCTTCTTCTTTTATCAATGTGTTAGTTATTTGCAATTCATCTTGTTCCATGTCATCATCATTGGTTTCACCAAATTCCAACTATTTTGCATTTACAAAATCTACCATCCACTTGAAGTGTGTCATCTGGTCAATTAAAGTTCAAAACATCATGTAGTTTCTTCATAACATACTCTCCCAATTTATCTATCTCAATAAAATCTTCTTTCAAAGAATCATAAAATATTTAGACTTTTACAACTTCTTCTATTGTATTTTCCCACCATGCATGTCCTTTTTCATTTATGACTCTATTCATCCTAAGACATAATAGATCATCTAATTTCTCAGCCCATTCTTCTTTATCTTTTAATTTATCTTTTCTATCCAAGGTATGGGGGAAGAGTCCAAAGTTTTTACTCTTATACTTTGCAAGATAATTTATGATCCTCCTCTGTAATGAAATTCTTTTATCATTAAACTTGGAGAGATCATTAGTCATGTCATTCTTCATACCAAGGATTTGTTTTGCTGCCCCTAAATAATTCATAGCAAATGCATGTGCTAACTGGTGTTTTAGCCCCTTAATGTGATCCATGTTAGACCTAGCTACAAGCATATCATCAACATATAAGCATACAATAATATAGCTATCATCATCCAACCTCTTAAAGTATACACAATGATCTAAATGACACTACTATAACCATGCTCATGCATAAAACTGTCAAATTTTTGATACCATTTCTGATGTGCTTGCTTCAAGCCATATAAACTTTTATTCAATTTGCACACTAAGTTCTCCTTACCTTTGACCTCAAATCCCCATGACTAAGCCATATATATCTCTTCATTCAAATCTCCATGAAGGAAGACTGTTTTAACATCAAGCTACTCCAAATGCAAATCTTCAGTAGCCACAATACTTTGGTTTTAGTTCTAGATGCAATTTCTAACACTTTTCTTCTACATGTCCTTTCTTCTAACAATGTGAACAAGTAGGCTTATCACCTTCCTCTTTCTTCACTGTGGCTACTTTCTTGCCTTTCTTGTGTCCTTTTAGAGGAACAAATTCCTTTTTTGAATTGAAACTTGTGTTTCCTCCACTTGCTTCAATATTGGTTGCTTGAACACACACTTCATCAAAGTTAGAAGGACTAAACATCAATATTGTGTGTTTCAAATATGAATGCATTGCACCTATATACTTTAACAAAGTATCTTGTGTATAAAGAGGAATTCCAAGAGTTAATACCTTCTTCCTGAACACCTGTCTATACTCTTGCACAAACTGCCCTTTACCTTGCCTGAGATTTTGCCAATCCATAATGGCTTGTTGTAATTAACCCAAAGGATAAAATTGTTTCTTCAAAGTAAAATTAAATTCATACCAAGTTGAAATGATTTTACTGTGTGTAGCAAGATCATCTTGGATCTTACTCTCCCACTAGACTAATGCAATACCTTCCATCCTAAGAGTAGCTAGTTGGATTCTAGAAGAATCATTCAAAATATTTTGAACCCTGCAATACAATTCAATCTGCTTAAGCCAATTATCAAAATTTTCAGCATCCAATTCACCATTATATATAAGCAAATCAAACTTTACATCAAGTTTTAACAAGGGTGAATTTATAGAATGTTTCTTTTTCAAAGAAGAAGATGATGAAGAAGATGAAGAAGATTGAGATGAAGGTTATGGAGGGTCACTACCACCTCCTACTCCTTTTCCTTTGCCATCTTTTGTTGAGGATTTAGATTCTTCTTTCTTTCTACCCTTGTCCACCATTCTCAATTGTCATTCATGCCACTCTTGAATAAGAATGTCCACCAAAGCTTTCAATTCCACAACTCTCTGGAAGGCTTCTACATCAAACTCAGAAAGATTTTGTTCAGATGCCATGACTCACGAAAAAGTTCTTCTTTTCCCAATCTTTGGATTGAACTCTACAATTTCACCTTCTCCTTGTTTCAACTTCAACTTGGCTAACATTCACCACCTACAATTTCTCTACAAAAATAGGCTCTGATACCAAACTTGATCTATAAAACTAGGATTTACAAGTTTTATAACTTTAATCCAAATACTGATTTAATCCCTGATCCAAGTAGTAATTGTGTGGTATGTATTTTAAACCATTGAAATACAAGAAAATTTATGCTTTAAACACAATTAATCAACTTTTTGTTTAATAACAATAAAAACTTAAAGA
Source organism: Cupressus sempervirens (assembly GCA_028749045.1). Classification (NCBI taxonomy): domain Eukaryota; kingdom Viridiplantae; phylum Streptophyta; class Pinopsida; order Cupressales; family Cupressaceae; genus Cupressus; species Cupressus sempervirens. The sequence goes on along the minus strand of CM053788.1, from coordinate 636,743,805 downwards.
ATTGAGAGAATACGAAAGAGAATAAAGAGACACAAGCAATTTGATACAAAGTTTTTCTAGGTATGAACTATGTCTCTGGGTCCACTTCTCAATCAGGGGACTACTCTATTAATTCTGCCAAGTAAAATATTTTGTTATAGAATCCAAGCTTTGAGCCTTCATAGTCTCTTTCTTCTTTTACAATTATTTGTGTAAAATAACACCTTTAAAACTCTTGCAAAAATCAATTCTCCTCCAAAATTATAATAATTCTCCCATAAAAATTCTTCAAACTCCCTTAGCTACCAATGCCCAAACTCACTCCCTTTTATACAATTTTACATGCTAAAGTAGGGGTTTAACCATAATATTTCTAATATTTCTATATCTCCTATTTTAACCCCTTTTCCTAATTAAATCCTTTGTATTTTTGGATTTACTAATATTTAAATGGCCTACATTAACTTGAGCACATAATGAGAATAGGAAATAAGATTTAGAAATAACCAACCAAACCATGGTAACTAAAATATCCACCATTCTAAATTCAAAAAATCTCGTTGGTGTAGTTGGTTGAGAAGGGAAATAGGATGTGAGTGGTTATGGGTTCAAACCACATGACTATTTTTGTCCTATAGTGGTTTTTTCTTTTAGCTACTAGTTCAAGGATAATAAATGCCTTTAAAATCTCTAACGCACTTGTACAATTCATTGGAAAATGAGCTTTGCTATAAGATTAAGGTTATAGGTACAAACCTCATAATGGTCATTTTGCAATAACCGACCAAGATGCCATGTGGTATTACTTAATTCACTCTTCTTGAGATATGTGTCTCACATGTATTACTCCATTTGTTGAAACATGTTGCAATTGGTCCGTACCATCAACTAATATGACATCGTAAAGTGCCACATGTCAAAACATGATTGGGCCACGTCATTCAACTACTTTGTTGACTTTGTGCTGAAGTCGTGTTGATGTTATCATTTTGACTTGATTTCTTTTCTATGTTCAAACAAGCATATCTTCCACATATGAACTCCATTTTTGATGAAATGAACACCATTGGAAAGCTCTTCATAAGCTCTTCAATTTGAAACCCATTGTTTACTACTTTTGAGATGTTTCAATTTTACCTATTTTCTATAAGTAAACCTCTGGTTTGCCAATTTGACCCAAACTTTGACCAAGCATAACTTTTCACCATGACCTCCTTTTGACGTGATTCAAAATGTGTTAGGATTGTATCAAGAAGCTCTAGTCATTGATGTTGATTCCACAAGATTCTAAGACTATGAAAATTTTAGGCTTTGTAGATCCACTTGGATTAGGATCATATACATAACAACCAAGTGGCTAATTCCATAGACCTAATTATGAGCCAATTTAGTAGCTACCCTTTTATCCTTGGTGTATTACTTATGGTGCAAGAGAATATAAGGCTTCTTTGAAGTTACCCAACATATGTGTTTTCCTTGGTAGAGGCATAAGGTTACTTGGGTTTCATCTCCAAGAGCTGTTGTCCCTGTAGAAGGGGGGCTTCTATTTGTCATACCTTCAAGGATCCCTGATGTGTAAGTTTTTCAATTGACTCTTGTATCAACTCACCTCTTCAATTGGAGGGAAATATCACACTAGATCTAGAAAACATCAAGATGGGCTCCTCCTAGTAGGCCTAATGAGTAATACATTGAAACCAAAGTGACCTTAGGGATAAAAAAGTTTGTTTAAATTGTCTTATTTGTGCAAAAGACCCATGAATTATTTTTTGAACATACACATTTTTATGGTTACTATCAAATCCTTTTGTTAAAGAGATCATTTGTTTGTCTCTCTCAAAGTTGCTTTGTTCTTTGAGATAATTTTTTCTTACAATACATTGTATCTAAAAGAGTTTTATCCTTGTTGTTTCAAAGCATTTTTTAGCAAGTATATTCACAACAACTTTAGGCTAGTCAGTTTTTCCTTAATCCATTTCAAAGAAAACATTGTCACACCATCCTTTGGTCAAATATCCCTTTGTATGCACTCAATAACATCCATCTCCAAACCAAATTTACTCCTACTATCTCAAAAGGATTGTTAGCAAGCCTATTCACAACAATCTTAGGCCTAGTTTATCCCACTTTATCCCTTGTAGCTAAACTTGAGCCACTCTGTCCTCTTGATAAAACACCACTTGTTAGACCTATTTGTTACCCAAGAAAATGCATGTTGTCCAACTAAAGTGAAAGGTATACTTAGTGTAGTCACTACCTCAACCCACAGTTGTGATAAACCTAGTAGAGATATAATGTTAGATCCACCAAAACCTAAGTTCAAAAAGGTTAAGCTCCCACAAAAAACAATTTATAGAGAGATAGAAGAAGAATGCAAAAAATATACACCTAACCTAAGGCTCACCTAGTTAGATCAAATTGAGAATGAAGGTGTTGAAGTTTCTCTACAAATCGAGTGGAATCAAAAAATTTAGAACTTAACCCTGAGACATGGAGTTAACACAAGCCTTATCAAATACATTAGCTCTACCCACTTTGATTAGGTTCTTCTTCTTTCACACCACAATTTGCACTTACCATCTCATAGAGTTATTTCTTCATATAGGTTCCCTTCCTACCTTAAGCATTTTGTAGGTTCATCATGTTTAGGTCATATACTTTAGGTATCCAAATTCATCAAAACCAAACATAGATCAAAACATCCTCCATCATCCCCTTTCTACTTAAGCATTTGGTTGTCTACCCTAAATTCTACATCCATCATACTATCTTGGTTATCCCTCAAATTAAGCATTTTTTTAGGGTAATTTGTCTTTTTCATTCGTGTCCCTTATCACTTGAGAAAAAGGTTGGGTTACACACTTGATCATCACTTGTCTTCCAAAAAGTTACAAGTTTACCTTAGGGTTGATGTCACTATCATATCTCAAGCTTGCACATAGGGAAAGCATCCTCCCTTACTTTGAGACCACATCACTAAGCTTTAAGCTTCTTAATATTTCATATCACTAAATCACTTCTACCCATTTGTCATAGATCCTTTTGCATCTTAGAACACCCTTCCATCATAGTCATTTTCCTTAAGAGCATTTAGCAACAACATCCATAAACATATATGTACACTCATTATCTCAAGTATCTTGCACTTCATCCTTAGGAACATCATTCCTTCATTCCATTGACTACGCGTCTCACTAATAACCAAAGAAAGAAGAAGGACATGGATCCTAATCTTAACACTAGTTCAACTAGTGCACAACCTTACCCTCTAGTGTCTTTAGTCAGACATGATCCGCCACCACAAAATTCAAAAGAATCAAGCCCTTCATTAGATATAGATGTGTTTATGAACTAACCAGGGCATGCAACTATTGTTAATGCCATCATAAACCAAAATAGAGAAACAATTATGGCACATTTCCTAAGGGATAATGTTGGTGTTTTTGGTTTTGGGAGACCAACACCTCTAGATATATTTGATCCCACTTACCCCTTATTTGGTAGATTGCCACCACCCATTGGTCCATCTAATCCAAATGATCCTTTTTTCATCCCACAAGAGGGATATCAAAAAACACAACCAGAACCTATGAACCCTAACATCTCGTCAACCCAACTCAGTGCTCTTATCCCACCAAACAATCAACCCATTATCACTCAATAATTAGTCCACATAACACTTCAACAACCTACCATCTCTAGCATTGTTGATGCCATTGCTTCACCATTTGCATATGTTGTGTTCAATATTGCAAGATCTTCCACTTACCAAAGTGTTGCTTCCATTTCAAACATACCCACTAGTAATGCATCTGACACATCTTAGTCAAAAATCCAATCAAGATCACAATCCATTTTGGAAATGTCATCAATCGGGCCTACCAATCCACCTTTCATTTCTTCCAATCCATTTGCATCTATGCCAAAGACCACCACTCCATTTCCACTTGATCCTTAGGGCTTTGGAAAAACACAAGGGACCACCACAAGCTTCCCTTTTAGTACTCCTTTCATGCCAACTTTCCAAGCACATCAACCTATACCATCACCAATCAATCCATTACCTCTTATCACTAACTACTTCAATATGCCACCCTTAGGAAGTAGCCAAACAACCCCACGAAAACAACCACCAACAATAGGGATGATTCCCTCCACCAACTATTTGACACCCATAACCACTTAGTTGCCTTCTCAAGTAGGAGCACAACCATCATATGTTAGGTGAAATGTACCATCTCACAATATAGCCTCAATATTTCTACCACTACCTCTCTAGGAACAGCCACCCCAACAACCATATGTTCAAGCACCAACATACAATTATCTATCTAGGTAGTAATCCTATATCTACCTGCCTCAGCAATAGTCCTCTTAGTAGATGCAATAATATGTCCAACCACTATCCCAACAGACCATAAACCCTATTCAAAACACCATTCAATCCACACTTAACCCACCATAATACATCCAACAAAACTATCCATCTTCACCCACATAATCTGAGACATACCCTACACCAGGGGCACTAGGATAGGGGGCACCAATATCAATACTAATCTACTCTGAATAGGAAGAGATGAAAAATGCTCTCAAGGAACTCAAAGATGGGAAAAATTCCAAATCTTTCAAATTTGAAATGGTCTAATTATATCCATTTGATAAAGTAATAACATTGACACCATTTCCCAAAAAATTCAAGGTTCCTAAGTTTGATAAATTTAGGGAGAAAGGAGACCAAGTTACACATGTCAAAGAATTTTATATCCATTTCCAAGAAGTGGCTTACAATGACATGTTTCTCATGCATCTATTTTCTAAGAGCTTAGGAGGGCCTGCTCTTGAGTGGTTCCGTTAGATCCCTCATGGTACCATCAAAACTTTTGTTGAACTATCATAAACCTTTGTAGCCCAATATGCTCACCTAGTTGAAACTGAATTATCTATAGTTGATTAAGTTCGTGCCAAACAAAAGGGAGGAGAAATCCTTGTAGATTACTTGCAAAGATGGAAAACTCTTAGAACACAAATTTCTTGCACTATACCAGAGCATCATCTTGTTTAAATGTTAATCAACAATGCCCATTCTAGTCTTGCACATCACATGGTCATGAATATTCTCCAAACATACAAAGACATCAAGGAAAAGGGAATGGGTCTTGAACAAGAACTTATTAAAGATGGTGTCTGATGTAGAAGCATCCAGTGGTGTAAGGGCAATCCTGTATCACCAAAAATAAAGAAAGATTAGAAATAGTTTCTATTTAATGTGTTTTCATTTTTGGATACCCATTTTGGTCAAATAAAGGTTCCAACTCTCACAGTTCCACTATTAGTGTTTTGGGTTAGAGTTTTAAAGCACCTTGGGATATGTGTAAATGACAGAAAAATAGGACTATGTAATTGACAAATAATTATGGTGAGTTAGAGGGTAGAAATTAGAGGGATGGTTATATTTGTAATTTAGAACACTCCAGAAAAAGAATTTGGTCAAAAGGCTTCATGGTTAGAAAGTTATTGCAATTTTTTAGTTCTTGGATACCTCCTAAGAGTGCTTCAAAGAAAGATATGGGGTACTAAATGGCCTTGCATAGGGCCAAAAATTGGGGGACAACAAAAGTTGGTCCATAGGGTTGTAGACCACTTCAAGAGCTTTTTAGAAATGTAAACGTTCGTCAATCGGAGCTACGATTCAAAAGTTATGCCTCCCAGAAGTTTGTCTACTATTTTTGGATTCTTTTAATTTTACACTGATTTCTAATGTGATTTCTAGAACCTTTCATTTTGGTGGTGAGTGTCAATTGGCATATTCTAAAATTTATTCCTAACCCTAAACCATTTGGAGCTTATTTAAGAATATATCTAGCATTGTAAAGACAATACTTAGTTGATTTAGAGAGAAGGTACTGTGTGGAGGATTTCTTTCTCCAGAATCATATTGTTGTAAGCACATAGAGAAATTTTCATTGATAATAATATTTTCCATTTTCCTGTGTGTTCATTCTAGTCTTTGGTCGTGTCTCCATCGAGTGGTATTAGAGCCGGTTTTCCTGAGTGTGTAGACATTGTGCCAACTGTGAGGTAGTTTGCACTAGGACTATGTGGTTGTGGGTTTGAGTCAAGAAGATACCTCCACAAAGAGAGCATGGTGGGAGGGCCAGAGTTGTTAATCCTGAGGAGGTTAGAGCCCTCCAGAGGAAAGTTCAAGCATTGTAGGAGGAGATTCGTAGAGGAGTAAATGTTGCCGCAAGCAACAAAAGTGAGGAAGAAAATAAAGAAGAAGAAATTGGATAGGAAGGGGAAGACCTAAATCAGGTAGAGGAGAGGCTTTTTAGGGCCATTTTTAAGCTTGAAACTAAACCTAAAATTGATGTGGATATGTTTTGAGGAAATCTAAACCCAAATGAGTTGATCGACTAGATCAGTGAACAAGAGGAGTATTTTGAGTATGAGGATAATAGGGATCTAGATAGGGTTAAGTTTGTGAAGGAAAAAATGAAAGGCCATGCCAAAATCTGGTGGCAATAGATTCAGTTGGAAAGAAATGGAAGACGAAAGGAGAAAATCACAAGATGGGATTGCATGGTGGACAAACTAAAGAAGTAGTTCATTCTTGTTGACTACGAGCTTGATTTGTTCAAGAAAATGCAAGGATTAAAGCAAGCCAGAAAATCTATCCAAGAATATACAGAGGAATTTCCCCAACTTCTTATTAGGGTAGGGCATGCAAAAGAAAATAAGGAGAAGGTTGCTCATTACCTCAGGGGTTACGACCCAACATTCAGAAGGAGTTAAGTTTGGTTAGAATGACTAGCATTAAAGAGGCATGCTAGTTTTCCCTACAAGTCAAAGAGAAGCTAAATAAAAGATTTGAAGGAAGGCAAAGAGGGTGTGGTCAAGGAGGAAGGGGTGGAAATAGGTCATCTGGAGGCCAAAATGAGACCCAAAAGAAAAATGAAGATGTGGGTACTAGTAGAAACTAGAGATATGAGGGTTTCAACTACTCTTGTGATCAAAACTTTGGAGATTAGAGAGGAAGAGGTAGAGGATGTGGACAAGGATCAAGAAGAGGAGGCTTCTATGGTACCTATTTTCATTGTAATGAAGAAGTTCATCATGCCTTTGAATTCCCTCAATGATAAGGAAGGATAGATAGGAGGGCTAATGGTCAAGAAAGGGTTGCTCATGTGGATGAAGATGCACAATCATCGCATTCTGAGGATGCAAAAAGAGGAGAAGTTCTCATAAATTAAAGGGTCTTACTAAGTGGAGAGACTGAACCTAGACAAAAGAGGAGTTTGTTTCATACCAGGTGCAAGTGCGAGGATAAGTATTGTGATGTGATTATTGATGGTGGCAGCACTAACAACTTGGTGTTTGAAGAGATGGTCTATAAGCTAAAGCTCAAAAGAGAGAAACACCCCCAACCCTATTGGATTGCTTGGATGAAGGATGATCATAAGGTCCTAGTTAGTGAACAATGTTTGGTGAAGTTCAAGATTGGGAGTTACCATAATAAAGTTCTCTGTGACTTTATTCCAATGGATGTCTGCCATTTGTTGTTGGGAAGATTGTGGCCATTTGATAGAAATGCTATACATGATGGTCATGCAAATACATACTCTCTGACCAAGGATGGAGTTCACCACAAACTGAAGCCCATGATAAAGGAAGGTGAAAAGGTATGCAGTAGTGCTAGGATATGTCTTGTTGATGGAAGAATTTTTTTGGATGGTATGAAACATTAGCATATGTGTTATGCTTTGATTCCTAGAAGAGATAAGGAAGGTAGTAGTGAAATTCCACCTAAAGTTTCAGGCCTCTTAATTGAGTATGGAGATGTCATCTCTGATAATGTTCCAGAAGGGTTACCACCAGTAAGGCAGATCAATCATTAGATAGATTTAATCCCTAGAGCTAGTTTACCTAACAAAGATGCTAATAGGATGACTCCTACTAAAATTGAGGAGCTAAATAGCTAGGTTCAGGAGCTATTGAGGAAGGGTTTGATTTGAGAGAGCCTAAGTCCATGTGTAGTACCTATAGTACTAGCACCAAAGAAGGATGGAGAGTGGAGAATGTGCACCGACTCTCGAGCTATAAACATGATAACCATCAAGTATCAATTTCCTTTGCCAAGAATGGATGATCTTATGGACTACTTGAGTGGAGCTCAGTACTTCACAAAGATAGATCTCAAGAGTGGCTATCACCAGATATAGATCCGAGAAGGAGATGAGTGGAAGACTACATTCAAGACCAAGGAGGGTCTATATGAGTGGTTAGTCATGCCTTTTGGACTGACTAGCATGCCAAGCACCTTCACGTAGCTTATGAATGAGGTACTAAAGAAATTCTTGGGAAAATTTGTTATTGTCTATTTGGATGATATTTTAATTTTTAGAAAGACTTTGGATGAACATTTATTTCACATTCGTAATTTCCTTGAAAGGTTGAGGGAAGAGAAAATGTTGATTAATTTGAAGAAGTGTAGCTTTGTAAAAAATGAGTTAGTCTACTTAGGGTTTGTTGTATCATCTGAGGGTTTCAAAATGGATCTAGAAAAAGTAAAAGCCATCTTGGAATGGCCTACTCCAAGGTCTGCTATTGAGATAAGATCATTTCATGGTCTGGTTAGCTTTTACATAAAGTTCATTAAGAATTTCAGTGGCATATGTGCACCCCTAACTGAAACAATAAGGGGAGATAGAAAAGAGTTCAAATGGACTACAATAGCTATAAAGAGTTTTAAATTGTTGAAGAAGAAGGTGATAGAGCAACCTATGTTGGCACTTCCATATTTTAGTAAAGTGTTCTAGGTAGATTGTGATGCTAGTGGTAGTGCTATTAGGGCTATATTGAGCCAAGAAGGTAAGCCTATTGCATATTTTAGTGAAAAATTGAATGATGCAAAGAAGAAGTATTCTATTTATGACTAGGAGTTCTATGCAATAGTTCAGGCCTTAAAGAAATGGAGGCACTATTTATTGCCAAAAGATTTGTCTTGTATACTAATCACCAGGCATTGCAGTACCTAAATAGCCAAGGTAAATTGAACCAAAGACATATGAAGTAGGTAGAGTTCTTGCAGAGCTATACATTTGTGTTGAAATGTAGAAGTGGAAAGTCTAATAGGGTTGCAAATGCATTGAGTAGGAGAGAGTTGTTGCTTATAGTAATGTAGGTTGAAGTGGTTGGGTTTGATGAACTCAAGAATCTATACCCTGAGGATCCTAATTTTGTTGAAGCATGGAAGGCTTGTAGAGAACCTATTACTGTAGACAGAACTGGGTGGCTAGACTATTTGATTTATGATGGTATGTTGTTCAAGGGTAGCCAATTATGCATTCCAAGGAGTTCCATGAGGGAAAGCCTTATCAAAGAGAAACATAGTGAGGGAATGGTAGGGCACTTTGGTCAAGATAAGACCATTGCCATTCATAGAGAACATTATTTTTGGCCTCAATTGTCACAAGATGTGAAGAAATTTGTGCAGAGTTGTCAAGTGTGTCAAGTAGCCAAAGGATTTAGTCACAATACTGGACTTTATCAGTCATTTCCTATTCCATCAAAGCCTTGGGAGGACATAAGTATGGATTTTATTCTTGGATTGCCAAGGACACAAAGGGGTAATGACTTAGTATTTGTGGTGGTTGATAGGTTCTCTAAGATGGCACATTTCATCCCATGCCACAAGACTCATGATGTTGTAGATATTATAGATTTGTTTTTCAGAGAGGTGGTGAGACTACATGGTCTCCCAAAGAGTATTGTTTTTGACAAAGATACTAAATTTCTGGGGTATTTCTGGAGGACTTTATGGAAGAAGTTTAGGAAAAAATTGAGGTTTAGTTCCACACATCATTCGTAGTCTTATGGAATGACCGAAGTGGTAAATAGAAGTTTGGGCAATTTGCTGAGGTGTTTAATGGGAGATAAGCCCAAGGGGTGGGATTTGATTCTACCACAAGAAGAATTTGCTTATAATAACTCTATAAATAGGAGTACTGGTAGATCACCATTAGTATCATATATCTTAGCAATATTGTTTGCAAATTCAACCTTACATCCTAAATTATTCAGTTGTGACATACTCAACAAATAATAGTTAAGTCCTTCAACATAGTAATAATTGTAACATAAAATCTTTTCTGTGAGCTTGATAGAACCTTTCTTTTATCAAACATGGTGCATCCTTACCAAACCTTACATTATTTAAATCATAATAATTCAAGGTAATGAACTTAATTTTATCTTTAATCATGTAATGTGAACACCCACTATCAATGTCATGTCCCCTTTTCAAATAATTAAAAATAATAATCTTTGCTAAGGCAGGCAGGCCCAAAAAGGTGAAGTTTCAGAAAAAGAGGATAAAATTTGGAAGCTAATGGGCTAATAAATGATAATTATTATTAAAATATGTTTTATTAACCCCTCTTGGACGTGAGTTAGGGTTATGCCCTCTTTTAAGGGGTTTGGAGGCATTTTGGGCTGATTCCAAAACTTGATTGTTGCGCATTGCTTTGTTGTTCTTCAGAGGCTGCCAAACCTGTGGAGAAGGAGACCCAAGAAAGGGAGTTTTTAGGTTTCTAGGAAGGCTAAGGATGGGATTCTGAATCCATTCCATGTGCATGCTCATGCAGAGTTTTCCTTTGTGCTGAACAGTGCAGATTTGTGAGTTTTCGGGTGTGTTTTTTGTAAGAGTTTGGTGTTTCCAATTGAGTATTTCATATTATTTTGGGTTGATGCTGTATTTCAGACTTTAAGATGTTAAAATAGAGCTGAATATATGTATTGGGACGTGATTAAACTTCTAAAATAGATTATTAGTATTTTTGTGGTGTTTTCGGGCATTTTTGTGTTAATTTCGGGAGCCTGATGTGCATAGTTTTTGTCCTACATTTGTGAACTATTGTGTAAAGGCTATAAAGATCTAGAAATTTCATTTTTTAGGCCATTATCCTACTGAAATTTCTGTAAAAATGTCCATTTTCAGATTTATTAGTAATTTGTGAAATTGTGAAGTTTTTTTGGCACTATTTCGGACATACCCGATTTGGGTTTTATTGAGAAATTGGTGGATCTTTGTAATATTGGTTGTTTGATTTTAAAGATCTGATTTGACGCTTAAAATATCATACAAAATAAGTAAAGGGACATTTTAGTGGTATCAGAGCTATGATCTTGCCATCCTGAGGGTTTGCAGAAGTTTGCATGTCAGTTTTGACAACTACCGAAATCTTGCATGTCAAAATTTATGGTTGCATGCTACTTCTAATCATTAACATGTTAGTTCTTGGTGAATTTTGTGGTTGCATGTTGCTTCTAATCAGTTGCATGTCAAAATCTATGGTTGCATGCTACTTCTAATCATTTGCATGTTAGTTCTTAGTGAATTTGGTGGTTGCATGTTGCTTCTAATCAGCTGCATGTCAAAATCTATGGTTGCATGCTACTTCTAATCAATTGCATGTTAGTTCTTGGTGTTTGAAGAAGTTATAACCTATTGGGGTTACACTCTACTTTATCTAGAATGGATAGGTATAGTACAGAATCTCAGAGGACACGATCTTGGACAATTGATATCCAAAGTTAGAATAGTAGAAAGGATGGTTATTTAGACATTCGAGATAAACTTAGGAAAATAAGCCATGACATGTTTGAACAGTTGGTTGAGCACCACCGTATAATGAATGACATGTTGTCTAACCCAGCCAAGGTGGATAAGTTGACTGGATTTCTATTTGGCAGGTTTTCTCATAGGGCAGATGACACAATTACCAAGAACTTGCATGAGGAGTTTGAGAAACTAGCTTATAGCTAGGCTGAGGTCTCAAATTCTACTCTGCCACAGAAGGTAGTGAGAAAGGATATTACGCAGATTGATAGTAATGGTCAACTTGATACTCAAATTGAGATAATTGTATACAAGTCATCAAAGGGTGATCTCACAAGTATTCAGGATGGTATAGTTACAACAGGTAGTGACTACAGCGTAGTGGGTTTAGATGATGATTATGAGGATGTTGTTGTGCATGATGGTGAGATACCTGGTAGAGATGAGTAGACATTGAGCATTCATGACTTTGCTGAGAAAGAGTACCAGGCACAGTTAGATGCTTTGACACATGAGGTTGAGGCTGGTAGTACTTCACATGATTTGTCTAGCCGACTGAAAGTGAACAAAGACAATATTGTGACTTCATTATCTCATCATGATAGGTATGTGGAGCTAGTTGGTATTGGTCATATTACTTAGGTGAGAAGTTTTCTTGAGTTACTAGCTGATTCTAGTTTACAGATATGGGCTCAAGATTGGTATATTGGCGTTTGGGATTCAGTTGATTGGAGATCTTTAACACTTTTTGGTAGCAGTGTTTGTTTGGGTGCTATCATGGATTTGATTAGCAGATTGCATGATGTTGTCTTTTCTTGTGCCAGAAGCTTGTCCAATGCTGGTATTAGTTTTTATACACCGATGTTGGCCTTTGTTCATATATCCAGTCGACCATACTTGCTAGAATGTGTTGATGATCTTTCATATTTGGCAGTGTGTACAGATGAGTCCCAGGATCATATTGGCATTGATGACATCCAGGAGGATGCAATGGGTAGTTTTGAAGACTTAGTTTCCTTGGTAGTTTCTTTTGTTATAGAGGAGTTAGACATCAGTGCTATAGTTTTTGATACTCCATATGTTGATACGAGCTTTGGAGATGATTCACAGGATATGGATGGTAATACTCTAGAGACTAGTAACTTTGAGGATACTACTTTAGACAGTGCATTAGAGGAGGTTTGTAGGAGACAGTCTAGCTAGTGCCATCATGTGTCTAATCAGTTGAGAGTTAGTGAGTGAGACATTGCTATTGCTTGCCAACATTTTGTTGCTACTCGTTAGTTGTTAGCAGTTTATGGATGGGGTTCTCCTACTAGTGATGAGCAGGGAGGCAGTTATCTTTCCTTGATAGAGTTCCACTCTTTATGGGAGGCTATCCAAATTTTGAGACAAGATTATATGTAGTAGGTAGCTGATAGAGATTATCTTATGGAGTGGGGTAGTACATCATACGATGCATTATTGGCCAAGGAAGATGAGGTGAGTGAGCTTACTCAATAGCTTGAGGTGACTTCTAAGATTCTTGAGAGTACACAGTTGGCTTTCAAAGAGTCACAGTTTCATTTGGCTAAGGTGACCATGGAGTTAGAGCAACTACAGTCTTTACCAGATTCTATACAGTCATAAGCTATGGTGTTCGGTGATTTGAGGATGTCCATGGTCGAGATTGTCAAAGATAGTGGAGATGGGGATGCATCCATCCTTGATACTAACATTGGCATATTGGGTTTGTCCCCACTAGAGTCAGGTTTAGTTGAGTTGGGTGCTGCAACAGATTGTTGTGGTATGCCTGACATGGTGGTGACCTCTAGTACTAATGGCACGAAGACTAGAGATGATGTATCAAAGACCATGTGTGATGTTGGTGAGTCGACAGTTGGCATGGTTCCTGCTAGTAATACTACTCCCTTGGCAATGTCTTCAGAGGTAGTAGTCAGTTTCAACTTGGTTAGTGATCAATTGCAATTAGTTACATCTAGATTGTAGTCTGAGCCATTGACTGATATTGGTGCATTCTATCGACATTACATTGTGAGGTATGCTCATCAATTCACCTTTGATGACCATGTTGATGAGATGATGATATAGAGATGTACTTTGGTTCCTAGTGCTTATCATCAGTTATGGGATAGTTTGATGCCTTGGGATGAGAGTTGTGATGGGCACGACATGGCGATAGGTCCTACAGTTGATAGCTTGATAATACATGACTTAGAGTAGGAGTTTTGGAGTGATGCTTCAACGAGTGTTGTTATTGATTCTACTCCTAACTTAGCTAGTGATCAGTCACAGTGGGTTGTATCACTTGTTCATGGTGAGTTGTTGACTGATGTTGGTTTTTTTTATCAACATTATATTGTAGGGTATGTACATCAGTTAGCATTTGATCCTTGTGCTGAGGAGTTGATGGCAGACAAACTTGGTTTGGGTTCCATTTCTTGTTGTTTATCTTGTGATGGCTTTTCACCATCAGGGGTGCACGGGAGTTATGGTTATGAGATAGTGGCCGGTGATCTGTAGAGTTGTGTTGACTACAGGAGTTGTACAGTGTGTGGATTCTCCATACTTGGTACAGTTTCATTCGAGAGCATTCACTATTGTTGTAGAGTTGGATTGTACATTCCGTATAGGCCAGTGGGATACATTGATGGTATTTACTATGTTGGCAATTTGATTTGTCCACTTTACTTGAGTTTTGATGTTCTAAGAGTTTGTGTCTCATGGGTTTCTGACTATGGAAGTTGTGACTTTGGAGTTTGGTTGAGCAGTAATTGTCAGTTTGATTATGGATTCCTCTTGGTTATATTGTAGAAGATATTGCAGGAGCCTATGTTAATTGACAATAGTATAGTTCATGAACACATTTGGGATCCAGATGGATTGATTGGTCTATTTTTCAACCATTTCTTGAGGAAAAGCAATATTTGTAAGGGGAGGACTTGTCATGTCCCCTTTTCAAATAATTAAAAATAATAATCTTTACTAAGGCAATAGACCCAAACAGGTGAAGTTTCAGAAAAAGAGGATAAAATTTGGAAGCTAATGGGTTAATAAGTGATAATAATTATTAAAATATGTTTTATTAACCCCTCTTGGATGTGAGTTAGGGTTATGCCCTCTTTTAAGAGGTTTGGAGGCATTTTGGGCTGATTCCAGAACTTGATTTTTGCGCATTGCTTTGTTGTTCTTCAGAGGCTGCCAAACATGTGGAGAAGGAGACCAAAGAATGGGAGTTTTCAGGTTTCTAGGAAGGCTAAGGATGGGAGTTTTAACCCATTCTATGTGCATGCTCATGCAGAGTTTGCCTTTGTGCTGAACAATGCAGATTTGTGGGTTTTCGGGTGTGTTTTTTGTAAGAGTTTGGTGTTTCTAGTTGAGTATTTCATATCAGTTTGGGTTTCTGCTGTATTTTAGACTTTAAGATGTTAAAATAGAGCTTAATATATGTATTGGGATGTGATTAAATTTCTGAGATAGATTATTAGTGTTTTTGTGGTGTTTTCGAGCATTTTTGTGTTAATTTCGAGAGCCCGATGTGCATAGTTTTTGTCCTACATTTGTGAACTATTGTGTAAAGGCTATATAGATCTGGAAATGTAATTTTTTAGGCCATTATTCTGCTTAAATTTTTGTAAAAATGTCCATTTTCAGATTTATTAGTAATTTGTGAAGTTTTTTTGGCACTATTTCAGACATACCCGATTTGGGTTTTATTGAGAAATTGGTGGATCTTTGTAATATTGGTTGTTTTATTTTAAAGATCTTATTTGAGGCTTGAAATATCATAAAAAATCAGTAAAGGGACATTTAAATCAATGATCCATCTGTCATTCTTGTTCACATAAGACACTAGTGTAGTTGCCTTATCCTCTCGTTAGATTCATCCTTCATTGTAACATACACCACTTCATCATCATAATCATTAGATCCATCTTTTGTTTCCTCTTTGGAAATGTAGCAAGACTTCTTGCCTTTGTCTTTGTAGTCTTTGATGTCTTCATTTCTTCTACTTTTGTACTTGTCACCACCTCTATAATTGTTCTTCTCTAGACATCTAGTAGCGATATGAACAACCTCATTGCAATTAAAAAACATGATAGATAACTTACCTTTAAACTTGCCTTTACCTCTATGAAATCTCCTTGCTAATAATTCTTCAAGTTGAGATACATCTTCCTCATTTGTATCAATGTTTGGACACATATTTTGTCCTTTTCTTCTTCTTTTCATCAAGTTCCTTCAATGATAGCTTAGCTTTGAAAGAAGATCCAATATTTTTAGGTCTATAATTATCAAAGTTGGATAGCTCAAAAGCAATGAACCTCCCTACTAGACATTCAAGAGTTAGATCATTCTCTTGCATACATCTTAGTTCTTATATTGTAGAAACTCTAATAGCATAAATAGGTAGTAGTGTTCTCAAAACTTTACTTAGTACAACATCATCATCTATTTTACCAGTAGCTCCTCTCAACAACATCTTTTATCCTAGATCAATATAGAGCAATATTTTCACCTTCTTGCATTCTTATATCATCAAACTTATCTTTGAGACTTTCAGCTTTGGCTCGTAGAACATTCTTGTCACCTCCATAGATAGCATGTAGAGCATCCCAAATTTCCTTTGCACTATCACAACCTTTGATGTCATCAAATTTGGCATAGCTTAGGGAAGAGGCAATCTCCAACATTGCCTGGTTGTGTTCTTTCTTCTTTTTCAAATCTTCAGCAGTTAGGGCTCTAGTAGGATTAGCATGCATAATAGTAATGGTAGATTGTGCATGATCTCAAGACCTCCTAGGTATAGCTTTGTTAGACCTTTCCATGAAGAAAAGTTATCTCTATTAAGCTTGGGTACTTTTCTTTTTGACATCCTGATCTTTTTGCTTCTAGTACTATCAAACTAGTCCTCTTAAGTAGATGGCTCTAATACCAATTGTTAGAATTCTTTAGAATAACTAAGAGGGTGGTGAATCAATTATCCAAGGTCGAAAAGTACAAATAAATTTTTTTACAGCTTAGTGAACCCATGTCCATAAAATATTTCCATCATGCATGCATCCATTAGATTATGTAATTACTTAAACTTGTAGACTACTGTCAAATCAATTTGCAGAAATGCAAACATAAAATATAACAAATTCAATAACACATTTAACACAATAATTTAACATGGAAACCCAATTTGGGAAAAACCACCAATAACATGCTACTCATTCTCACTCTTCTAAAGTGATGCCCTATGAAAGGCCATCCTTGTTAATGGTTACAATGTACACTATTAAATGTGACCCGATAAAGTGAGCCTTATTAGAGGACTTTAGATCATTCACTTAGAATGTCACTTGGTTAAAGGATTTACAAATTTCTATTAGGTCAACCTTAATAAAAAGGATTTTCCCTAGACTGATACAATGATTAGAGAGTAACAGTAAGGCTTGACCTGATAAAAAATTACAACTCCATTTGCAGATTATAGATCTTTTTTTTAGTTGTCTATTCTAATTGGCTTTCACACTCTTGAACTATAATAGCTTTTTCACCCTTCAAGCATCCATACTCTTAAGCTTTCTTTATTTTTTTGCTAATGCAATCTCTTCTCTTATTTTACAAATGAAGCAATACCCTAAACTCCTTATCTTCCTTAGGTTCTCACACATGACAACCCTTTCTTCTGACCAACCATCTCTATAAATAGAGAATTAATATATTTTTCCATTCATCATCCATCATCCATTTTAGGGTTAGGTTGGTTTAGTTAGGATTGAGTGAATCTACTACTCATTTCATTATATTCCCTTCTAGAAACTTCTCCTTTAAATCCTCTTTGAATTCACCTCAAAATAGTTTACCATGGATTTTGTGCCACCAACTCATTAATCTTATCTTCTGCATGGTTCATACAATTCAAGAGATCAAAGTTGTTTGCTTAGATTCATCAAATTCTCGATCTTTCTCATAATGCTGACACTTCACATTAACTAGCTTATGATGTGTTGGTCTTGCTTTCACTTCAAGTTTATCTTAATATATCTCTAAGTGAGTGTTTCAGGTTCCTTTTGAGAAAATTAGTGTTTGGTGTTTTAAATTTTGTTAACCCTAGAATAACACTAATTTTTGTTCCACTAAGTGTTTTCCTAGAAAGCCTTTGGTTTATGTTTGCATAGCATGACCTTTCAAAAAAAGGTGTGTGTGAGAAAAATATTTTAAAATACCCCTTTTATTACTTCTCGAGCACCTTTTAAAATTTTGTTACATTATCTAATGTTTCTTAAGTCTCTAAAATACTTACCCATGGGACCTAGTCAATAAATGAATGAGGTTTTAAGCAAAGACCCACACGATCAGATCATCTCATAATCGATGGTGGTCTCTTTGTCACCATGGGAAGCCGTAAGGTTTTTATCCTTGGTGATAAGTGACTACCCACCACGTGGATATGTGGAAGGACCAACCTTTGAAGATAGCATCATAAATTTCAATGTCATTAATACCTTGTCAGGATGTCAGATACCATAAGGGATTCATTTTAAAAGAAAATTGAATGTTGATCTACACCATCAAATCTTCCCATAATCAACGGTGGTCACTTTGTTGCTAAAGGAATTTTCAAGAACTTTAGCCTTGGTGACATAGAAATAAAAAGGAAATACCATGGGCCCACTTTGTTTATAATGAAATTATCATATGAGTTCTACCATCTGATGGAAGGAATATCAATGATGGTCGTTATGTAACCAATGGGAGTTGCTCGACTTTTACCCTTGGTGACATAGCAAGAACATGACACATGTTTGGAGGTGTAAGTGGGTCCAATGTAAGTCATTAGTAGTGAAAGAAGAGGCTTATGTGGAAGGATTTAGTAAGATTGACCACCAACATGGAGGGTTGAAGTTGAGTCACTAAAGGTTTTATTCCTTAATCGTCAGATTTTTCAAAAATTGACGGCCTATTTTCAAATTTGAAAGTGATGCCAATATATTTCTCTGCATTCCATTTATAAGAGTCAAAGCTCCCTGTGAGAAGTAAAACTAGGAATGTAGTGTAGATAGTTGAGATTTTCTTCATTACAAATATATTTCTAATTTTCTAAGAGCTAGAACTTGTTGAAGAGCTATTTTACCACCTGGTTAAATTGTGAAGAATTTTATATATCAGCAATTTACTACAAAATTTAGAAAGAAGAAAAGAGAGAGCAAAGTAATTATCTTAGTCTATATATCATTCAAGGAGTTTTGGTTTTTATGCATCATTATCAAATATACCTCCAAAGAAGGGTTTTTGGGGAAAGTAGAGTATGCTAGTAGAAATATCCATGATAATTTTCTCAAACAATTAAGTGAATCTATGAATGAATCAACCCAAATTAAAAAGATAGTTCCTATAAACCCTAGGCTCTGGATTGTAGATGGTTTGTATGATAAGGGGAATCAGACTAGGGATGCCCTAACTTCTAAAACAAGGCTCCAAGTATTCAATAAATGATTCTTAGAGAGGAAATTGTTTGTACCCCATGGAAATATTTGGAACTTTGATTTAGGAAAGCTAGTAGCCCTTAGGGTTTTCATGGATTCAGACCTTCTTACAACAGTGGCCCTAAATTACAACCCAGTAGCTAGGATAGTGAGGAGAATAGATGGGGAGTGTTTGATAAAAATCACTATAGAAGAGATGAAAGAGGTTTTTTGATTGGAGTCAACCACAGATTAAATTGACATCATTTAATTTTAGGGATTTAAAAAGGAGTATGTGTTTAGAAATGATCAAATTAGACAAGGTGCATTAAGAGGACACTTGGCCACAATTGGCAATTTGATATTTGTCACAACATCAACTAAAGAGCCTTTCAAGAAGTTGTTTTTCAATACTAGGGCCATTTATATTTACATGACTTTATGTAGGATTTTTGGCAAAGATGAATAAGATCTTATGCCAATAAAATTCATGTATATGATGACACAAATATTTTCTTTTGGTGTGGATATTATCTTTGTTTTTGCATCTTATCTAGTAGAAGAAATCTACACAAGTATGATTGGAATTGCAAAGGGAAAATTTGAAAAAACATTTGGCCATTATTCCTTGTTGATGCATATGTTCTTGTATAAAGGTGTTACTTTCTACAAAAAAGAAATGTTATTGAATAGAGAATTTGAGGGAGAAGCTTTGCCAATCTAATTATGCAGTGCAGATATGACCTAGAATGCAGAAGAGGCCAACTTTGTGAGATTTGATAGATACTTCACATCTAGGTTTAGGAGCCTTATATTAAGGGAAAATCCTAGAATACCTAAGGCAATGTTGGATTTCATTAGACCCATGGATAGCCCTACTGGTTTAAAGGTTTCCATAATTAGGAAAATATCATACCATACCCTGTATCTACAATTTTTAGAGCATATGGATTCCAAGGGATTCCCCATGTACTTCCTTACCAAGTACCTCTAAAGGTGGGAATAGTTGAAATGCTATGGAAAATAGGTGGATTGGAGGAAGCACAATTGACTGGTAGGTCTAGAGGCAATTCTCCCATATTGTACTATTTCCCATCAGTTCATTATCACCAAGGGTGGTTGGTTCTTTCTATATAAATTTTAGGACCAATATAAAATGGTTGTTTCTCATGATCGCTTCAATCATAGTGAAGGATTCTTTAATATATTCAGACAGAGGGCTAAGATTGGCCAAGAAACATCAATACTAGTTCCCTAAAGATATAATAAAAAATGAGTTCTCTCTCCAAGAATAAGAGATCAAGAAGGAGAAGTGGAGAGTTTATTCCAAGGTTCTAGAATTCATTAATTATTTTGATAAAGACTACAGGCCTCTAAAAGATGCCAAGATAGAGGTAGATAAAATAAATAAATTGACAATCACTTTCCCAGAGATCATGGAGGTAATGAAGGAGAAGAAGACATTCTTTATTAATTCTTATCCTGATAAGGCCCAAGAGATCATGAAAAGGTTATCTTTTACCCTTGCGATAGGATTAGGGTAGTTGGTTATTCAAAGGAGAGTTGGCTACAATATCATTCAGAATAAAAGGTCTATAATTGACAAAAGTAAACAAATAGTTGGGTCAACTAGTATTGTTTTGAAAGAAAAGCTTAATGAGCCAATGCCCAAGAGGCAAAAGATAGAAGATAAATACATGACCCAAATAGAAGAGTACTCACCCACCTAGTCCCCACTACATATAGGAGATGAACAACTCACTAGGGAGAAATGGAGCAATTGGGATCCCAAGGGGGAGTCTTTATTATTGTTTTAGAACTATAAGAAGGGAATCATCGAGAACCTCCCATGCCGAGTCTTGAGTTAATTGTTGCTAATTATAGAGGAGGGGAGTTGGAACCTATTGTATAATAAGCTAGTCATGAATTTATTTATGATGACAACTTTATTAAATCAAGAGCTTTTTATCAATTTGCATAGAGAGACAATATTGTATTATTTGAAGAAAGATGCAATAACAAAAAGGTAGATCATCCTGAGATGGAAGAGGCTTCCATGCAAAACTAAATTGAAGATGAGATGATTTAAGAGTTTAAGAGCTTGACCGCTAAAGAGGAAGAAAAATGATAAAATCATCTGGGGTCTTACTGCTGCCAAATTGGGACATTGCAAATGCAATGATTTTTAACTCTATTAATAAGAAGTTGAATGTAGATCAAAAGGTGAAAAAGGAGTTGAAAGGTGCTAAATTTAGTGAAGATCATGCTGCCTTACTCATCTAGTCTATGAGAAAAGGATCTAGAGCTAGTTCTTCCCAACTTGATGATACCGACTTGATTGGAAACCTAATTGTAAAAAGGGTAGAGGACACTCCAAATGAGGATGATGTAAAGATAAATGTTGAAAAATCCAACCTCACCCTAGCTACAACCTTGAGGGAGAAAAAGGATAGATTAGAGCTACAAGAAAAGTATGAGAAGGTTATGGATGCTTATAGTAAAGAAGTGTAAAAAAGAATAGAGCTTGAGAATAAGGTGATGGGATACCAAGGATAGCCTAGTAAGTGTACAATTACTTATCCTCATCCACCAGTGGAGCCTTTTAAATCCACTACTCTAATTGAAATTGTAGACACACCATAGATACTTCAATATTATACTGCTAAGGATTTTGAAGAAGAAAAGAGCAAACTTTGGGCATTGCATGTGGAAATAGACAAGAGAAAAATTTGGGCATTGCATGTGGAAATAGACAAGAGCAAACTTTGGGCATTGTCATTGGACTTACATGTGATGGGCCCTATTTTGATACTTGAAAGCTGAGCTAAACCTAGGGTTTTCCATCCATATCATCATGTATTGACAAATTGATAGTAAAACTTGATTGTCCTCTTGCAAAGTCCTCTTTTTGGGCCTTTGTGCTTGTGACTACAATTGGTTTCTTACATTTATCTTCTTCTTCTTTTACCAATGTGTTAGTTATTTGCAATTCATCTTGTTCCATGTCACCATCATTAGTTTCACCAAATTCCAACTATTTTGCAGTATAAAAACTACCATCCACTTCAAGTGTGTCATCTAGCCAATTAAAGTTCAAAACATCATGTGGTTTCTTCATAACATACTCTCCCAATTTATCTATCTCAATAAAATCTTCTTCTAAAGAATCATAAAATATTTGTACTTTTACAACTTCTTCTATTGTATTTTCCCACCTTGTATGTCCTTTTTCATCCATGACTCTATTCATCCTAAGATATAATAGATCATCCAATTCCTGGGCCCATTCTTCTTTATCTTTTAATTTATCTTTTCTATCCAAGGTATGGGGAAGAGTCCAATTTTTTTTCTCTTATACTTTGCAAGATAGTTTATGATCCTCCCCTAGAATGCAATTATTTTGTCATCAAACTTGGAGAGATCATTAGTCATGTCATAAGTCTTTTATATATACTTGTTAGATAGAGTAATAACTGAAAAACATAGAAGAGTGACATCTTTATCTTTGTGGTTCCATTTATTAACAATTGGCTTCAAGGTCTCCTCATTATTTTCATCTCATTCCATATGTTTATTACCTTTTCCAATTTTTCATAGAAAGTGAGCCAACCAATTTTATCAACCAAATAATTGGCTACTTTCCTTAACTTGTCTTCATATTGTATGTCTAATTCCACATGCAATGCCCAACATTTTCTCTTTTCTTCTTCATAATCCTCAGCACTATAATATTGAGGTATCTATGGTGTGTCTAGAATTTCAATTAGAGTATTGGATTTAAAGGCTCCACTGGTTGATGAGGATAAGTAATTGTAGGCTTACTAGACTATCCTTGGTGTCCCATCACCTTATTCTCAAGCTCTATTCTTTTTTGCACTTCTTTACTATAAGCATCCATAACCTTCTCATATTCTTCTTGTAGCTCTAATCTATCCTTTTTCTCCCTCAAGGCTATGGCTAGGGTGAGGTTGGTTGTTCCAACATTTATCTTTACATCCTCCTCATTTGTAGTGTCCTCTACCCTTTTTACAATTAGGTTTCCAATCAAGCCGGTATCATCAGGCTGGGAAGAACTAGCTTTGGATCCTTTTCTCATAGACTAGATGACTAAGGCAACATGATCTTCACTAAATTGGGCACCTTTCAACTCCTTTTTCACCTTTTTATCTACATTCAACTTCTTATTAATAGAGTTAAAAACCATTACGTCTGCAATGTCCCAATTTGACAGTAGTAAGACCCCAGATGATTTGATCATTTTTCTTTCCTCTTCAGCGGTCAAGATCTTAAACTCTTGCATCATCTCATATTTTATTTGGTTTTTTATGAAAGCCTCTTCAATCTAAAGATTCTTTGCCTTTTTTTTATTGCATCTTTCTTCAGATAATACAATATTGGTTCTCTATGCAAATTGATAAAAAGCTCTTGATTTAATAAAGCTGTCATCAGAAATAAATTCATGACTAGCTTATTATACAACAAGTTCCAACTCCCTTCCTCTATAATTAGCAATAGTTAACTCAAGACTTAGCATGGGAGGTTCTCGAGGATTCCCTTCTTATAGTTTTGAAATTGTAATAAAGACTCCCCCTTGGGATCCCAATTGCTCCATTTTCTCCCTAGTGAGTTGTTCATCTCTTATATGTAGTGGGGACTAGGTGGGTGAGTACTCTTCTATTTGGGGCACCTATTTCTCTTCTATCTTTTGCCTCTTGGGTATTGGCTCATCAGGCCTTTCTTTCAAAACAATACTAGTTGATCCAACTATTTGTTTACCTTTGTCAATCATAGACCTTTTATTCTAAATGATATTGTAACCAAGTCTCGTCTGAATAACTAGCTGCCCTAATCCTATTGTAGGGGTAAAAGATAAGCTTTTCACAATCTCTTAGGCCTTATCAAGATAAGAATTAATAAAGAATGTCTTCTTCTCATTCATTACCTCCATGATCTCTAGGAAAGTGATCATCAATTTATTTATTTTATCTACCTCTATCTTGGCATCTTTTAGAGGCTTGTAATATTTATCAAAGAAATTAATGAATTCTAGAACCTTGGAATAAACTCTCCACTTCTCCTTCTTGATCTCTTGTTCTTGGAGAGAGAATTCATTTTGATTATATCTTTAGGGAAGTAGGGTTGATGTTTCTTGGCACCAGTCTTAGCCCTCTATCTGAATATATCAAAGAATCCTTCGCTATGATTGAATCAACCATGAGAAGCAACTATTTTATATTGGTCTTAAAATTTATATAGAAACAACCAACCACCCTTGGTGATAGTGAACTGATGGGAAATAGTACAAGATGGGAGAATTGAGCCTCTAGACCTACTAGTCAATTGTACTTCCTCCAATCCACCTATTTTCCATAGTATTTAAGCTATTCCAACCTTTAGAGGTACTTGTTAAGGAAGTACATGAGGAGTCCCTTGGAATCCATACACTCTAAAAATTGTAGATACAAGGTATGGTGTGATATTTTCCTAATTATGGAAACATTTAAACCAGTAGGGCTATCCATGGGCTTGATGAAATCCAACACTACCTTATGTATTCTGGGATTGTCCCTTAATATAAAGCTCCTAAACCTAGATGTGAAGCATCTATCAAATCTCACAAAGCTGGCCTCTTTTGCATCCTAGGTCATATCTACACTTCATAATTAGATTGGCAGAGCTTCTCCCTCAAATTCTCTATTCAATAACATTTCTTTTTTGTAGAAAGTAACACCTTTATACAAGAACATATGCACCAACAAGGAATAATGGCCAAATGTTTTTTCAATTTTTCCCTTTGCAATTCCAATTAGACCTATGTGGATTTCTTCTACTAGATAAGATGCAAAACCAAAGATAATATCAACACCAAAAGAAAAGATTTGTGTCATCATATACATGAACTTTATTGGCATAAAATCTTGTTCATCTTTCCCAAAAACCCTACATAAAGCCATGTAAATATAAATGGCCCTAGTATTGAAAAAATTCTTCTTGAAAGGCTCTTTAGTTGATGCCGTGACAAAGGTCAAATTTCCAATTGTGGCTAAGTGTCCTCTTAATGCACCTTGTCTGATTTGATCATTTCTAGACAAGTACTCCTTTTCAAATCCCTAAAATTCAATGATCTCAATTTAATCTATGGTTGGCTCCAATAAAAAAACCTCTTACATCTCTTCTATAGTGATTTTTATCAAACACTCCCCATCTATTCTCCTCACTATCCTAGCTACTGGGTTGTAATTTAGGGCCACTATTGTAAGAAGGTCTGAATCCATGAAATCCCCAAGGACTAATAGCTTTCCTAAATCAAAGTTCCAAATATTTCCATGGGGGACAAACAATTTCCTCTCTAAGAATCATTTCTTGAATAATTGGAGCCTTGTTTTAGAAGTTAGGGCATCCCTAGTCTGATTCCCCTTATCATACAAACCATCTACAATCTAGAGCCTAGGGTTTACAGGAGCTATCTTTTTAACTTGGGTTGATTCATTCATGGATTCACTTAGTTGTTTGAGAAAATCATCATGGATATTCCTACTAGCATACTTTACTTTCCTCAAAAAACCCTTCTTTGGAGGCATATCTGATAATGATGCATAAAAACCAAAAATCCTTGAATGATATATAAATTGAGATACTTACTTTTCTCTCTCTTTTCTTCTTTCTAAATTTTGCAGTAAATTGCTAATATAGAAAATTCTTCACAATTTAACCAGGTGGGAAAATAGCTCTTCAACAGGTTCTAGCTCTCAAAAAATCAAAAATATATTTGTAATGAAGAAAATATCAACTGTCTACACTACATTCCTAGTTTTACTTCTCACAGGGATCTTTGACTCTTATAAATGGAATGCAGAGAAATATATTGGCATCACTTTCAAATTTGAAAATAGGCCGTCAATTTTTGAAAAATTTGATGATTAAGGAATAAAACCTTTAGTGACTCAGCTTCAACCCTCCAAGTTGGTGGTCAATCCTATTAAATCTTTCCATGTAAGCCTCTTATTTCACTACTTATGACTAACATTGGACCCATTTACACCTTCAGACATGTGTCATGTTCTTGCTATGTCACGAAGGGTAAAAGTTGAGCAACTCCCTTTGGCAACATAGCGACCATCATTGATCATCCTTCCATTAGATGGTAGAACTCATATGATAATTTTGTTATAAAAAAAGTGGGTCCATGGTATTTCCTTTTGGTTTCTATGTCACCAAGGCTAAAGTTCTTGCAACTTTCTTTGGCAACAAAGTGACCACTGTCAATCATGGGAAGATTTGACAGTGCTAATCAACATTCCATTTCCTTTTAAAATGAACCCCTTATGGCATCAAACAACCTGACATCCTAACAAGCTATTAATGACATGGAAATTTATGATTCTATCCTTAAAGGTTGGTCTCGCCACATATCCATGTAGCAAGTAGTTGCTATGTTACCAAGGATAAAAACCTTATGGCTTCCCATGGTGACAAAGTGACCACGATCAATTGTGAGATGATTTGATGGTGCGAGTCTTTGCTTAAAACCTCGTTCCTTTATTGACTAGGTACCATGGGAAAGTATTGCTTGGTCACTATGTCACTAAGAAAAATAACACATGATTTCTTATGGTGACATAGTGACAACCCTTGATCTTAAGGAAGATCAAGGGTTATTGTTATTTAATTAATTTTAAAATAAGAACATAAACCTATGGAAAAATGAAAAGAAAGCTTAGGTTAAGGAATTATTTCAGAGACTTAAGAAACATTAGATAATGTAACAAAATTTTAAAAGGTTCCTAGGAAGTAATAAAAGGGGTATTTTAAAATATTTTTCTTAGACATACTTTATTTTGAAAGGGCATGCTATGCAAGCATAAACCAAAAGCTTTCTAGGGCAACACTTAGTAGAACAAAAATTTGGCTTATTCTAGGGTTAGCCAAATTAAAAACACCAAACCCTAATTTTCTCAAAAGGAACCTAAAACACTCACTTAGAGATACATTAAGATAAACTTAAAGTGAAATCAAGACCAACACATCATAAGCTAGTTAACGACGATTGTCAACATTATGAGAAAGATCAAGAATTTGATGAATCTGAGCCAACAAGTTTGATTTCTTGAATTGTGTGAACCATGTGGAAGATAAGATTGATGAGCTGGTGGCACAAAATCCATGGTAAACTATTTTGAGGTGAATTCAAAGAGGATTGAAAGGAGAAGTTTCTAAAAGGGAATGTAATGAAATGAGTGGTAGATTCATTGAATCCTACCTAATCCAAGCTAACCCAAAAATGGATGATGAAGGATGAATGGAAAAATATATTGAATTCTCTATTTATAGAGATGGTTGGTTAGAAGAAAGGGTTGTCATGTCTGAGAACCTAAGGAAGACAATTAGTCTAGGGTATTGCTTCATTTGTAACCTAAGAGAAGAGATTGCATTGGCAAACAAAGCAAGAAGGCTTAAGAGTATAGATGATTGAAGGGTGAATAAGCTATTAGAGCTAAAGAGTGTGAAAGCCAATTAGAATGGAGGACTAAAACAAACATCTATAATCTACAAATGGAGTTGTAAGTTTTTATCAAGTCAAGCCTTACTGCTACTCTCTAATCATTATATCAGTCTAGGGTAAATCCTTTTTATTAAGGTTGACCTAACAAAGATTTTTAAATCCTTTAACCAGGTGACATTCTAAGTGAATGATCTAAAGTCCTCTAGCAAGGCTCACTCTTAATAGGGTGATTGAAATGGCTCACATTTAATAGTGTATATTTTAACCTTTAACAAGGTTGGCCTTTAATAGGGCATCACTTCAGAAGAGTGAGAATGAGTAGCATGTTACTGGTGGTTTTTCCCAAATTGGGTTTCCATGTTAAATTATTATGTTAAATGTGTTATATTTTATGTTTACATTTTTTCAAATTGATTTGAAAGTAGTCTACAAGTTTAAGTGATTGCATAATGTAATAGATGCATGCATGACGAAATTTTTTTATGGAGATGGGTTCACTAAGCTGTGAAAAGTTTTATTTGTACTTTTGGACCTTGGATAACTAATTCACTCCCTCTCTTAGTTATTCTAAAGAATTCTAACAATTAGTATTAGAGCCATCTACTTAAGAGGGCTAGTTTGAAGGTACTAGAAGAAAAAAGATAAGGATGTCAAAAAGAAAAGTACCCAAGCTTAATAGAAATAACTTTTCTTCATGGAAAAGTTTGATGAAGATATAACTAGGAGGTCTTGAGCTCATATACAATCTACCATTACTATTGAGCATGCTGATCCTACTAGAGCCCTAATTGTTGAAGATTTCAAAAAGAAGAAAGAAAACAACTAGGCAACATTAGAGATTGCCTTTGCCCTAAGCTATGCCAAATTTGATGAAAAAAAAGGTCATGATAGTGCAAAGAAAATGTGGGATGCTCTACATGCTATCTATGGAGGTGACAAGAATGTTCTAAGAGCCAAAGTTGAATGTCTCAGAGGTAAATTTGATGACATGAGAATGGAAGAAGGTGAAAATATTGCTCAATATTGATCTAGGATAAAAGATGTTGTTGAGAGGAGTTACTGGTAAAATAGATGATGATACTATACTAAGTAAAGCTTTGATAACACTATTGCCTATTTATGCTATTAGAGTTTCTACAATATAAGAACTAAGATGTATGCAAGGTAATGATCTAACTCTTGAAGGTCTGGTAGGTAGGTTCATTGCTTTTGAGCTATCTAACTTTGATCATTATAGACCTAAAAATATTGAATCTTCTTTCAAAGCTAAGCTGTCATTGAAGGAACCTAATGAAAAGAAGAAGAAAAGGACAAAATATGTCTTCATACATTGATACAAATGAGGAAGATGTAGATCAACTTGAAACATTATTAGCAAGGATATTTCATAGAGGTAAAGGCAAGTTTAAAGGTAACTTAACTATCATGTGTTTCAATTGCAACGAGGTTGTTCATATTGCTGCTAGATGTCTAGAGAAGAAGAATAAGAGAGGTGGTGAAAAGTACAAAAGTAGAAGAAATGAAGACATCAAAGACTACAAAGACAAAGGCAAGAAGTCTTGCTATGTTGCAAAAGAAGAAAAAAAAAGATGGATCTAATGATTATGATGATGAAGTGGTGTATGTTGCAATGAAGGATGAATCTAACAATGAGGCAACTACACTAGTGTCTTATGTAAACAATAATGATATGGATAATTTATAGTGGGTGTCCAAATCACATGATTGGAGATAAAAGTAAGTTCATTACCTTAAATTATTATGATGGAAATAGTGTAAGGTTTGGTAATGATGCACCATGTTTGATAAAAGAAAGGTTCTATCAAGCTTATAGAAAAGATTTTATGTTATAATTCTTACTATGTTGAAGGACTTAACTATTATTTGTTGAGTGTGTCAAAACTGAATAATTCAGGATGTAAGGTTGAGTTTGAAAACAAAATTGCTAAGATATATGATACTAATGGAGAATTGATTGAAAAAGGCAATCAAGCTAGAGGTAATCTATTCTACCTTGATATAGAACATGCTACTTTTTTAGTTGTAGAGTTTGATGATGTGTGGATATGGCACAAGAGGTTATGTCATGTTAATTTTGATAACTTGGTTTGTATCACTAACATGAGAAGAGTCAGAGGTTTACCTAAGCTAAAGAAGCCTAACAATATAACTTGCAAACAATGTCAGTTAGGCTAAATGACAAAGTCAAGTTTTAAGAGTAAGATTCATACCTCTAAAAGAATATTAGAGATTGTTCATATTGATTTGTGTGTACCAATTGAAGTACAAAGCTACAAAGGAGATAAGTACATGATGCTACTTGTTGATGATTCTCTATAATGATGATAGTTATTTTTTTGAAATAGAAATATGATGCTTTCCAAATTTTTATTTAAGTGGTACTTAGCAAAAGTTGAGAAGGAAATAGGTAAAAGTTTGAAATGTTTGAGATTTTGAAAAGGAGGACAATTTACATCAAATGAGTTTGAGATATTTTGTAATGAAAAAGGAATCAAAAGACAAACATCTACCCATAGAACCCTTCCACAAAATGGAATTTCTAAAAGGAGGAATAGATCTATATTGGACTATGCTAGGACATTCATGATGGAAATTTTTTTTTCTTTGAAATACTAGAGATAAGTTGTAAGTATAACTATTTATAACTTGAACTATGTACAAGTCAAGAAAGGTACTCATTCAACAAATTTTGGACTATGGTATGGATACTCACTCAATGTAAAGTATTTTAAGGTATTTGGAAGCAAGTGTTATATTCTCAAAGATTTTAGGAATGATAAACTAGATGCAAAAAGCGAAGAAGGTATATTTCTTGGTTATTCTATAAGAAGTAAATCCTATAAGTGTTTAAATACTAACACTAAAAAAGTTGTGGAAAGTGTGAATGTGAAATTTTATGCATATACTGAAGTATATGAGGTTGAATCTATGAAGGAAATAAAAGAATACAAATCATGTGTATAGTTTTATGAAGGTATGCCTATAGATGAAGATGTTGTAAATCAAGTTTCAAACCAACAATAAGTTTTAGTGACTATCGAGTCAATTACTATGAATGTCTTGTTGCATTCAGGAATTGAGCTACATTTAGGTACCAAATTATAGAATGAAGTTGAGGAACATTGTGATTCTAAGATTAGAGTACATAAAAGAGATTTTTAACTACTTGATAAAGACGAATATAGTGATTCAGAAGTTGAGAGACCAAATGTAGAAGCTAGAGCTAAACCAAGATTGTCTAAGTATGTCAATAAGCATCATCCTGCTACACAAATCATTGTAGGTAAAGATGCTAGACCAATGAAAAGGAACAAGTTGATAAATGATACATGTTTTCTAAGCATGTAGGAACCTAAAACAATGAAAGATGATTTAGAAGATGTGGACTAGAGTAAATCCATGAAAGAAGAGATTGAACAAATTGAGAAAAATAAGACATGGACTCTATTTCCTAGACCAGAAAATAAAAAAGTGATTGGCACCAAATGGCTATATAGAAATAAGTTAGATAAAAATGATGAAGTCACAAGGAACAAGGAAATATTAGTTTGTAAAGTATGTGCACATGAAGAATGGATTTGACTATATAGAAACATTTTCCCCTATTATAAGACTGGAAGGAGTAAGAACTCTGCTTGCTTACTCTGCATACAAAGGTTTCAAAGTTTATCAAATGGATGTTAAGTTTGTATTTTTGAATGGTATATTGGAGGAAGAGGTTTATATAGAACAAAAAGAAGGATTTTTTGATGCTAACTATAACAATCTACCTTAGGAAAAAATTCACCCAAGACCAAGGAACTCAAAACACAAGCACAAATTAGACCAGAGTATGATCAAAGTAACTATATAGTATTCAATACAATGTACAAGTACACTAGGAGTGCCTATTTATAAAGGCATTTGAGATGCATCTAGAATGCCTTAGCATCATGATAAGTCATACAACTGGGCACATGTCCACCAGATATGGGTTATCCTCCATTAAGCACAAAAGTAAGTGTGATGATGAGAGGATGAACCTATAATGGTGTGACACACAAATCAATGTTGTAGACTACATGTGCTAAATTAGGAGTGTGAATAACTATGTTGTCTACATGACAACTCAGTGAATGATGCAAACTCTTATGTTGTAGACGCCATGTGCATAATTAGAGTTGCATACTTCTATGTTGTCAATATGACAACTCAAAAAGGTGCACAAAATCCTAAGTATCTCATAAAAATAAATAATAAAATAATGCACTAACCTAAGTAAATTTAATTAAAGTGTAAATAGTAAATACTTATTTACACCAACACTAACAACAAAAATATGGTATGTGGACTACACAAAGCTCTTTATGGTTTGAAGCAAGCACCAAGAGCATAGTACGAGATACTTCATAATTATCTTGTGAAGATTAGATTTGAGAGGACTAATGATAACACTAATTTATACTTGAAGACATAGAAAGGCAAAGGTTTTTATCTAAAATTTTTGTTGATGATACCATATTTGGAGGTCAAGATACTTTATGTAAGACTTTGCAAATGAAATGAAGCAAGAATTTGAGATGTCTATCTTTGGAGAGATAAAATTATTTGGAGGTTTGCAAGTACATCAGATGAAATGTGGTATATACATCACTCACTCAAAGTATGTAAAGGAGATATTGAATTTTTTTTGATTGGAAGATTCCAAGCCAGTAAGTATACCTATGGTGACAAGACATAAATTGTTAAAGAGTAATGATTCAACTGATGTGAATCAGACATTATATAGGTCTATGATTGGCAAATTACACTATGTAGTACACAAAAAACCTAATATTACATTATCCATAGGAATAGTTTCAAGATTTTTTGCTAATCCTAGGGAGAATCATTTGATGGTAGTAAAGAGAATAAAGAGATATCTAAAAGGAACAAAGGATTAATTTCTATACTACAAGAAAAATGAGAAATTTGAATTGAAGACCTACACTAATGTTGATTATGCTGGAAATATTGATGACAAAAAGAGAACCAGTGGAGGAGTATTTTCCTTAGGCAAAAGGCTGGTTTCATGGACTAGCAAGAAACAAAACTACATTTCTCAATCTACTATTGAAGCTGAATATGTTGTTGTTGCAATAAATTGTACAAACATTGTATAGATAAAACAACTACTCAAAGGTATGAAGGAGAAAATCATTAAACCTATGATATATTATTGTGATAATACAAGTGCTATAAATATATCAAAGAATCTTGTGATGCATACAAAGACTAAGAAAAAACTAAGCACATTGCAATCAAGTATCATTGCTTGAGAGAATTAGTTCAAGATAAAGAGGTGAAGATGGAATAAGTGAACACAAAAGAGAAAATAACTGATATCTTAACAAAAGTATTACCTAAGGATGGTCATGAGTATCTAAGAGATAAACTAGGGGTGATACCCCTATTAAAGGCTATCTAAGGAGCATGAGGAGTGCACTACATCAAACAAGTTGATTGACATATGGTATACAATGATGCAATGGATTTTACATTAGGAGCTACCTAAAGTAATTAAAGAGCTAGAATTACAAATTAGTCACAAGCTAGGTGATTGAGGGAGAAGCTTAAAATGATCATATTTGCATATTAAGATGACAAGTCTTTGGAATTTTTGTCAAAGAGGGAGATAAAGGAATTGAAATACGAGGGAGAAATCCTAATCTGCTTGATTCTATAGAGGGAGATGAAAGAAAACACAAAAGAAAAATCTATCTAGTAAGAGGGAGATATAAGAAGTGATCAAGAGGGAGTCTTAAGGATGAGTTGATTGTCTATTGATCAAAATAGAATTTTGTAACCTATTCAAAAGATGAAAGTTGAGCTAATAGAGGGAGAGATTTCAATACAAAGAATTATTTTCTTTTTGGTATTTAGATTAGTCATACTAATTAATTTTTCTCAGTTTGGTTTTCCATCAAGGCCAAAGATGGAGATTGTTGAAAACAAATTGATACAAGTATGATAAATGTGTTTCAATCATTATTTTCTCACTAATGTCAAACTTGCTAGTTGCTGGTAAGACAATTGCTTATATGATTTAAGTACTATCATTTATTTGATTGATGGAGAGGATTTGATCAAATGAGGTAACAATAGCACCTAGAGGAAAGGTTGAGTTGTCATATGAAAAGGAGTAAAAGGATCAGTTAAGATAATGATATTATAGTGCATTGATAATATATTTAAGGTTGCAAATGATGGTTACATTGATTAAGTTTAGAAGACCAAGTTAAATGAAGTTTTTCTACCAAGCTTAATATTCTACATAGTAGGTGTTGAGAAAAGTTAGCGCAAGCCAAACATAAAATTGGTTGTAGATGAGAAAAGTCAATTCTAGTGTAAGCAACGTGAAACAATGCAAGCTGACTAAATTTTAGTTGATGCTAAGCACCAATAAAATTTAGTTCATGCTAAGTGTTTTGATAGTGGATGTTGAGAAACATAGTTTGTGCCAAGAATCAAAAGCCAATTAATGTTGAGTGTTAGCAATATGAGAAAGATCAAGAATTTGATGAATATGAGTGACACATTTAATTTCTTGAATTGTGTAAACCATGTGAAGATAAGATTGATGAGCTTGTGGCACATAATCCATGGTAAACTATTTTGAGATGAATTCAAAGAGGATTGAAATCAAAATTTTTTAGAAGGGAATGTAATGAAATGAAGGGTAGATTCATTGGATCCTAACTAATCCAACCTAACCCTAAAATGGATGATGGAGAATGAACAACAAAGTATCTTAAATTCTCTATTTATAGAGATGGTTGGTTAGAAGCAAGGGTTGTCATGTGTGAGAACCTAAGGAAGACAAGGAGTCTAGGGTATTACTTCATTTAGTGACCTAAGAGAAGATATTGCATTGGAAGACAAAGCAAGAAGGCTTAAGAGTATGGATGCTTGAAGGTCCAACAAGCCATCAAAGATAAAGAGTGTGAAAGCCAAGCATAATGGAGGACTAAAACAAAAATCTGTAATCAATAAATGGAGTTGTAAGTTATTATTAGATCAAGCCTTATTATTACTCTCTAATCATTGTATCAATTTAGGGTAAATACTATCAATTAAGGTTGATCTAATAGTCATTTGTAAATCCTTTAACTAGGGCACATTTAACAGTGTGCATTGTAACCTTTAACAAGGTTGGCCTTTCACAGGGCATCACTTTAGAAGAGTGAGAATGAGTAGCATGTTACTAGCAGTTTTTCCCAAATTGGGTTTCCATGTTAAATCATTGTGTCAAATGTATCATTGAATTTGTTATGTTTCATGTTTACATTTCTGCAAATTGATTTGACAATAATCTACAAGTTTAAGTGATTACATAATCTAATGGATGCATGCATGATGTAAAGGTTTTATGGATATGGGTTCACAAGATGTGAAAAGTTTTATTTATATATCTGGACCTTAGAAAACTGATTGACCCCCTTCCTCTTAGTTATTCTAAAGAATTCCAATAGTTTAGGAGGGGGATTAGTCTTAGCTTAGGAAGGGGGTTAGGAAGTAAGTGACTTAGCTTTGATGGGATGGTTTGGTTAGTTTTCTAAGTGACGTAAGTATGAATGAATGGGTTGGATTATGGTAATTATAGGGTTTAGGGATGGTCTAAGGCCTTGGGATGATTTATTAAATTATTTATTTAATAAAAGGGGGATGTGGGATTAAATTAAATTGATTTTTTCATTTATTTAATTTAATAGAGGAATAAGAATTTAATTGATAAATTGATTTTGGACTATCATTTGATTATATCAATTAGACTATAGTTAATTAAATAAACTATTTAACTAGGGGATGCCAATTTATTTATGAAATATAAAATATTTAATCAATAATGTCCTAGGGGATGACTAAATAGGATTATTTAGTGATGTAATCAGATTTAGATGTCTACATTTTGCCCCTCTTTGACATAGTGTTGGGACAAAACTATTTCAAAGAAGTTCGAATATAAATGACATGAAGAAGATTTTCTAAGGCAACATGGTACAATAAGCATGGGTGAGTAGGCTAATGTAGAAGGAGTAAGAGTGATGCTATCTTAGAACACCAGTCACAGGGGGCCTATAAGGTGGTCTAAGAGGGCTAGAAATGGTTATTTTCTCTCATATTGACATCAAGATATTGTTATTTGGAGCTCTAATTTGGATAATGTAATGGTTGCATAGGGATGACTAGAGCATTAGGAAAATGTGGTATGCTAATTATGGGTGTGACAGACACTAGACCGATTAGTAGGCTCAAAAAGTTTTGCTTTGTGATTTTTGCATTTTATGTTACAATGTTCTTACAATTTTGAAAGTGTGTTCTCATAGGCATGGGTCTGACATGATCGAACTAGGGATCAGAAAAACTACTATCCCACTATAATGTCTAGAGGGTAGGGATAAAATAGAAGTTGGTAGCTATTTTTGTGAGAATGTGAATTTGGCTAGCAGTCATCGTGAGAATGTGAATGCACTTGGAATTTATTGTGGGTTAGTGATCTCACTAGTGGGAACATGTTCCAAGTAGTAGGAATGTAGTCTTGTAGGGAAGCATAGTTTTAGGAGCAATTTGATGTGGGAACAAGGAAAGATTGATTGGGAGGGGTAAATGATAAGGTGTGTTTCGGTGTTGCTCTATAGTTATGGGAACATAGGGGTGTATGTGGGGTAGTGGGAACATAAGTTAGGGTTTTGGTGGGATTAGGGAATTTTAAGGAGAAATCCCATTATAAAATATAATGATAGGAACATGGGGGGGGGATGATGGTTCACAAGAATGCAATTGCAAGAATGTGAGGAAAAAGTAAAGAACTAAGTGGGTGGGAAAAGTGAGGCTAAGGAAACATGGGTAGACTTATTTTAGTAAAATGAAAAGAAAAATAATGTGAATGTTTTTTGGCTTGATGTAGTTTTCACTGGATGCTTTGGTGTTACAAGAGTGATGTACTATTGTGCTATGTGTTGGGGAGTAGTTTACATTGATAGACTAGGCAATGATTGTCTCCATTAGACTTGGGTACCTAGTTAGGATACCACATATATGGACGTACATGGTGATGGTGACAAAAATATTATGTGAGCATTGACATAGTGAGATTGACACATTCCATCTACTGACAAGGGAGATGATAGTTACCTTGGAGGATGTGTACAAGATTTTTTGGCTACCCATGCAAGGTATGCTAGTGATGGCCAACAGGGAGGTTTCAAGAGACACAATGATGTAGCAACTAGTGGGGCCTAGAGTCTAGTTTTGTATCCAAAGGGGATAGTTTCTATTAGATGAGCATTTATATTGGGTGGAAAGGAAGTGAAGGATAAGCCTTTATGTGTGTGGATTGGTCTTAGGGTACATTGCCCTAGATATTGGCACTATAGGAGTGACTTTTTCATTGATACTAATGATCATTCAAATTATGGATGATGGAGTCCCTACTACATGGGGCTCATTGATGTTGGTTGAGCTATACTAATATCTTCATTGGATTTTATATCAAGGTGTAGGGCACTAGGGGAGGAGTGTGGGTTTCTTGACATTACTAAAGGTGTGGGCCTAGGAGCACATTGCGACATTTAGGCTGATTAGTCAAAGACATAGGTAGGCAAAGGAGTTGGTCATATATAGCTGGGGTGATCCTCTCACCTATCACCATACAAAGAAGGTTGACTACTAGTGAGTCTAGTTAGATGAGGTTCAGGTTGTCATATAGAGGCTGTGTATGGGTATTGGGCCATGGGCAGATGCAATGAAATAACTTGCACAATAGAGGAAATAATATGAAATATTATATAAATACTTGATAATAACTAAGAGTAATAGGCCACTTTGAGGGAGCAACCTCCAAATATCTCCAATGAGAACATAATTTACAATATGATGTTGAAATAAGACTCACAACCTCATAAATATACCTAATTATGCTTAGGTTGAATAGATACAACCCTACATAACACCTAGATTGACCTACTTACCTAAATAATAATATAATAATGATAACATGACTTAATTAAGGATTAAGATAGCCACAAGTTGACTATTCATAACCCTATATACACCAATATTAAGGGCACAACATGCCCCCTCTCTTGAAAGAAGTGTTGTCCTTAATTCTAACCAAGTGTGGATTCTTTTGAATGAACTCCTCATCCTCTCATGTGGCCTCTTCAGCTAGTAAGTTCTTCCATTGGATGAGATATTGAGTCAAGGTTCTATTCCTTAGCTTCTTTGTGTATGTTTGAAGAATGTACTCTAGTTCCAAAATTATTCTTCTTTCTTCATCAAGTTCTCATATTATTGTTCGAGTAGGAATATTCTACCCAATTACTTTCTTCAAACATAAACATGAAAAACTAGATGTATCTTTGCTATTGGTGGCAACTCAAGCTTGTAGGAAACACTACCAATCTTTTGCATGATTTGGTATGGTCCATAATATCTTGGAGACAACTTATTATTCTTTTTTTTATTGCTTCATTGAGATTTGTTTATAAGGCTGCAATCTCAAGAAGACCCAGTCCCCAACTTCAAAATTTCTTTCAATACAATGTTGGTCCGCTTGTTGCTTCATTCAATTTTGTGCCATAGCTAAATTCTCCTTGAGTCCTAAAAGTAACTATTGTTGATGAAGCAAGTGGTCCTCTATTACCTAAAATCTTGGTGACACCTTTAATGATTATGTGATAGAAGGAGGATGATATCCATAATATGCCAAAAATGGAGACATTTTTGATGAGCTATGAAAAGAAGTATTGTACCACCATTTTTCTAGAGGTAGCCAATCTACCCATTGAGATTATTTTTCTAAAGTGAAAAAAAAAAAATATCCTTCCAAACATTTATTAACAACCTCAATTTTCCTATCTGATTGAGGATGGTATAAAGAACTATGAGCCAATTGAGTACCCAAACATGAGAATAAATCTTTCCAAAAGTGACTAGTAAAGATAGGATCACAATCACTAATAATAACCATATGTGTACCATGTATCTTTTGGATATTCTCCAAGAAAATTTTTGCCACTATACTTGCTATAAAGGATGTGATAATGCAATAAAATGTGCATATTTAGTGAGGTGATCAACTACTACCATGATGACATTATGACCTTTAGATTTGTGAAGCCCTGTAATGAAGTCCATGGATACATCTTCCCAACATTGGCTAGGAATAGATAAAGGCTGCAAGAGACTTGGCATCTTAATTTTTTCCCCCTTATTTCTTTGATAAACCAAAAATTCAGCTACAAAGTTTTGAACATCACCTTTTAGTACTTCCCAAAAAAAATCTTGCTTGGCCAAATGATATGACTTCCAAAATCCTAAATGACCACCAATTAGGGACTCATGTATTTCTTTGAGAATCTTGTGTTTAAGAGTGGAATTCTTGCAGAGATACAAGTGCTCTTTATACCAAAGAATATCCCCCTTTAAACAAAACTTATATGAACTAATAGGGTCACTTTTTATTTTCTGGATGAGACTACTTGTTGCAACATTTTTGCCACTCTTCTTTGGCTTCTACCACCCAATTTTCTTGTAATATTGAAAGGGCACACAATAAGGCTTCGTCTTTTTCATCCTTCCTAGAAAGTTCATCGGCCACAATATTTTCCTTCCCTTTCTTGTATACAATTTCAAATTCATATCCCAACATCTTAGTGACCTATTTTTGTTTCTCTTTTGACAATAGTCTTTGTTC
Organism: Cupressus sempervirens; assembly: GCA_028749045.1. NCBI lineage: Eukaryota > Viridiplantae > Streptophyta > Pinopsida > Cupressales > Cupressaceae > Cupressus > Cupressus sempervirens. The sequence goes on along the minus strand of CM053788.1, from coordinate 636,704,509 downwards.
TGAAAAATATTTTAGGCTATCATGATCTGTCTTAACCTTGAAGTGTCGACCAATTAAATAAGGCCTCCATTTTTTAACTGCATGAAGGATTGCTAACATTTCCTTCTTGTAAATACGTTTGAGTTGATTTTTACCTTTTAATTAATGACTCTCAAAAGAAATTGGTTGAACTTCTTGAATGAGAACTACTCCTATCCCATTTCCATAAGCATCACAATCTACAATGAATTCCTTGGTGAATTCTGGAGTGGCAAGCACTGGAGTTGTACACATATCATTCTTCAATTACTCAAATGATACATTAGTAGATTCATACCAATGAAAATAATCCTTCTTCAATATAGTGGTAAGGGGTGCTACTATATGACCATAATTCTTCACAAATCTTCTATAGTATCTTGTTAATCCCAAGAAAGCCCTCAACTTATTAATAGTTTTTGGAATAGGCCATTCCATGATAGCCTTAATTTTGTTAGGGTCCACCTTCACTCCTTCATGTGAAACTATGTGTCCCACATACTCCACCTCCTTAAGATGAAAAGTACACTTGGATGGCTTAGCATAGAGTTGATGATCTTCAAATAATTTTTATGCTTGATCTACATGCTGCAAATGTTCTTCCCAAGTCTTGCTATAAATTAATATATCATCAAAAAACACTAACATAAACTTTCTCAAGAACTTCTTAAAAATGGAATTCATCAAACTCTGGAATGTAGATGGTACATTGGTAAGACTAAGTAACATCACCAAAAATTCATAATGACTCTCACAAGTTTGAAAAGTTGTCTTACAAATATCTTCCTCCTTAATCCAAATTTGGTGATAACCCGATCTAAGATCTAACTTGGTAAAATACATTGCTCCATTTAATTCATCTAGAAGATCATCAATGATTGGAATAGGAAACTTATCTTTAATGGTTTACTTGTTGAATAACCTATAATCTAGACACATGCACCAAGTTTCATCCTTCTTATGCACCATGACAACAAGTGAGGATCAAGCACTTTGGCTATGCCTAACACTAGTACAAAAACAACAATATAATACTAAATAAACTACTAAAAATTGTAGATATGTGACTAATTTTGATCACGTGACCAATGGTAGTTTATTTCCAGACATTTATCTCTTGACTAAATTTGTGACTAAACTATTTTAATTATTGATTAGGTCATTGATTTAGTCATTTATTTTTGTTACTTGGTAGTTTATTTGATAGTTTATTTGGTAATTGCGATAGTTTTTTTGGTAGTATATTTGGTAGTATATTTGGTATTTTATTTGGTAGTATATATGGTAGTTCATTTGGTAGTTCATTGTTAACATCATTTATTGGTCATTTATATTCATTAGTAGCAAATATAGTTATCAAATGAATAATTTATTCAAAAGTGTAAATTTTAAAATACAAAAGACATGATATGGACTTGAGCTAAAACATAAAAGAAAATGAAAATATACATATGAACAAGCCAAAATATAATAAATTAAAAGATTGATTTAATATCATGATAAAGAAAGGTAATATGCAATAACACGTCAAATTTGTCTAAAAGAGTACATAATATAATAAAAATGTGAAAATTGACTAAGAGTTTCCAACTCTTTCAAATACACCTTGATAGTCAATATTTAAACACCACTTTCAAACTAGTGCAATATTAAGAAATGATCCAAGATTTCTAAAAAATAGAACATTATAAAGCATTGATCAACTATGTGATTTTTTGCAAATACTTTAGTGGCCATCATGTGAAGGCTCCCTCTTTCTCTTTGAGATGAATGGCTCCATCTATTTTGTCTTCATAAGAAAGTGGAACATTACTTGTGACCTTTATAATATTTAAATTAGCATCTCCAGTTCCATTTAGGTTGGATCCATGTATAATGGATAGAGAATGAATCTGCCCAATAGCTGCAGCATCACCATCATATGGATCCAAAACTTTAACTTTATCCCCTTCTTTGAGTTTATCAATACATTTTTGCAAAATGAATTAAAAAATACATCAGATTACATAGGTAATGAATAGCCAAAAATATAATGCAATAATAATGTACTTGTGATAAAGATTCATTTTTCTTTGCTAAAGGTAGAATATTCTTCTAAAATATAAACAAAACTCACAAAATACTATATAAATTAATAATATTATAATTTTATTTGTACATGTCTCAACTTAGAATCTTCCAAAGATTATTTTTTTTGGTTTTACAAATAACAAGACAAGATTGGTTATATCTTCTATGTGACTCAAAGTAAGTTACCAATGAAAGATAATAGCTTGAAAGGAAGCAAATATGTATATGATCACTTGACTTTACATGGAATGTGAATAAAAAATAATGATAATCAAATATAAAGAAATACACAATCACAAAATAATTATTTCAATTGTGTAAAATGAATAAAAGAACCATTTTGAGGCAATTTCATGACTATTTCAGGTTATCTGAGAACTAACAATCATATCATAATCAAGAAAACGTAAAATTTTATAGCACTCACCTCAAGTCTGGTACTGCTAGTTCCATACATATCATTTGCATCCTCATCGAAGTTAACATAATCACTATCAACGTTGTTGTTTCCTTTTTGATTTGTTTTCATATGATTTCTTTGCATGTGGTTTAATCATCATGAGGAGATAATATAGTTCAAGTAGAGAATACAAAATATATTAAAACAAAATCCACAATAGTTATTATATTACCTAAAATTTAGCATAACTATGATTGGGCTGCAAATTATTCATATCCGCTAGTTCATCATGATCGCTATTAATATTAGTAGCTTTATTGGCATGAAGGTATTTTTGTTTTTGTATTTCTTTGATAAAATTGTTTTGCATATATATCTTTTTTTTTGAAAGACAATGATCAAAATGATGTCTTCAACAATGCAAAAATACATTAGTACAAAATAGACTTAACTCACCAATGTAGGAGTTGATGAAATCCAACTCCGCAGTTGCCAAGATCACCTACATGCAAATAGCTTGCTGAAGAGAAACCGAAAGAGCAAGAGCATGAAGCAAACAATGCAAGAGGAAATATTTCACAATAGGAAAATGAGATTGCTATGTGAATGGAATTATTTACAATGAGAGAGAGACCGTTTAAAAAGGCCTCATGGAAGCTTGTAGAACAAGCTGGAAGGAGGTAGAGGACAAAAATGACAACTCAGCACATATCCTCAAAAAGTGGAATATGCTAAAAAAGGAGAAAACTCCCGAGTTGTCAACAACAACCACTACATGCATTAAATACTAAATATGCATTAACCTAAGTAAGCTTAAGTAATAGAATAAATAATTAATTATTAATTATTTACTCTAACACCCCCCCTTAAGTGCAACTTAGGGGAATGCCTTAAGTTCTTAAAACTAAGATGAAATGCATAATGGGTCCTGGCAACGAGGCCATGTTAGGTACCCATGTACAATGCAACCTCTGTAAAACGGAGAAAGAGGGAAAACCCTGTGGGAAAAACCCTCCTCCAAAAAAGAGGTAAAAACAACATGCTAAAAAAAACATGAAGTGAAGGAAGGAAGGCCTCAACCAATCCCCCCAAGGACGACTTCCGCCAGAAATGTTTCAAGAGACTCTCTCAAAACCATAAGTACAACCAGCCCCCCCATGAGAATAGACACCAAGCCCCCCCCATAATGATGGAGCTCCTGTAGAAATGATCGAACCAATGAAACTCCAATTCGGAAGGAACAAAGGCACGAAACAAGGAAATCCCTATGTGAGAGGAGCAATTGGAAGGCCTAGCTGATGTCCAGAAGAGAATGTATGAGGAACCGAAAAGGGAATCCCCAAGGCAGGTGTGATGACATTGTCATGAATGTCCACTGAAGTATCTGCAACAAGTGTACTTGGAGTCTCAATAATTGAAGCTGGAAGATCAGGTAGAGCGGAAGGAGAATCTTGTAGAGAGGAAAAACCCTCATCTGGTTGTGGTGTGGCAGTCAAAATAGGGATCTCAGGAACAATACAAAGGTTCAAGTGTCCTGACTGCACCACATGATGCTCCTGCGAAGGAGATGGTGGACCAAAGTGTGTGAAGGTATAGAGATGAGTGGAAGGATCAACTGCCCCTGTAGCAATAAGATCTCCTGTAGCACGATCTCGAATGAAGACTGAATCAGTAGTGAACTCAACTGTCTTCCCTGATCCACTGCGTGTAATCTGAGAAATTGAGAGAAGGTTGGCAGACAAAGATGGAACATACAATACATCATTGAATATACCATCTTGGATGTGAACTGAACCTTTCCCACAGACTGGTAATGCAGTGTTATTCCCCATGAGAATGTGAGGAATAGGAGAAGCCTCAAGAGTGGAGAAGACACCTTGAGAAGATGTCATATGGTGAGAAGCACCTGAATCCAGTATCCAAGGAACCTGTGAAGAAGATGCAATAGAAGCCTGTAATGCATGACCCTTTCCAAGATCTGATGTAGATGTTGAAGAGGTGGAAGAAGCCTGAAAAGAAGACCCTTGTGAGGTAGAAGAGGATGGAGAGGAAATAGTGCTCTTCTGAAGGAGAGCGTGCAAATCAGCAATCTGTTTCTCATAGCCATCACATCTCTTCTGAAAACAACGTGCCTCATCATGAGATCCTTTCCCACAATAGGAACAGGTAGGAGTTGCGGTCTTCTTTTTCTCCTTCTTGTTAGAAGATGATGAACTAGTAGAAGAGGGATCTGATAGCTGCTTCAACTTCTGTTCCTGTGTAACCTTGGAAAGCAATGCCTGTGACTGAGAACTTGAAAGTGAATCCATTTGAGTAATCTTCGACTGTTCACGGGTTAACCGATTACAAAATATCTCAAATGAAGGCATCCTATGTCTATCACCCAAGGCATCCATAGTGGAGTAGAAAGTGGAAGAGAAGATCTGATACTGTCCCTTTAACTTTGAGAGTACCAAAAAGATACACTCATCATCTGTTTTATTCTTCCCACATCCCTGCAAAAGTGTACGTAGAGATTTGAACTTCATCAAGAAGTCCTCAATGGTGGGAAAGTGATCAGGTGTCAAAGAAGTCAATTCTGCATCTAGCTGAAGTGCCCGAAACTCATTCACTTGTCCAAACAAAGTCTAAAATCTTAGCCAATAAGCCCGTGGAGTAGTCAAACCATCCAGGTGAAACAACAAGCTGTCTGAAATGTTGAGTGCAATAAGCCCCATGGCTTCATCCATCTTGTTCCTGTGTTGTAGAATCTCATAAGGTCGTTGGAGATTAGGCTGATGCTCATCCAAACAAGACCATAGACCTCTTGACATTAGAATTCTAGTCATTTGTGCCTTCCATGTGTGGTAGTTGTGTGGTGTGAGACGGGATATAGATGGATCCGCCATTGAGAGAAAGAAGAAGACGGAAGTAGAAGGGTCTTAACTGAAGTAAATTACAGAAAAGAAAGACACCCCCCCACAAACGTACAAAAATATCTCCCAAATACCACAAAAAAACAACTAAGGAAAGCAAAAAACTGGAAAGGAACCTGGATTTGTTGATGCAGAATAAGAGGAAACAAAAGCCTCTACTTTGACACCAAAAATGGAAGCTCAAACGAACTCAAAATCATGCGAAACTAGCACCAATGTGTCCGTCTCTGAGTCAGCTTTTTGACACTTCTTTCAGATCAGAAAAAGACCTCCGTATGCTCAAGTTATAGCCAAAAAACCGACTGCTGCTCAAAAAATACACTTGCTGGAAAATTACAGACACGGGCATAAATTTGACGGCCGTATGCCCGTCACAAACCCGTTGCCGGAAAAAAATCCGATTACCAGAAAAAGACGTCACGTGTCGGGAAAGTGATGTCACTGCCTGGAAAAGACGTCAGCGTCCGAAATGTGACGTCAGCACATCTGTAAGCAGCCACGTGGCAGTCAGTGGTTGGAGAGGCCGCAGGGCAGCGGAGCAGCGGAAACCGCCGGTGGCGGTGGCGCCCGGGAGGAAAACTCAGCGGCGCCGCTGTTTACGGCGGCAGAGGCAGCTACGCCCGGGCGACGGACAGGAGGAGGCTGGGCAGCGGCGGAGCCGAGAGGAGCCGCGGCAGAGCGCGGGCGGCGCTACCTGCTGCGGCCGTTGCGGGCGGCGCGCGGGTGGCGCGGCGGCGGCGCCCAAAAAAATATTTTTTTAAAAAAAAATCCACGCTGCGTCCGTACGATCCGTATGGCAGCGAACCCGGGATCCTCAAAAAATCGCCAAAATTGCCCTATCTCCAAAAACGAAAAGCTTTATATGAATCCTGACTGCAAATGGCCTTCCGGATCCAATGGTGATGCCCGTTTGGGCTGAAAGTGCTCCAAAAATTCGCTCTAGCCCTGATTTGAAGAAAAAATGCACAAACAAACTAGGGTTTGTGACTTCGAATCACGGCTTCACAAATCCTTCAAACAAGAAGCAGCAGGGAGGCTCTGATACCATGTAGGAGTTGATGAAATCCAACTCCGCAGTCGCCAAGATCACCTACATGCAAATAGCTTGCTGAAGAGAAACCGAAAGAGCAAGAGCATGAAGCAAACAATGCAAGAGGAAATATTTCACAATAGGAAAATGAGATTGCTATGTGAATGGAATTATTTACAATGAGAGAGAGACCGTTTAAAAAGGCCTCATGGAAGCTTGTAGAACAAGCTGGAAGGAGGTAGAGGACAAAAATGACAACTCAGCACATATCCTCAAAAAGTGGAATATGCTAAAAAAGGAGAAAACTCCCGAGTTGTCAACAACAACCACTACATGCATTAAATACTAAATATGCATTAACCCTAGTATGAACAATTTTTTTCAAAACCTTTGTATATTGTTCTATAGGATACATCCATCTTGTTCTTACTAGGCCACAGTGCTCTAGTTCATATTCTAGATGTATCAAAAGATGCATAGAAATGTTAAAGATTATTGGTGGAAATTCTTGTTTTAATAGACAAAGAACTTCGAAAACCTCCACTCGCAAACTATCAAAGTTTGAAGGATCCAATACATGTAAACTCATTCTCTTTAATATTAGGCCAAACCTTATAATTGTCATTCTTGGCCCTTTTTCCAAACTTGACATATTTACTACAATACGTAATATATCCTTAATTATGACATGATAGTCATGGGTTTTGAGGCCTCTTATGCTATTAATATCAGTTTGGATTCTAATGCTACTACTCACATATCCAATAGCAAATTGAGTCTGAGACATTAATTGTAAGAATTGTGCACATTGTTCCTTTGTCCAAATATAAGGAGCCTTAGGTTCTTTATATTTTTCATTATCATATTTTTCAACCAAAAGATTTCGACAAATCTTTGTTCCTCAAAAGTCTTCACAAGATGAAATAGTATCAAAAGCACCAAAAAGAGTTTCTATAATAGCATAAGCTATATTTTTCTTAGTATGCATAAAGTCAATAGTATGCCTAATGGAAATATCCTTAAAGTATGGCAACTTATACAATATGTCAATCATTTTACACCACTTTCATTATATGGATCATATCTACTTCCAAAAATCCCACCATTTTCAATAAATGACATTCTTTTTTGTTCATTCTCAACAATGTAATCACCTATTTTTTGCAATGGCGCTACACGATTCTCTTCTTGACCATTAAAACATGTTTTTTGTTGATGATATGGATGATCTATTTTAAGGTAAGCATGATGCCCACAATAGATATACTTATGCAAACTTCTTGAGTGCCTCACAAAATCCCTAAAGTTGCAAGCAGGACATCCATGGTATCCATGAACTGATAGACTAGACAATATGCCATATGTAGGAAGATCATGAATTGTAAAAAATAAGGAAGCTCTTAAAGTAAATTTGATTAAATGGCCATCCCTTAAAGATTGAAGTGCTTGAATTCCTTTCCATAATTCAATTAGCTCATCATATAATGGCTCTAGATAAGTATCTATTGTATATGAAGTCACACTTTTCTTTCCCGGTATAATCAATGATAATATTAAGAAAAATGGCTTAGTTGCCAACCATGGCGGTAAGTTATAATTTATTAGAAACACTAGCCATGTTGACCATTTAGTACTCTGATTTGAGAAAGGATTCACCCCATCTAGAGCCAATCCCAACCTTATATTACGAGGATCTTGAGAAAAATTAGGCCATCTATTATCAAATTCCATCCATGTCTTAGAATCTGGAACATGTTGTTGTTTTCCATTAGTGCTCTTATCTTGGGCATGCCACTACATTAGTTCAGATATATCTCTACACCTATACATTCGAAGTAACTGTGGGATTATTGGAAAGTGGTGAAGAACCTTTCTAGGAACAATAACTGATTTGAACCCTTGTTTATACCTCCCTTCATGACATTTTGGACATTCACTCTCATTTGCAAGATTTTTATAAAATAAGACACAACCATTAAGACATGTATGATTGTTTTCATACCCTAAGCCAAGCTTACTGATTTTCTTTTTACATTGACTTTGTTTTGTCGGAAATGTGGAGTCATCCGGTAACAATGAACTTAATAATGCCAATAGTTGATCTACACTCTCATTTTTCCAACCATACACCACTTGCAAGTTAAGAATTTGAAGGATTGTTGTCAAATGACTTAACTTACAGTTTGCATACACAAGCTTTAAAACATCCTCCATTGACTTGGCCCAGTCATCATTTAGTCCCTCATTCAACATTCTATCAACTTCAAACCCCTCGTCAAACATTTCTATCACTTCATCTATGTTTGGTGTCACTTCATCTATTTTTGCTATCTCTTCATCTCTCATAGTCTCTAATTCTATCATATTTTCATAATAATTGTAAGCCTAAGGACTTATACCACTATGCCCATATCTTATCACGTTTCAATAAATCACATTTCTTTCTTTCACCTTTCCACCAAGACAATCTTTACATGGACATGGATATTTGTTAATGCCTCTCTCCTCAGGTACTCTCTCATCATATGCATGATATTGATTCATAGACAACCTATGATGCTGATTCATCTATAATATTGTGCATTCCAATTAATTGATTTTCTAAATTAATGAAGAAAATGTATATTTGGAAACGTAGATGCCAAAACATTGTTGAATGTAGTCAGTTTTGGAGATATAATGAGTCATTATTTTGAAATCTTACATTTATTTGAAGATTACCTAGTGGGAATAAAAAAATGCACGTGTTTCAGGTTTTGAGTTACCTCTAAATTTGTTGTAGAGGGTGTTACTGACTTCAAATTTGTTGCAACAAACTTTGATTTCCTTGCACGTCTTTTCAAAAGTCTCCAAGTCCTATCCAAAACAATTTTATCACCCATGCATGTGCTTCAATACCTATCCACGAGAATAAAAATGCCAACAAATATGATGAGCATTTATTAACAACTTATGAATCAATCTAAAGATGAGAGTAAAATCATTGTAACTATGATATCTTTATTTCAATCTAAGAGAAATAATTGCTTCAATACCTACCCACGAGAATAGAAATGCTAATAAATATGATGAGAATTTATTAACAACTTATGAATCAATCTAAAGATGAGAGGAAAAGCATTGTAACTACGATATCTTTATTACAATCTAAGAAAAATAATTCACATCAGCAAGAAGATTCAAGAAGAGATTCTAGTCATCATATTAAAGCAAATAAAAATAAAATTTTATCAATGATCTGATACTTATTCCTTAATAGGTTTAATTATCATATTGTGACTAGGAGATTAACAAGGAAAACAAAATAAGTAGCAGTTCAATTGCAAACAATATATTAGTTGCTGCATTTGGTTCTCAGGCTCATCTAGAGAGGCGAGCTATAGCAACTTGCAATTTGTATCGCAGAATTCTAATGAAAGCATTCCATTTGTGTGTACTCTTAGTTGGTAGTACAGAAGTCAAAGACACTCAGTGTTAATTCAAAATGTTCACAAGTGCTATTGCACATCAACTTTTCATCAATATGCATCTTAAATGGTTGGGCTTTAATGTGGAATTAGTATATCTATGTAAATGTTTATATACCTGTCAACTGGACATAGATACCTAGCACATCAACTTTTCATCAATATGCATCTTAAATGGTTGTGCTTTAATGTGGAATTAGTATATCTATGTAATGCATAAAAAATCCTATCATAGATATACCTGTCAATTGGACATAGATACCCGGCTCTAGACTTCCAAATGGTGAGTATAATATAAATATTATTGGAGTTGGTTCTACCTCACCTTGGTCATGGTCTTCACATATGGAAATTCACAAGTAGGCTGATGAATATATTTTTGTGAAATACCTATTCAAATATTTTTGTTGTAAACAAGCCATAGATGTTACAATTCTGGAAACAAAATTACCATGTCAAGCTATTATTTTCAGGAAGTATAAGATTTTTGGCTAGAAAAATTCTTCTACTCTGATATGATAATGAAGTGCATTGGCTGGGTATAAGAGTTAATAGATTTGGAAACAATAGTGGTTGCAAATAGCACAAATAATTTATAATTAGTATTGACTAATTGAGAAATCAATGTACTCAAGATTACAAGGGAATCTGGTTGTGTGCTTTTCACATAGTCTTATAAATCTGATACTAGCATTAGAGCTAGAGAAGACATATGTTCAACACCTTTATTACATGAGCACAATCTGATAAAGATGAATACACAGTGTATGATGACATACTTTTTTTGTGCAATGAAATGACATGGTGATATTATGAGACTTTCATAGAGTGTTTAAGGGTGTTAATTTCTTATTCTTGCATCAATAACTTTGTGGTGAATGTCATTTATTTGTTTCAATGCAAAGTTATGGCTTATAACCAGCCAAATTTTGGATTACGTTACCCTCTATAATGCATTTTTCCATTTATAATGATGGACAGGCCCAAAATATTTTTCATTAAATAGAGACATGAAAGGTTGCGTTATGGAATGGTGTGATCAAGTTGGAGCATATCTTACGCATTCTTTATTTTATATCAAGTGGGACACAAACAATTTAAACATAAGAGACTTATCATAAGTGTGATATTTCGATTAACTGAAATATTTTTACATATTTCAATAAAGTCTAATATATTTACATATGTAATTACAACCTATACAGTGAAGTAGTAGTGAAGGGTTTGACCATGATTAAATTTGTTTGACGTGTTTTTTATCACTATCAAATTCAACTTTGAAAAGAGATGGCAACAAGTGATTTGTTCGATTGCTATGGAAGATAATTACTATGTTCCGTGAGTATCAAGTGATTGTGTACAATCATTAGAATTTAAAAAATTAGATGTAAGTGAGAATGCTACAAGAGAGTTGTTCTTCAAATGCCCTTGAAGGGAGCAAGGTTGTAAAAAGTAATTTCAATAGTAGATTGACTTAGCTGGAGGTTTTCCCAGATTTTCTCCAAGGAAATTTTATTACTTTCACTTGTGTTTACTTAGTTTCAAATTACTTGTTTATGCTAAGATGCTACAAGTTTTCCATCAACTAATACATTTTTTTTTGATAATAGGAATATCTCTATTTATTTAAATCATTTATGCTGCTCTTTTTCAGCATGGAACTTGTAACTAGCATTTGTAATGGTGAAACCCTATAGAGAATCAATGGAGTTTACAAATCACTATGTCTATCAATCTTACCATCAAAAGTGTGCCTACTCTTGTAGGCATCATCAATTGCCAATATTCAATCTTCACATAAGAACTATACTCTTCTCCTTTTTCTTACTCTACAACAATTTCTATAGCCTCCTCATATGGCTCACAATTAGTGAAGTCCATGTGTTTAGCAAAGACTGAAATATTCATTGCTAGCTGATGTACACAAGCTCTTCTTGTAGAAAAGTCTACAAACTCTCCCCAATGAAGAGTGTGTCTAGAGAACTAAAGGAGTGTTGTGAGCATTGATGAAGGAGTGTTGTGACCAATGATAATAGATTGCAAACACTATATAATATAAAGTGAAAAGGTAGAAAAGAAAGCAAGAACAAAGAGTAAAAGAACAAAGGTATAACATATATCAATCCAAAATGATAATATATAGAATACATAATGTATACACAAGATAAGGTTGTTGATTTTTATTGTGCATAGAAAAGTAAGAACAAACAGAGACCCCTTTTGTTGGCTGCTCTAATTTTCTTCTACAGAAAATGTAAGCATATGCTCTCATACAATAACAAAGAAGAGACAACAAAGTGTATGTGTATATGCCCAACAAAGAGAACCATAAATGGGAATATCCTCCTCAAGAGTGCAAATATGAGACTAAAGATTTTGCAATTAATTTTTTGAATGTCTGAATAGAGAGATTGAAGATGGACTGACTTGGTGAAAGAAATCTTGCAAGGGGGAATGGACCATTCATGAATAGAACAGTGTGTAAATAAAGATTTTGGATTTTACACGCTTCACTGGTCTACAATACATGATGATGTTGATTGAAGAGTAAATGTAGACAGTTGGGAGATATGATCTCAAATATGGCTCCCATGTATCTTAGTTAAAGATTCCCACACCATAATGACAGAGTGGGGAAATGTCAGGAGAAATACATGCTGTTATTGTCTCTCAATAGTGAATGGGACAACCACCTCATTAATTGACCGAACATTCAAAAAACATGAAAGGAGTGGATTTTAAACACTAAGGGATTGCATACTACAAATTAGACAATTTTTTTCAAGATTTGAAGGAAAGAAATGCTAACTCACTTGGTGATGAATGAAGGAAGAAGGCCAAATGAACTAAAATACTTTATTCTTCTATCCCCAGTCCTCTCAAGCAATTGAATAATTGCATCAATCTTCTATCCTCAAAGAGATGAATGAATTTATTTTTTAATAAACCCAATATGCCCTCTCCGTATGTAGCCCCAATCTATTCTTTGTGAGCGCAAATGTGAGCAGAATGTTCCCTGTGAGCGAAGCAAAAATTTGTGAGGAATAAGCTTTTTTGCCCTTTCATATATACAAGCTTTCAAAGGGGGCGTGATTATTGTTTTTTTTTAACTCTCCTCAATTTATTTTACTCCACAAGTTATGGTGAGCCCACACATATTATTTTATAAGTTTTTCATTGTTCTTATAATCTTTTATTTTTTTAATTTTAATTATAAACTATTAAAAAAAAATTCAAATAATAATCATAAACATTAATTTATCTTTTGTTTTTTTATAAAATAGGCTTTCAAAAGGTCAATGATTTTATTTACTTTTATTATTTATTTATTTATTTTTAATAGGTACTAAAAGCTCTATATAATTCTATTATTATTAGAAATCTTATATATTTTTGCTTTAATCCTAGATTAATTAATTTAACAATCTATAATTTTAATTTCATTTTTAAGTTAATTAAATTTTATTTATGATCAATTAATATAAGTTATAAATGTTAATTTTTTTATTTTTCATTTTTAAGTTTAAGAAAATTAATATAATTTTAATTTTATATTCAAAGTAATTAATAATAATCTATAGTTTTATAATAATATGTTAATTATGTCTAGAACATTTTAAACTTTTGAATATTTTGAGCTTGAGTAGTTTATGATGGGTATTAACCTCCTATAAATTATTGTTACTTCTCAGGTCTTGTGAGCAATATCAGTGCCTAGCTAGATCCAATGACTAGTACTTTTTATAATTAAGTGGTATTTGTTTATTCATTCTCATGATAATTATTAGGTCATATATATATATATATATATATATATATATATATATATATATATATATATGAACCAACAACAAGCACCAAATTCAAAGCTACTCTCACAAAAACCTTGACTGCAAAAAATGAAGCATTGGTAGGCCTCATGGATTTGAATCTCTCATTTTTTATCAAGTGTTTGCATTTCCTCACAAATCAAGGTCATGAATATCCTTTAGAAGGAAGTCAAGCATCAAGAGTGTTAGATCCATTTGGTAGAATCATTACCTATAGACATGATGATGCTAGAAAATCATATGCATTTGTTGGTGTTGCAGAATTAGAGTCGATGCATTTGGGCTCAAAAGGCATGGCACACACAAAAGAGACTCCAAATTTACCATAGTGTTGTAGGCACTTATCTTTTGGTGACTAATTTTGTAGTGACCAATTATTTAGTCATTTATTTTGTTACTTATCTTTGTATAACCTTTTGATTTTATTTCATGACCAAATTAGTCATTTATTTAATCACTTATTCTTATAAATTGAAAAATAGTACTCTAATTTGATCACTTTTAGGCACATGACTAAAATTTTTAGTCTTGTGACTAAATGTTTTAGTCACGTAGTCATTTATTTGCCAAAATTCTACTAGTGTAATAATTCCTACCACTAGCATTTCCTCAACAAATTTTTCTATCTCACTATTTTGTATGTGTGGGTACCTATAAGGCCTAATTTTTGGTGGTTGGTTCCTTAGAAATAGTTGTATGACATGGTGATGATCCCTCTTAGGAGGAAGATCTTTAGGCATATCTCTAAGAATAACTAAGTGATGACAAATTATTACTTGTAAATCTAGATTAGTAAGAGCATTAGATTGAGAGACTTATAATGAACATATTTGGGCCAGAAATCCATCTGCACCTTTCTTAAGAAACTTTTGCATTTGATGAGAGCTTACCATCTTTGGGGATTTTTCCTTCAACCCCCTTAGCTCTAATACCTTTCCTTTTGATTGAAATTGCATGAATAGTTCTTAGAAGTTCATCTCAGTTATTCCCAATGTAGAAAGCCATTTTTCTCCCAACATAATACTCGTTATACCCATCAATATCATGTACATTGGGGTATCAAGTTGATAATCTCCCATGGATAATTTGATTTTATGAAACTTCCCTAAACAACTAATTGTACCCCCATCTACAATCAAAAAATAGAACTTTGGGGTTGGATATATAAAAAAATTTAGAAGAGTTTCCAATTTTTTTTGGATGAAATTATGAACACTACCTAAGTCGATCAACATTGCTACTTTCTACTTCTTTAAGAAACCCACAACCTTGACAGTTTGTGGTGCATTGAAACCTAAAAGTGCATGATAAGAAATGATTGGTAGGAATCATGTGATTCCTCACTTGACTCCCTATCCTTCTCTGGTATGGGCTCATTCTCTTCTTCCTCACTTGGAACTTCAATATAGAACAATTTCTTTTCACTACATTTATGTCCTCAACTATATTTAATATCATAATTGAAACACAACCCTTTTTCTCTTTTATCCTCAATTTTTTGTGGAGTCAACCTAGTAGGTTGAGGAAGATAAGGTCTTGAATATCCTTTTTACTTGTCACATTAGCCCCTTGCTTTCTAGTAATCAAGAACTTCTCCTTTACCCTACATGCCAATATAAAAGACTCATTTACTGAGCTGGGACAAAACATGCATACCTCATGTTGAATGTGATCCTTGAGACCACCCAAGAATAAATCATTCAAGTTCTCCTCTGTAACTGTATACACTCTTAAGGATAGATTTTATAATTTTTGAATATAATCCTTAACTAATCATGTTTTTTGAAGCTTAGAAAGTTGGCTAAAGAAGTTTTCTATCACACTATTGCTTTATTGTGCTTGGAATTCTTCTGTAACAATTGATCATGATACAGTGAGACCCTTTTTCCTCCTATGAGTACAAAGCTAATAATACCAAATAAATTGATTTTGTTCTAGGTATAATGAAGCCATCGTGACCTTTTGTCCATATGGGATTTGATGTACTTCAAAAAAAATCTCCATTTGATTTATCCATGTTAGAGGATCCTTGCCATCAAAGTTTAAAGTTTCAAATTATTATTGATTGTATTTAATAACCCTTCACTTGTACATGATAATTTAAAGATCATTACTCATTGTGTTGATTATATGCTATTGTTATGTTGATAATTGACATGTATGTTAAACCATGTTAACCATGTTAAGTGAGAGGGAGGGAAGGAGGAAGAGAGGGAGAGAGAGGGAGGGAGGGATATGGGGAGGGTTATAAATGATTGTAATTTATCAAAAAGGGGTCCCATTACAACACCTTAGGACAAATTAGCACCTCTTAGGATCCCTTACAACACATTAGTTATAATTGTAGTCCTAAAAGTAATCTTTTCTAATGTCTCCTAGTGCATTCTAATATTTCCAAGAGGTTTTGATGGGTCATATGTGGTCATAAGAAAAATTAGGACCCATTATGACTCCTTGGAACCCATTCATACCATTAACACACTTTATGAACCCTTAGAACACATTAATCATCATAGGATACACTTTAGGGTTGTAATGTGTCCTATTCATTCCTATTTTTCCTAAGGAGTTTTAGTGGGTCCTAAGTGGTTCCAGGAATCCTTGAGACTAATTACAACCTCCTAAGAACCATTATGACCCATTATGAGCCTATATAGTCATATTAGTCATATGTTTTGAAGGGACATTAGGGATTTTTAGGACCCATTAGTACACATTACATCTCATTAGGACAGATTAGGATCCACTCGCACACATTAGGACCCATTAGACCCCATTAAAACCTCTTATAACACATTAACCATTGCAAGACATAGTAATGTGTCCTAAGTGGTCCTAATATCTCACAACAGATCACGATTGGTCCTATGTGGTTTGAAAGCCAATTAATACTATTTAGGGTTCACATTATAACCATTTAAAACATATTAAAATCCATTAATGCCTCTTAGATAATCTTAAGGGGCATTTAAGACACACTAATGGGTTATAATATGCCCTAATGGGTCCTAATGTGTCTTAAGGGGTTCTAATGTATTTTACGTGATCCCATGACCTTTTAGGACCTGTTAGGAACCCTTATAATCCATTAGGGGCTATTAGGACCGATAAGAACTAATTATAACCCCTCTAAAGACATTCACCATGTCATATGATACACTACTATGTCCAAAGGAATTATAATAGTTCCTAAGTGGTTGTAATCAGTCCTAATGTTTCCTCTTGGATTTTAAACTATGGTATTAATATATTATGAAGGGTAATAATGGGTTCTTAGTGGTCTTAGGACATCTTAAGGTCTGTTAGGATCCCTTAGAACATATTAACTATAATAGGACACACAAATGGGATGTTAATGATTCTAATGTATCATAAGAGGTCATAAAGGATTGTAAGTGGCCCTAGGACCCATTAAAAAAACTTAGAACATATTAGGACCAATTAGGAATCATTAAAACTACCTCAATTTGATGTGATATTTATCCAATAATCTTTTTGATATCAGTACTAATGTTCTACAAATAGTTAAAATTATGTCAATTAGGATTAGTACTTTAGGTCCTAATTTTAGATTAATTTTAGGTACCTTATCCATACATGTGTGTTGTAAGGGGA
This sequence comes from Cupressus sempervirens, assembly GCA_028749045.1. Classification (NCBI taxonomy): domain Eukaryota; kingdom Viridiplantae; phylum Streptophyta; class Pinopsida; order Cupressales; family Cupressaceae; genus Cupressus; species Cupressus sempervirens. Next base: position 636,687,164 of record CM053788.1, on the reverse strand, counting down.
CATAGGAGTCGTAATAGGTCATAATATTTTTTATAGGTTCTAATAAGTCTTAATATATATTATTAGGATATAATAGGTCTTTGTAGGTAATAATAATTCTTACATTACCAAACAACACATAAGAGCCCGTTGTGATACATTTCTAGGTACTTAGATCCATATTTGTATTGCGAGGACCTAGAGAGTCTTACTTGGTCCTAATATGTGCTATGGGTTCTAATAGGTCTTAACATGTCTTAGTACATAATAATTTGTCTTACATTAACATAAAACACATAAGGACTCTTTATGATACATTTCTAGGTACTCTAATTCATATGTGTGTTAATAGGACTTGGGGAGTCCTATTAGGTCCTAATGTCCACAGGCATTATAATAGTTCCTAAGTGGTCTTAATATATCATGAAGGGTCATAATGGGTTCTTAGTGGTCCTAAGACATCTTAGGGCCTATTAGGAACCCTTAGAACACATTAACTATGATAGGACACACAAATGGGATGTTAATGATTGTAATGTATCATAAGGGTTCATAATGTGTGAAAGGAAGGGTACCATCCATCATTTTATAAAAAAAAAATCTTCAATATTTACCTAAATTTTATAAATTTAAATTTTTACGATGAAAAATATTTATTTAATAGTAGGTCAATTTTATTTGTATGAATCTCAATGCATAAATTTGATGTGATATTTATCCAATAAGCTTTTTTATATCAGTACTAATGCTCTATAAATAGTTAAAATTATTGTTCATCTAGCATATATTCTTACAAAATGTGTCATATGTTCATGAATAAAATGTATTGCAATAAAGAAAATGGTTTGAATACTTAAAAAATGACGAAACATAAAAATATATACTACATACACAAGCATGATAAGAAGTCATAAACAAATAGTACATGGTCTAACATACATCATAACATGATTTATGAAGTCAAAAAATACATATATAATACAATTTTAACTATCCTAACACAAAGTGTATCAAAATATACAATATGTGTCATAAAAACACAATCTGCAGGTGTCAACAAGCCTAATCTATCTGCTCGAATGTCCTCTTTACTCCACACAAAGAAGACTCAGATGGATCATCCTATGTAATACGAGCTATCTCATCATATGGGACATCCTGTGAGCTAGATGGATCACCCTGTGTAACATGAGGCACATCTCATCATGTACATGCTTAATTGGAATGGGTTTCAAAATCTAGCTTGCACATAAATTAAATATTCACTACATAATAAAATAAATACCACATGAGATGGGTGTCCCTTAGTAACGGGAGGAGGCACACTATGAAAACTACCATATGCAATAGTAGTGAGGTCCTATAATTTACAATACACACATTTTTAAAATTTAATTTTAGAGCATAATGAACTACACATTATGTACATAAATCACAATACTGACCTCAAAGGATGATGTAGGTACCTCCATCTAGCTAAGTCATGTTCTCTCAACAACACTCATGGTGACATAGTCCTAAAATTATGGATACATAAACATTGAGTCAAAATTATATATACATGAATAATTACAAAGTTTGCAAACTAAAAAGTACATAATTTGTACACTACATTTTTTATACACTATAAATTTAACATGTGTGTGTGTGTGTGCGGGTGTGTGTGTGTGTCATACCTGAGTACTAGCCAATGTCACAAGTGTGTCTAAAGGTATGCTAGCATGATAATCATAAGATGGAGTCAAAAATAGACTATATTGAGGCTTGTATGGATGAGTACGGTCCATCTCTTGTTCGTCAAATCAAAACACATAAAATATATATACATGAGTCAAATTTTTTCAGATCATAGGTTAATAAAAATGTACATACATAAAAATAGTACAAATTATTTGTCTTCAGTCAAAATTTCATACTATATATATTTGAGGCCGTGCCTCAGTAGTAACTGGAGTAGGACCTGTACTGACATCAAACTGTGTAGCTGCAGACAATCCCTACAAAATTAGATAACAAGAACATATGAGCACATGTTATTAAATTCAAGTTTGAATGCACATTTTTACAATGTAATTCAAAGTGCATACTATATGAGGGACACCAATGTCTATAGGTCTCCAAAAAAGACTATACTACCTCCTAAGAGGAACAATATCATCCATCCTCTGTTATTTCAAAAGTACAAATTAATATGGTAAATATAATTACACATGTATGTAGAAAGTAAATAATTATATGTACTTTATATTTGAATTAAAATTAAAATTTTACCTACTGCTGTTGACTCTCTCCCAACTCTCCCTACTGCATGAGGTCAACAAATGATGATACATCAATCTCATCACTACCATCACCATGGGAAGTGTATATGTCATCATCAAAATTAGCACCCTTAGCATAATGGTCATCATGCACTACATCAACATCACTCTGGGGGCCTATGCATATGCCTCCACAACTAGTACAAATATGTCCAAGTGGATGAACATGTCTTTCCTGCATCCACTGCTATACTAAATTTCTTGAAAGGGCACTCAAAGAGGTAAGAGTAGATGAAACTACATGGTAATGGTGTGGAGATGATACAATAGGCACATGAAGAGGTACAAGGGGCTGAGCTTGCCTCCAATTTCTCATTCTATCAATCAACTTTGCCCTAGGCCTATCTTGAGGCATCCCTCAACCAACCCCCTAAAATTCTTTCATATCAAAATAATTGGGTTTCAAACTCAGCCCATAGCTTCCTAAGGAAGTACATGGTCACCTCATGATTAGCATGTGGTGGATGGTCAAATACCATCCACCACCACTCCCAAAAATGTGCTTCTATACATGGATGTGTGCACCACCTAATAGAAATGTGAGGCTTCTTCTCATTAATCTCCTCACCCGTCTTAGGGTTTAGAAAATAGCTTTTAAAATTTACTTTACCTATATTGAGGTTATGAACCTCTTTATATGATAAGTCGTCAGAATAGAAGGCACACATGCTTTGCCTCCATAATCTGAATGAATTAATATTAGAATCTAAGTGTTGTATGGAGTGAATGATGCCTTGCATGCTATCTGCAAGGTGTAGTAGGTGAGGAAGGGGGTGGGTATCATGTAAGATAGCCTTAATATCATGCATGAGGTCGTTAAGATTAGGCCTCATGCTCTCACAAAGCTCATCTATAGTGGGTGGCAGAGGTGGGGATGGAGGGGGTAGAGGTGGGGGTAGGGGAGGTGGAGGGGGTTGTGCTAGGTCTATCAAATATAATCTGCATATATGTTTAAACAACATAAAATATGACAAAATTACTATTTAATAAAATTTAAATCTAAAATATCAATTAAATATAAATGCGCAGATCTTTAAAATCATATCATTTAAATAAATAAAGTTAAACACTTAAGTCTAATTGAACATTAAATACCAAATTTAAGTCTAATCATAAAATAATACTCCATAAAAACTATATAGGTCACTTCAAGGTTTCTTTTCTAAAAATAGGAGCCACCTAGCCAATTTCTTTCATGTACACTTATTTTGTGACACTGGGGGATTGTATTCTCATTATGGATTATATGTTCATCTCAGGATCAAACATAGTTAAGATTATGGTTTACAATTTTTTTATGTTTACGCTTTTCATATCCTTGACTTTCCTTATGAGCTTACATGTGCCTTAGAATTAGAATTAAATGAGAGAACATGGTTATTTTAAACCCTCTAGAAAATGAACTTATTTTGATCCAATAACATTTGAAGAAATATACAATCAAATCTCATTGTGTGTCCAACATGGTGATGAATCATGTTGACTTGTATCCCTCTAGATTATTATGGGCATTGTATGCCTAATTTTGGTGGTTACTTTATGGAATCCTCAGATAATTTTTTCTTACATTGCCCCTTCTCGATGGACAACTACTACTAATTAGTTTTAAGTTTGGGTGATCATTAGCTATGGAAACTAGCCTTATGCACTTATTTAAGTGTTGACCATTTTTGTATAAGGTGTCATTTGTTGTTTCTATCTAGGAGATAAGTCCCTCCATAGTTATTTGGAATATTTGGCTCGAGAGAAATAATAGGTTTCTTCAGGAAAATATCATCAACAATATCTAATGTCATTCATAGGATGAGCAATATATCTCTAAGGTTGTCCTGACATATGTATATAAAAATATTAATCATCCTAAGACATCCATACATTAAGATAAATTTACTCACAAAAAATTGCCTCTTTAAAATCCAAGCTTTCTTAATGGTCTAGAAAACAAGTCAATAAGTATGAATCTTTGGCCCAAGTTGTTTGGTCTCCTTCCCCAGTAGGGAATTATAAAGTTTTTGATGATTCTTTTAGGGTTGATCCTAGTTTTTCTTGTGATCATCTTGTAAGAATAGATTTCTCTAGATCAATAATTGAATTCATTTCTAATAAACTTCATGTAGTTAATTTCTAATAATGTGGATAAAATAGAAGCTTTAATCTTAGCTATTTCATCTTCTCTTGCATCATATATAAAATATTTATAATCAAGGGGGATTATATGGTCATTTATCATGCACGTTTTTATACAATAAATTATTCTTAGAAGCTTTGATATTATTTGGATGAGGTTCCTTTTTATCTCCATAAATTATCTCAACACAATTTTAAACTTTGTTATCATGAAACTAACAGTATTGCTAATTTATAGAAAATAATACCAATGAAAATGATCTCCCTTTGGAAGATGTTGAGATGGACTCATTACCTTATTTCCTATCACTCTTCCATTTTCTCCATAATGACCAACTAGCATGTTCATCTTTATATTCCTAACATAAATGACTACAAAATGCACCTTGATATAGTCTTGTGCACTCTTCACAACTTCCAAGGATTGAAAATCTTTTCCACTTTCCATATTGGTACAAGATTAGTCTCTTGAAGGTTATTAGGTGTTTTCATAAGATAAATTGATCACACTCTTGAAAAATGGATTGGCAAAGGAAATTAATTGCATGTTGAAGAATTATTATACTTTTGGATTCATCAAAGAAGAATGGGAAAGTAATTGCACTAAAGAATTAAAGAATGGGAAATTCTTATATGTTTGGTAAGTGAGTTGTTGTTCTATATTTTAATTTTTTAAAATGATTTCAATTCACAAGTGAATCTAAGATATATTATTTGATTTGAAATAGTGAATATTATATTATATTGAATTTAAAGAATTTGAGATATATTATTTGATATAGAGGTAGATAGAAGTATATATGAAGAGATGTAGATAGAAGGTTTGGTGTTTAATCCATAACGTAGTCTAAGGGTTAAGAATTTAAGATATAAAGGTTTAGGATAAGGGTTGGACTTGACATAATTAGAATTTAAAATTTAATGTCAAGGTTTAATATTTTTTAAATTAGGTGCATGTAATCATAAAATGGATGTAATCGTGAACTCAAATCATAATAAATAAACCCTACATGATGCTAGAAAACTATAAAGTGTAATGAGATTATGATCTTGTAATACATGGATTAGCTCTCAAATGCCCATAATTCACTCAGAAGCACTTGCAAATCACCTAGAATGATTTGCATAACCTTATTACAAAAAGTGTAGATATCTCAGAAGCTTGAGTTTATGGCACATTTATAGAAATCTCTGGGAGTTCAATGGTTTGGATTCATTCTCCATGAGTGGTGGAGGTTGAATCCTTGATTGATCAATAATGATTAAGCTTTATTGGTGGGAATTAATTTCATTTTCCATTAGTGATGATATGGATAATTGATCATTTTAATTAATTCATTTAATTAATAGTTCTAGCCATAGGATTTAAAAACTCGATTTGATTAATTATGTTAGGATTAATTAATGAATCAATGCCTCTTTTTTAAAATTGATTTTTTATATTAAATTATTGATGTTGTATCATGGGCCTCTAGAGTAGGAAGCCAAAGGAGAGCCCATATAAGAAAATGTCATTAGGGGACTCTAGAGAATATTGAGAGTATCACAGTACCAGGTGATAGTCTAGACATAGGTGGTCATCTGACCTAGCATGGTAATTGATCATGATAGGTAGATTGCAGAGCTAACTTCTCAACTGAGAACTACATAGGGTGAGGCCACTTATCATAACTCTAGAGAGGCTTACTATTATGATGAATACTCAACAACTATTCTAGCAAAAAGACAAATTATTCACTTCTCTATATATTCTTAGGCATCCAAGGGTGTATAGTCCCTCCTACTCACACTAATGTTCCACTTCCACTTCTTGATGGTGAGGGAGGGTTATTTAATTAGATGCCTAATTCCTTCTCCTCTTCTAATTTTTTTATGATGTATTATTGTCTTTGTATCATTTTGAGACCTTGATATTGATAATGCTCCAATATAACTCATTTTTTGATATTTTGATTATATCACCCCCATACATTAATAGTATATGCATTTATTACAACTATTATTTGATCTCATTACATGTGTCATGATAATTTTTTCTAGTTTATAAATGAGATGCTCCTATATGGTGTTTTTCTTTTCTTATAATATTGTGTTATATATAAATTTACCTAAGTACCCTTCTTGATTATCTATGATGGATGTAGTAAATGACATGTCTCTATATGATTCTTTTGATAAGATATGCATGAATAATATAATGAAAAATTTAAATCCTTCCTATGCAATAAATGATGTAATTAGATATGTAAATGTTTTTAGATTCATATGACATGTAGATGTAGATATGATGCTCCTCTAGGATAATAGTTTATCATTTAAGATTATGATTATGGTTTGACATTTATAATTAGTACTTGGTTCTTAGGATAGTTATTCAATTATTTATATATTAGGGTGTAGGTTTTAGGAAATTAAGATTATGGTTAGGATGACTACTAAGGGTTATGATTAGAATTTTTGTTAAAATTGGGATTATAGTTAATCCTAAATGACACCTAGCCAAGGGATCCAAAGAACTAATCTAAAGTTTTACTAAGAAAGCAATAACATGTACAATAATTTACATAAAAAACATAAGAGATTACATTCCTTAATGAGCACATTTACATTTCATTTTTGAATAATTATAAGTACTAGAAGTAAAATAAATAACACATCCACATGAAAGAATAACTACTTTCAAGTTCAATCTATTTAAATAATATACATTTGTTCCAAATGCCAATTGGCAAATTAATTTGAAATGCGCAATCATCCACTGTACATGTCACAGGGTATGAAAGGAAGAAATAATATACATTTATAAAATATTTTACATCATCCATTTTCAATCCATGAAACAAAGTACAATACAATAAGTAAAATCATTAAATACTAAGTTTTTTGTTTGGATCCCTTGGCAGAGTGTTACGTAATTAAATACTTCGTTATATGTTTAGGGTTTTATTGTACATAACTATATGGTTAGGTCTAGGTTATAGTTAGTTTAAATACTTTCTTGTTAGAATTCTTTAGAATAACTGAGAGGGGGTGGGGGGGTGTGAATCAGTTATCCAAGGTCCAAATGCCCTAATAATGCTTTTTCACAACTTATAATGAGTCTATAAACTTTTCATCCATCCAAACTTAAATCAACCATCTTAGCAAGTTATAGAAAATCAACATGCAAGAATAAAACATACAAGATCAACACATGACACAGTGATTTACATGGAAACTCAATTTGGAAAAAACCACCAGTAACATGCTACTTGATTTTCACTCTTCTAAAGTGATGTCCTGTTAAAAGCCTTCCCTATTAAAGGCTTACAACAAACTGTTAAATGTGACCTTGTTAGAGGATTTCACCATACTATTAGGAATGGGCCTGATCAAAGGACTTTAGAAAATTCACTTGGAATGTCACCTTGTTAAAGGATTTACAACATGGCTATTAAACCAACCTAAGTCCATAGGATTTAAACTATTTGTTACAATTTCTAGAGAGTAACAATAATGGATTGTTGATCTTATACAACTTACAACATACTTTGTAGATTTCAGATCACTCTTCAGTTTAGTCCTTTTGCTTGGCTTTTAATCACTTCAGTTCTTACCGCTTGTCATCTCAAGCTTTGTCTCCTTGAGTCTTCTTACTCATCATACCAATGCATCCATATCTGTGGTCATCTGTTGAAGCAGAGTAACTATTCTTTCTTCCTCCTTAGCACCTCCTTCAGCACTTTATGCTTTCATGCTTGACCTCTCTTCCTTTTTTTTTTTTTTGACCTTATGATTCCTTAAATAAAAATTTGGTTTGGCTTTGCCGATCGATTCTCCCTTTCCAACTTTAGGGTTTCAAATGGATTAGGTAGGATACAATGTATCTACCCCATATCTTTCTCTTATCTAGAAAACTTTGTCTAGAGTTCAGTTGTATTCTCCAAAAATGTTCTACATGGTGTTTTGTGCCACCAACTCATCATTCTTATCTTCCATTTAATTCACAGATTTCTAGATAACAACCTTGTCGGCTTAGATATGGTGTATCTTTAATTTTTAAAATAATGCAGCAACTTAGTACTATTGGTTTACTGATGCTCAGCATCTCTGTGTTACTCGACACTTGTATCTGCTTGGCACTTGATTCTGCTCGACACTTGATTCTGCTCAACACTTGGCACTTGATTTTGCTCAGCACTTGATTTTGTTCGACACTCGGCACTTGATTTTGCTCAACATCTAAAGTTCACTTGACACTTGCTCAGCTTCAACTAGGAATCTGTTCAGCTCCTTAATGATCTTAGTTAGTCTTTACAAATGACTTAGCTAAAACCTTACATCTTTGATATGTTTCAATGTGCTTATTCTTTATGTCTTAGAGTATGTCATCAATACACTTTTTCATCAATGACTTAGCTAATCCTTGGACTTCATTACAACATCATAACTTCAACCTTTCTCTAGGTGTTCTAGTTACATCTTATTGATTGCCTTCTCCTTGTCAATCAACCAATTGATAGTATTTGGATCACTAAAGCAATTGTCATTCCTACAAGTAGCAAGTTTGACATCAATGACAAAACAATGATTGAGAACATTCTTTACTAGTTTCATATGATCATTCCAACAATTTTCCTCATGATCTTTCCAATCATTTCCAACAATCTCCCTCTTTGGCATTGATGGCAAAACCAAACTGATCAATTGATCAACTTAGTTACCATCAAGATTATATACGTTGTCTACCACTTTTCTTGGCTACTTACATCCTTACTACTGATCTCATATATCTCCCTTTTTCATATATATCTCCCTCTTGCTTTGTACTGATCAGGTTTCTGCATACTTCTCCCTCTTTCACATAAATGCCAAAGATGTAACATCTTTAACATGCAAAGTATAAACTTTGGTTTCTTGATGTCTTCTCCCTTTGTCACCATGCTTGTGACTGATTTGGAGTTTCTGCTCTTGCTATCATCCTCTACATCATTCTTCTAATATTTCAATGATTTGTTCCTGTTGATGTAGGGCAGCATCCTTGTTGCTTTAAACTGCTTGAGTTAGGGGTATTACCCCCATCTTGCCTCTAAGATATTCATAAGCATCCTTGGGCAATGGTTTGGTGAAGATATCTGTAGTTTGTTCCTTTGTGTGAATGTATTCCAACTTCACTTATTTCTCTTCTACCAATTCTCTAACATAATGATACTTGATTGCAATATGCTTGGTTTTTGCATGCATTACTGGATTTTTGGATATGTTTATAGCACTTGTATTATCACAATACAATATCACAGGTTTTGTTATCTCTTCTTTCATTCCTTTCAATAGATGTGTGAGCCACACAATCTTTGTGCAATTGACTATAGTTGCCACATACTTTGATTCTGTAGTGGATTGGGATGTGCATGTTTGTTTCTTGCTAGTCCAAGTAACTAGCCTTTTACCTAAAAATAATGTACCTCCACTTGTGCTTTTTCTATCATCAATGTTGCCTCCCCAATCTGCATCTGTATATGCATTGAGTTCAAACTTTCCATTCTTTTTGTAGTATAGACCAAAGTTATCAGTTCCTTTAAGATATCTCATTATTCTTTTTACTGCTATGAGATGATTTTCTTTGGGATTAGCAGAGAATCTAACCACTATTCCAATTACTAATGCTCTGTCTAGTCTGCTATGTACAACATATTGTAGTTTTTCAATCATGTATCTGTACATTGTTTGATTGACTTCAACTGATTCATCATTTTTGGATAGCTTATTTCCTATTGCCATTGGTGTGCTGACTAGTTTGGACTCCTCCAATCCAAATGTTTCAAGTATCTCTTTGATGTACTTTGGTTGTGTCACAAATATACCATGTTTTAGTTGATGTACTTGTAATCCAGCAAAAAATTTGATTTCTCCAAACATAGATATTTCAAACTCATGTTTCATTTTGTCAACAAAGCCTTTGCAAAGCACTTCCTTTCCTCCAAACACTATGTCATCCACAAAGATTTTAGATACAATAATATCCTTACCTTCATCTAATTTGATGTACATGTTGTTATCATCAGTTCTTTCAAATCCTATTTGCACTAGATACTTGTGAAGTCTCTCATACCATGCTCTGGGTGCTTGTTTCAGACCATAGAGTGCTTTATGTAGTTTACAAACCATATCCTTGTTGTTTTCATCAACAAATCCCTTTGGTTGTTCAATGTAGACTTCTTCTTCTAGTATACCATTTAAAAAAGAAGACTTTACATCCATCTGATAAACTTTGAAATCTTTAAATGCAGCATATGCAAGTAAAGTTCTTACTCCTTCCATTCTAACAACAGGGGTGAATGTTTCCCCATAGTCTAGTACTTCTTCTTGAGTATAACCCTTGCATACTAGTCTAGGTTTATTTCTAGTAATCTCACCATTCTCATCTAGCTTGTTTCTGAATACCCACTTGGTGGCAATCACATTCTTGTCAACTGGTTTAGGAACCAAACTCCAGGTTTTGTTCTTCTTTATTTGATCAATTTCTTCTTCTATAGCTTTATAATAGTCATCATCTTGTAATGCACCATATACTATTTTAGGTTTAGATTTACTGATCAAACATGATTCATGTCTTAGTCTATTCCTTGTTATTGGTCTTGCATCTTTGTCACCAATAATCTGTTTAGCAGGGTGATGTTTTTTTACATATTTGGATAATATTGGTTTTGTCCTTGTTTCCATTTTTGATTTTTCTGATTCAAGGTCACTATGCATGGAGTTGTCAAGTTGTTCTTCATTTATTTCATATGTACTGACTTCAGTATCAGATTGTGCATTTCCTTCATTCTGCAACTCGACTTCTAAATGTAACTCAGCATTTACTGGTTGTGACTCGGCTGAGACTAAAATTTGTTGTTGAGTTTCAATTTGATTGACAACATCCTCATCAATAGGCATCCCTTCATAAGAATACACAAAGGTTATGTATTCATTCGTTCTCTTTGGTTCTACAACTTAGACTTCTGTATGCTCATCAAAGTTTACATTTGCACTTTCCACAATTTTGTTAGTGTTAGTATTCAAACACTTATATGCTTTACTTTTAGTGGAGTAACCAAGGAATATGCCTTCATCACTCTTTGTATCAAATTTTCCATTTCTAGCATCTTTAAGGATAAAGCATTTGCAACCAAATACTTTGAAATGTTTTACATTGGGTGAGTGACCATACCATAATTCAAAAGGTGTTGTATTTGTACCTTTCTTCAATTGTACTCGATTTAGTGTATGAATAGCTACACTTACAGCTTCTCTCCAGTATTTTAGAGCAACAGTCTTTTCCATCATTAATGTTCTAGCATAGTCAATCAAAGATCTATTTCTTCTTTCAACAAGTCCATTCTGTGGGGGAGTTCTAGGAGCTGCCGTTTGTCTTTTGATTCCTTTTTCATTACAAAATATCTTGAATTCTTTTGATGTAAATTGACCACCTCTGTCTGATCTCAAGCATTTCAGGCTTTTTCCTATTTCCTTTTCAACTCTATCCACATACCACTTAAACATTTGAAAGGCATCAGATTTTTATCTTAAGAACATAATAGTCATCATCCTGGAATAATCATCAACAAACAACATTATGTACTTATCTCCTCTATAGCTTTGTACTTCCATTGGACCACATAAGTCAGTATAAACTAACTCAAGTACTTCTTCAGATGTATAGTTTTTGCTTTTGAAACTTGACTTTGTCATCTTTCCTAGCTGACATTGTTTGCACATGATATTATCAGGCTTCTTCAATTTTGGTAAACCTCTGACTTTCTTCATTTTACTAATATTGACCAGATTGTCAAAGTTGAGATGACATAGCCTTCTATGCCATAACCATTCATCATCAAATTTTGCAACAAAACAAGAAACATCATCCATATCAAGGTAAAACACATTACTTCTTATTTGATCTCCTTTTCCTATCAATTTTCCATTGGTACCATAGATTTTTGCAGTTTTGTTTCCAAATTCTACTTTGCATCCTATATTGCCTAACTGTGAGACACTTAGCAAATTGTGGTTTAATCCTTCAACATAATATGCATTATCACATCAAATTTTTTCTGTAAGCTTAATGGAACCTTTACCTTTTATTTGACATGGAGCATCATTACCAAATCTAACACTATTTCCATCATACTGAGTAAAGTTAACAAACTTACTTTTGTCTCCTGTCATGTGATGTGAGCATCCACTGTCTATGATCCATCAGTCATTTTTGTTCATACATGTTACCAGTTTTGTAGGTTCTTCTTCATCAAATTGGTCCTTCATGGTACATAAACAGCTTCATCATCATTATCATTAGAATTCTCTTCAACAATATAACACTTCTTGTCTTTGTCTTTGTAATCTCTCTTATCATCTTCTCTTCTATATTTGTATTTGTTGCATTCCTTTTTCTGTGTACACCTTGTAGCAATATGTCCTTCTTTATTGCAGTTGAAACAAATGATAGGCATCTTACCTTTGAATTTTCCTTTGCCTCTATGAAATCTTCTAGCGAGCAATGCTTCCAATTGTTCCACATCTTCTTCATCAGTGCTACTATCACTGGATACATATTTCATCTTTCTTCCCTTCTTTGATTTCACTTGTTCAACATCTTTCAGTGATAGCTTGGCTTTGAAAGTAGATTCAACATTCTCAGGTCTGTAGTTGTCAAAGTTAGATAGCTCAAATGCAGTGAGTCTATCCACTATTCCTTCAAAACTTAGATTGTTTCCTGGTACACATCTTAGTTCTTGTATTGATGATACTCTAATAGCATAGATAGGGATAAAGGTTCTTAAGAACTTACTATTAACAGTATCTTCATCCAATTGACCACTTAAACATCTTATTGCACTTACCACTTCCTTTATTCTTGCACCATACTAAGCAACATTCTCATTTTCCTCCATTTTCATATCATCAAACCTTCCTCTAAGGCTTTCTCTTTTTGATCTTTGGACATTCTGATCTCCTCCATAGATTTCTGATAGGGCTTTCCACATTTTGAATGTAGTGTCACATCCTTTGATATCATCAAATTCAACATAGTTGAGTGCAAAGGCAATTTCCAGCATTGTTTGATTGTGTTCCTATTTATTCTTCAAATCTTCTGCAGTAAGAGTACCAGTTGGATAAACATGTTCAATAACAATTGAATTTTGGGCATAATCTTCTATGGATCCAAGATGTAGCTTCATCAAACTTTTCCATGCAACAAAATTTTCCTTGTTGAACTTGGGGACTTCTCTCTTGGGCATTTTGATCTTTCCTGCTTATAGTCCCTTTAAACTAAATCAACAGTTTGGCTCTGATACCAATTGTTATAATTCTTTAGAATAACTGAGAGGGGGGGGGGGGGGGGGGGTGTGAATCAGTTATCCAAGGTCCAAATGCCCTATTAATACTTTTTCACAACTTATAATGAGTCTATAAACTTTTCATCCATCCAAACTTAAATCAACCATCTTAGCAAGTTACAACAAATCAACATGTAGGAATAAAACATGCAAGATCAACACATGACACAGTGATTTACGTGGAAACCTAATTTGGGAAAAACCACCAGTAACATGCTACTTGATTTTCACTCTTCTAAAGTGATGCCCTATTAAAAGCCTGCCCTATTAAAGGTTTACAACACACTGTTAAATGTGACCTTGTTAGAGGATTTTACCATACTATTAGGAATGGGCTTGATCAAAGGACTTTAGAATATTCACTTGGAATGTCACCTTGTTAAAGGATTTACAACATGGCTATTAAACCAACCTAATTTCATAGAATTTAAACTATCTATTACAATTGCTAGAGAGTAACAATAATGGATTGTTGATCTTATACAACTTACAACATACTTTGTAGATTTCAGATCACTCTTCAGTTCAGTCCTTTTGCTTGGCTTTTAATCACTTCAATTTTTACAGCTTGTCATCTCAAGCTTTGTCTCCTTGAGTCTTCTTACTCATCATACCAATGCATCCATATCTTTGGTCATCTGTTGAAGCAAAGTAACTGTTCTTTCTTCCTCCTTAGCACCTCCTTCAGTACTTTATGCTTTCATGCTTGACCTCTCTTCCTTTTTTTTTTTTTTGACCTTATGATTCCTTAAATAGAAATCTGGTTTGCCTTTGCCACTCGATTCTCCCTTTCCAACTTTAGGGTTTCAAATGGATTAGGTAGGATACAATGTATCTACCCCATATCTTGCTCTTATCTAGAAAACTTCATCTAGAGTCTAGTTGTATTCTCCAAAAACATTCTACATGGTGTTCTATGCCACTAGCTCATCATTCTTATCTTCCATTTAATTCACAAATTTCTAGATAAAAACCTTGTCGGCTTAGATCTCGTGAATCTTCAATTTTCGAAATAATGCAACAACTCAACACTATTAGTTTACTAATGCTCAGCATCTTTGTGTTACTTGGCACTTGATTCTACTTGTCACTTGATTCTACTCAGTACTCGACACTTGATTATGCTCGGCACTTGATTTTGTTCGACACTCGACACTTGATTCTGCTCGGCATCTAAAGTTCACTCGGCACTTGCTCAGCTTCAACTAGGAATCTATTTAGCTCCTTAATGATCTTAGTTAGTCTTTACAAATGACTTAGCTAAAACCTTACATCTTTGATATGTTTCAATGTGCCTATTCTCTGTGTCTTAGAGTATGTCATCAATACACTTTTTCATCAATGACTTAGCTGATCCTTGGACTTCATTACAACATCATAACTTCAACCTTTCTCTAGGTGTTCTAGTTACATCTTATTGATTGCCTCCTCCTTGTCAATCAACCAATTGATAGTATTTGGATCACTAAAGCAATTGTCATTCCTGCAAGTAGCAAGTTTGACATCAATAAGAAAACAATGATTGAGAACATTCTTTACCAGTTCCATATGATCATTCCAACAATTTTCCTCATGATCTTTTCAATCATTTCCAACATTTCT
The DNA here is from genome assembly GCA_028749045.1 of Cupressus sempervirens. Classification (NCBI taxonomy): domain Eukaryota; kingdom Viridiplantae; phylum Streptophyta; class Pinopsida; order Cupressales; family Cupressaceae; genus Cupressus; species Cupressus sempervirens. Next base: position 636,671,773 of record CM053788.1, on the reverse strand, counting down.
TTGTTATATGGTTTACAAACTAATCTAGATAATTAATCACTAGTTATTTGAAATCAATATTTATTTGTCATTACATGTTTAAACAATGAATTTACATCTAATCTAATCATTCAACATCGTAATAAATACATAAATTAAATACATTTCAAAACATCAAAAATAATAATTTTTAAATGAACATCTACAAAACTATTATTTAAATTAACAGATAAGATAATACTCATTAAAAATGTAAATTTACAATTTTACATATATTAAAAATTAAAAAAAACAATAAATTGACTTACATATAAAATGTAAAACTAAAAATAATTAAGTAAAATAGTACAAAACAAATTAAAATACCTGGTATATCAAAAAATAGTAGTAGGGGCAGTTAGTAGAGGTAAAAAAGGGCTCTTGTATCACTCTCAAATTGGGCTTCCATTTTCCAGATGTGAAAATGACCCCCAAAATGCATGAAATTGGGTATTTGTAAGTTTTAAGAATCGGGTACCCAATTTGTAAAGGTATCAGGTGCTCAATTTTTAAGTGGTTCAGGCACCCAATCCACTTTTTAATAATTAGGTAGCCAATATTTCAATCACAGCTTGGGTGCCCGAACTGTGATTTTAGAAATAGGTACCTAATTTTTTTGAAATTGGGTACCCATTTCTAAGAAGTACAATTCTATGGATTTGACTTCTATGGAATTGTCACCCAGCTTCTTGTGAGTACCCTCTTGAACCATTGCTTTGATTGGCTATTATAACCATTCTTTGGAAACCTCATTTTCTAAACTATAGACTCAAATTTGTGCAAGTGCCCATCTGTCGAGTTTTTAGGCCTCATCCGAGCACATTTAGGCCTTCAACGGTGAGCCTAAAGTTTATATACCAAAATTGCAAACCAAAAATGTGCAATAAATCCATGATATGACATTGGGCCACAACTGGTAGGCTAATATATCTAAGATGAACACCCATCTCTGAAATTAGGACATTTTGAGCTCGTATGACTGACTTACTAAGGAGCAAGCCTCCAAAGATAGCAACTTTGCACTAAGACCATCCTTATTCAAGAAACAAGAAAGAAATAATTTTGGGTGATGTAAGATTTCTCTTACACCTAGGATGCTCCTACATTAGAAACTTGAGGTGATTTGAGAAGTGACCCTATCACATCTTAAGTATTCAAAGGAAAACCAAGATGATTAACCTCCTCCCTTGCTAGCTATGATGAATCTTCTACTAGCCTCCATTTATATTTGACCAAATATTCTTCATAAGTTTTGTTCCTTGTACTTTTTCCAACATGACTATCCAATATCTCCTCAATCTCCTTTGTAGCTAAAATAGCTATTGGAATACTCCATTGTGCTTTTGCAACTTCATCCCCATCACCTCCTTCATAATAATCTATCAATCCTAAAATGTTAGATACTGATAAAATATTCAATTCAGTAGGAAACTCCACTTCATAAGCATTTCTAGAATCATGTCTTTCCACTATCTTGCATGGTCCAAACTTCTTCATTTTCATCTTATTATATGTACCTACTAGAAAAAACTCATTTCTCAAATGAAATATGACTTCATCTCCAATATGAAATTTCTTACACCTCCCTTTGACATCTATCTTATTCTTGTACTATGTATTCATCTTTATAATGTGTCTCCTCACCTCTTCATAGACGTTCTTTAAATGTTTAGAAAATTCTTCTACTTCAACACTACTTATTTCTCCTTTATCCAATTGCCTCAATTTAGAAGCATTTCTGGGGATACTCTCATATAAAATCTGGAATGGTGACTTACCAATACTCATATTGACAGAATTATTATATGAAAATTCTACTTATGGTAAAATTAGACTCCATCCTTTTGGTTTATCTCCAACCAAACATCTCAACAAGTTTCTAAAACTACTATTCAAAACTTATGTCTGTCCATTAGGCTATGGATAATGTGATGAACTAAACTTAAAATTTTTCTTCAAATTCTCCCACAATGTACACTGGAAATACCTACAAAATTGGAATCATGATCTGATACTATACTCTTTGGAAAATCATGTAGTTCTGCCACTTCTTTGAAAAACAACTCTTCCACATGAACACCATCACTAGTCTTCTTTTAGGGAATAAAATGTGTCATCATTGAAAACTTTTCAACCACCACAAAAATAGAATCATGCCCTCCCTAAGTCCTTGGTAATCCAAGGGAAAAATCTATGCTAACATCCTCCCACATGTTCTCTATTTAATGTAATGGCTAATACAAACTTGTATTCTACTTCACTCCTTTTTCCATCTAACATACTTTGTAACACTACACAAACTTCACGTTTTGTTGCAATTGTGGCCAATAATAGTTCTTAACAACCAAAGCAATGATTTTATCTCTATCAAAGTGTCTAGTCAATCCTCCACTATTCTTCTCCTTGATGACATTCTCTCTCATAGAACTTTTGTGAATACACAACTAACTTCCTTTGAACATCATAAAATCTTGGAGTATGAAATCCACCCACTTTGTCATGTCAAGTGTAATAGCTTATGTACAAGCCTTCCATGCTTCACCAAAATCAGGATCCTTTAGATATAAGTTCTTGAGTTTCTTGAACCCAACTACCTTAATCTACATCTTTGTTAAAAAAAAAATTCTTCTACTAAGAGCATCACCAATTTTGTTAGAATTCTCACTCTTGTGTTTCAAAACAAATGTATAACTCTACAAAAACTCAACCCACTTCAAATTTTGTTGGTTCAATTTTCCTTGACTATTCAAATATTGCAAAGCTTGATGATCGGTATACAAAACAAACTCCTTAGGAAGAAGATAGTGTCTCCGCCTCTTCAATGTCTAAACTATAGCATAAATTTTTTGATCATAAGTAGAATAATTTTTTTTTCCATCATTCAACTTCTCACTAAAATAAGCCATAGTTCTACCTTTCTAGATCAAAATATCTCCTATTGCAATGTCACTAGCATCATAATCTACTTGAAACACCTATTTAAAATCTAGAAGTGCTAAAACAGGCTACTTTGTGACTTTGTATTTAAAAACATTGAAATTCTTATCTACTCCTATACTCCAGTTAAATTCTTTCCTATCCCTTCTCATTATTTTAGTTAAGGGTCTACAACAACTACTAAAACCTTTTATGAATTTTTTGTAAAAACTAGTCAGTCCATGAAAAGATCTTACCTCTATAGCACTCTTTGGAGTAGGTCATTGAAAGATAGCCTTCACTTTATCTAGGTCTATCTTTAGACCTTTTGATGAGACTACAAATCCTTGGTACACCAACTCCTTCATAAAACTGCACTTCTTCAGGTTTATCAACAACTTTTCTTCCCTCAACTTAGCAAACACCTTTCAAATATGCATCAAATTCTCCTCCAATGTCTTATTAAAGATCAAAATATCATCTAGGTAAATAATGATAAACTTACGTAGAAACTCCTTCAGTGCCTCATTCATGAGTTGCATGAAATTTCTTAATGCATTGGTTAGCCCAAAAGGAATGACTAACCACTCATACAATCCTTCCCTTGTCTTAAAGGTAGTCTTCTACTCATCTCCTTCTCTAATGTGAATCTAATGGTATCCACTCTTTAGATCTATCTGTTTGAAATACACAACTCCACTCAAATAGTCCATAATATCATCCATCCTTGACAATAGAAATCTATACTTGATTATGATCTTGTTGATAGCACCAAAATTTGTGCACATCCTCCATTCTCCATTATTCTTTGGTGCTAATAATGTTGGTACAACATATGGACTCAAACTCTCTTGAATCAACCCCTTCTGCAACAACTCATGCACTTGTCTATTCAACTCTTCACTTTCTATTGGTGTCATTTTGTGCACTGCATTGTTTGGAAAACTAGCTCTTAGAATCAAATCCATCTAGTGACTGATCTTCCTCATTGGGGGTAATCCATCAGGTACATTAGCTAACACAATATCAAAAGACTCTCCCAACAAGTCTACAACTTCTATAGGTACCTCTTCTACTTCTTCTTTACCATATTTTGGGATTACAGAAAAACACATATTCTCATGCTTCAAACCTTGGAGAAACTCCTTTCCATCGACAAAACATATTTTGGTAGTACTTCATACATTTTGTTCTTTCTCCTTTAATGGATTCAACTTATGTTTCACTCCATCCCTTTTCAGAGTGTAGGTATTTTCTCACCCATCACGTACACCATACATGTGAAACTGCCATAGCCTACCCAACAACATATGACATATGTTCATAGCTATGATATCACACAACACCTCATCTTGGTAGCTTTCAATATTGAACTTCACTAAGAATTATTCATTGACCATGACCTTGTGGTCATCTTGCAGCCAGGCAATATGGTATGGATGTGGGTGTTTCTATCACTTCAGCTTCAACTTTGTGACCATCTTTTCTAACACCAGATTGTTAGTACTTCTACCATAAATGATCACATCACAACACTTATCTTCGCATTTACACTTGGTACAAAATAAACTCCTCATTTGATCAAGTTCATTCTCTCCACTCAGCAAACTCTCCTATGCACTAGGACTTCTCTTACAACATCTTTAGCATGGGATAATTTGACATCTTCATCAACATGCACAAATCTAGCCTGGCCTTTTTCTCTTTGATTTGTCCTTCCTTAGCACTAGGACCATTCAAATGCTCTATGCCTTTCTTCTCCATAATGAAAGAATTTTCCATAGAAACCTCCTCTTCCTATTCCTTTCCCTCTACTTCTTCCTCTCTAATCTTTTTTTTTTTTTTTTAATCATGGAAATGATTGGAATTGTTTCCCCTCTATTTCTAACTATTACTGCTTGCCTCATCCTTATTCTTTTGATAATCATTTTGGCCTCCATAAGACTGTTTGTCAGATCTTCCACCATGACCTCTTCCACCATTCTTATTATCAAAATTTTTGCTCAGCTTCTCCTCAACTTTTAAGGAAAACTGGTATTCCTCCTCAATGCTGGCCATTTGAACCATACTCATCTCTTCTTGAATTCTTTCCCTTAACCCATTAAGATAACATGCAACTTTCTCCTTATCAACTTTTGCTTGGCCAGTTCTAATAAAAACTCAATATAACTCTTTAGTATACTCTTGAACAGATTGTCTCTCTTGCTTCAACCCTTGCATTTTCCTCAATAGATCAAGCTCATAATCCATAAGAATAAATTGTCACTTTATTTTAACTATCATTCAATTCCATTTGGTGATTTTTTCTTTCCATCTTATATTTCAGTCCAATTGGATCTCCTGCCACTAAATCTTTGCATGACCCTTTAATTTGGCCTTTACAAACTTGACCCTATCTGTATCCTCAATATCTTCATACTCAAAGTACTCTTCCAATTCATTGATCCAATCGATCAATTCCTCTAGGTTAAGATTTCCAAAAAATGTGGGAATGTCAAACTTAAGTGTTTTTCCAATCTTAGAAATAGCTTTAAAAATATTTTCCTCTCCTAGGTTCAAAACTTCATCTTTTACCACTTCATCAATGTTTCCTTCTTCTATTTCATCCTTACTTTCTCATCTCCTATGGCAAGATTCATTCCTCTATGTATTTGTTCTTGCAATGCTTGCATTTGCCTCTAGAGGGCTCTACAACCCTAAAGTGTAGCACCTATGGCTCTTCCACCTCACTCTCTTCATGGAGGCATTTTTTTTGCCCTTTCACTAAAACCCTAGTGAAAACTACCTCACAATTGGTGATCTATCTACACACTCAGCCCAAACAATGATCCTGGTGTGAACTGCCTCATAGTTGGCCATTTGTCCACACACTCAAGAACTCTAGCTCTGATACCACTTGATGAAAGATGCTCCCCTTAATACCTTAAAAAAATAATAGGGACAAAGAAAAAGAAATGATTTTTGAGAACATAATATGGGCTTATATGGGCTTCTTATTATTGTTGCAAATGCAAAATTATATAATCCAAAATTACAATATGCTAACCCACATGGGCACCTTCATTATAGTAATCTGCAAGGCAAAGTTGCAAACTATCACCCAGAGTTGTCCTGAAAAATGTTTGGGCATTTCTTAAATAGGTAATTTTATGTTTTCCAAGAAGGTTCTAGACACTCAAACTTAGTACCTAGGGCTAAAAGACCCTAACAATAATAGACAATCAGCCAAATACATTTTAGGCATTTATTTTGGAAGTTTTGGTTAGCCCAACTTTAGAAGGCCATAACACTTGAACCATTTCTTTGATTCGATATTATAACCACTTTTTAGAAACCTTGACTTCTAATTTATAGTCTCAGATTTGCACAAGTGCCCATCCATCAAGTTTTCAGGCCTCATCTAGGCACGTTTAGGCCTTCAATGCTAAGCTTAAAGTTTATATACCAAAATTTCAAACCAAAAATCCATAATAAATACATGAATACATACGATATGACATTGAGCCTCAATTCATAGGATGATATATCCAAGATGAACACCCACATCTAAAATTAGGACATTCTGAGCTCAAATGACTAACTTACTAAGTCACAAGCCTCCACAAAAAGAAACTTTGCACTACAACAACCCTTATTCAAGAAACAAAAAGGAAATATTTTTGACTGATACAATATTTCTATTACATCCAAGATGCTCACTACAATACTTGGGGTCAAATCATGATGACAATTTGTGACAACAATGTAATTTGTGGTGATTTTCATGTTTTATTTTTGCAAGTGTCCCTGATGTCCTTGTAATATGAATTTTGGTGTCATAATTATGATGTCTACATGAGTATAAACAAAAATAAAATGAAAACATAACATAAACCATTCCCCATTTATTTTGATTGTGAGAGTTGCATGCGAAAGAGGGTGGAGAGCTCTGAATGAGGGTGGAGAGTTCTAAACATTGTTGTGCCCTTGTGATTGATGCATTACGTTGGCATGCCCTTGTGATCTGTGTATTTTTTTGTCATGTTGTACCCTTGTGATCTTTGAGTCCTTACTCTACAATTTTCTTCAAGGGGCTATGTAAATATTTTTTTCTTTTCCTTCTAAGCATGTATATATTTATATATATATAGAGATCTTTTAAGGTGCTTATTACATCTTAGCACAACAAGAAAATTGATCTAGCTATATACATATTCTAGAATCCAAATAATAAAACAATAAAACTCACTCAACCCTTGCTAAGTGACTTACCTCAAGATCTTGCACAAAAATAATGCAAAGCAAAAAAAAAAGGGTAGAGTTTGCAAGAAATTTTAAAAAAACATATCATAGTAGATATTTTAAGAAAGAAACAAGCTATAACCCAATTAAATGGGTCTAGTTGCTTATTAGCTAGGTTCATTATAAATTTATGTAGAACTATCATCAAATTAGGTACAATAAAATGAACAATCATCTATTCCCAACTAGCAGGATCAAATACAGTTTTCCAAGGTGATAAAATTGCATATGCAAATGCATCACTTGCATGTTAGGTGTGAAGTGCATTCCCCAATTTATAATGAATGGTTGGATATAAAGGCTCCATACATTGGCCCAACAATGGTAGCCAAGGATGCAACCATGCATGTATTGGCACACTCTCCCTACAAGGATCTCAAGTATCTATTGTTGTTGTTAATTTGGGAATCAGTATATGATCCATAATGTTATGAAGTACTAAAGCCAGTAGTAACTTATCCCATGTCTCCAAAAAATGTAGCATAGGTTCAATGTCCCTTCACTCCCAGGAATTTGTGGAAGTTATTCTCACTGTTGGAATAATAAATTTAGTGAAGAGTTGAGTGTAAGGAGTTGAAGAATTTTTTCTTCTGTGTGAATTCCATAATCATGAGGCTCATTCCATTGCAGAAGCCTTTATCAAAATGACATTAAATCTAAACCATTCAATGAATGTTGAAGTGGTTACCAACTTTGAAACACTCTTATAAGAAATGGATACTTGGGAGCATTGTAGGGAGACTATGCCAATAATTGAAACACTCCTATAATAAAATGCAGATGCAATACATGACAAATTGCATAACTTGTAGTCCTCTTGATATTTGGACTGTAAATTCTCAAAGATACTTTTAAGCAATTCTAGTGTCATAGTACCTACCATAACACTTTCTTGGATTCTATCTAGTGGCTCCTATAATATCATCTATGTTATCTAGCTATTGTTTCTATTGTTTGGTCTCTTTCTAAAGCTACACCTTCTCCTTATAGTATATTGTCATAGACTCTCTCTCATGCCTTAAATTTTGATTATCAAACTTCTGAATATCTACCTCTACCATATCTAAAATCAACTTCACATTGTGTTGTAACTCTGGCATAGGTGTTTGATCATCAATAGCTTTCATTTCAGCATTCAATTTTTCAAGATTGGTCAACACCCTCACTTGGAAACCTCTCATGTCAAGCACTTTCTATATTGTTTCAACACCATGTTCTTTCTTCTGAGCTAACAGTTCTTTAGGTACATTTTCTTGCAAAACATTAATTTTGTTGAACAATTGTAAACTCTTAGAAAGTGCATTAGTTTTTTCATATATGTATGTATATATCTATGTATATGTATATATATATGTATATGTATGTATGTATGTATGTCTTTATGTATGTATGTACATCTAGATGTATATGTATGTATATATGCATGTATGTGTATGTGTGTGTATGTATGTATGTATGTATGTATATATGTCTATATATAAATATGTGTATATATACATACATACACACACATACCTATAAGGCCTAATGTTTGATGGCTGGTTCCCTAGAACTAGTTGTATGGCATGGTGATGATCCCTCTTAGGAGGAAGTCGTTTAGGCATATCTCTAAGAATCACTAAGTGATGATAAATTATTGCTTGTAAATTTGGACGAGTAAGAGCATTAGATTGAGAGACTTATAATGAACATAGTTGGGCCACAGATTCATGTACACCTTTCTTAAGAAACTTTTACATTTGATGATAGCTTACCATCTTTGGGAATTTTTCCTTCAACCCGCTTAGCTCGAATACCTTTCCTTTTGATTGAAATTGCATGAATAGTTCTTAGAAGTTCATCTCAATTATTCCCAATGTAGTAAGCCATTGTACTCCCAAAATAATACCCATTGCACCCATGGATATCACATACTTTGGGGTATCAAGTTGATAATCTCCCATGGATAATTTGATGTTATGAAACTTCCCTAAACAACTAATTGTACCCCCATATGCAATCAAAAACAAAAACTCTGGGTTTGGATATATAAAAAAATTTAGAAAATTTGCCAACTTTTTTTTTGATGAAATTATGGGCACTACTTAAGTTGATAAACACCGCTACTTTCTAATTCTTTAAGAAACCCACAACCTTGAGAGTTTGTGGTGCACTGAAACTTGAAAGTGCATGAAAAGAAATGATTGGTAGAGAATCATGTGATTCCTCACCTGACTCCCTATCCTCCTATGGTATGGGCTCATCCTCTTCTTCTTGACTTGGACCTTCAATATAAAACAATTTCTTTTCACTAGATTTATGTCCTCAACTATATTTGATATCATAATTGAAACACAACCCTTTTTCTCTTTTATCCTCAATTTGTTGTGGAGTCAACCTAGTAGGTTGAGGAAGAGAAGGTCTTGAATATCTTTTTTTCTCATCACATTAGCCCCTTGCTTTCTAGTAATCAAGAACTTCTCCTCTACCCTATGTTCCAATATAAAAGACTCATTTACTGAGCTAGGACAAAACATGCATACCTCATGTTGAATGTGATCCTTGAGACCATCCAAGAATAAATCATTCAAGTTCTCCTTTGTAATTGTATCCACTTTTAAGAATAGATTTTAGAATTTTTGAATATAATCCTTAACTGATCATGTTTGCTGAAGCTTAGAAAGTTGGCTAAAGAATTTTTCTATCACACTATTGCTATATTGTGCTTGGAGTTCTTCTATAACAATTGACCATGATACAGTGAGACCCTTTTCCCTCTTGTGAGTAAAAAGCCAATGATATCAAATAAATTGATCTGGTTCTAGATATAAGGAAGCCATCATGATCTTTTCTTCATATGGGATTTGATGTACTTCAAAAAAAATTTCCATTTGATTTATCCATATTAGAGGATCCTTGCCATCAAAGTTGCACATATCCACCTCTCAAAAAAAATTCCTAGGTCTTGTAGGATTTATAAAATTTGTGTCATTATTAGTCGATTTGAAAGTTTCACTTTGATTTCTTGAGAGCTCCTTCCTTGTTTCATTCATATAGGTGCTCAACATGTTTCATATATTTGATATATCTCCTCATAGGTCACACATATCCCTCTTAACCTCTTTCTTGAACTTACTAAGTTCCTCCTTGGGATTACTATCCTCTATTGCTTCCTAATCTTGATAAGAGGATTTCCATGGTGTGGTAGCATTCTTTTGGCCTCTTGCTGAAGGCATTGTCATGATGGAAACAAATATTTTTGAAATAAATCACATAAATGAAGTTTAAATTCTTTGATTTATTTATTTATTTTTTACTATAACTTACTAGGACCAAGATACCCTTGGAAAAAATCCCAAAATTTTTAATAGAAAATTTGCTACCTTGAGAGAGAATTTTCCTAATTTTGTGATATCTCACTTTTTTTTTCAATTTCTTTAAGATTTGAATTTAGGCTTCTCTACCATGTACTCAAAAACCCAATACAAGTTATACTCCAATTCGACAGGATGTGAGAGATATAAAGATCTTGATAAATTATGTAGAAATAGTAATTCTGTAGTAATTTTCATAGATTTGCTAAAATTACTCTAAATTTTGGACTATAGCTTCTTTATTATGGTCTTCAAAAACCCTTTAAAAATCTTTGAAAAATTTGCTAAAATTTGAAAGTTATGCTCTCCCCAAAATCACCCGAATATTGAGAAATTGTTTTGCATCTATGGTGCCAAGATCATGGTTTGATACCACTTGTAATGAAATAACTTGCACAATAGAACAAATAATATGAAATATTATATAAATACTTGATAATAACTGAGAATAATAGGCCACTTCAAGGGGGCAACCTCCAAATATCTCCAATGAGAACACACTTCACAATATGATGTTGAAATAAGACTTTCAACCTCCTATATATATCTAATTATGCTTAGGTCAAATAAACATAACCCTAGATAACACCTAGGCTGACCTACCTACCTAAATAATAATATAATAATGATAACATGACTTAATTAATGATTAATATAGCCACAATTTGACTATTTATAACCCTATATACACCAATATTAAGGGTGTACCAGTGGAGGAGAGACAACATCTTCCTTATACAATTTTTCCATGTTTCAATTTTGGGTGATGGTAGCACATTACAAAGAAGTATCAACCAGATAGGGCTTGATGATAATTTGGATGGCCACAAGTTGCCCCTAGGGAGCTGAACTGGTATCAAAGAGTGATGAGGGAGTCAATGACCATTTTGGGCCAACTTTACAAAGGGATGGGTTATTGTACACATGGAAAAATTTAGTGCCACAAGAATGGGATTGGTTTTGTGGGGTGGTAGATGCTAGCTCAACACAAGTGTATAGAGATTGGTTTGAGTGCCCTTGGCTAGCAGGTTAGGTGTAGGTGACTAGAGCATTGGTAGTGGCAGGGGAGATTGACCGAGTGCTGAGGTATGAGCCACAGAGGTAGAGGCAGAGGTTTGTGGTGGAGGGGAGACAAGAGGATGCTAGGCCACAACTAGATAGAGGAGAGGATTGGTAGGAGGAGGAGAGTCCATAAGAGGAGGATGGACAAGGGCCATAGGGCTAGTTGGTGAAGGAGGATTTAGAGGAGGATCATCCTTAGGAGGAGGGGATGATGGACTGGTAGGAAAGTGTATGTGATAAAATATTGATACACTTCTATGAGTCATTATATCCAAGATTGCTCAATAATAAGATCTCAAATGGTGACTCATAGCTCTCTATTCATGGAGTGCAAATATTTGTAATGGAGGCCCTCAGTTTGACCTAGTTTGTGCACATGCAAGTATGCCATAAAATGAGAGATTAAAAGAGTAAAATCAAGAGTGCTAGTCTCCATTATCATCAAATATGTATAAAAATGAAGATGCAAGATAATCTAAATGATAACAATGCAAAGCAATGTAAGAAAGGAAACCTAATCTATGAAAGAAAATAACAATGCAAAATTAATCTATGAAAACAAATATGACTCTAAGCTAATATGAAAAATCAAGGATGAAGCATGATGTTTGTGCTGAATATAATTGTTCAAATTGTGTGCTGTCTTTGATGTCACACAAATGTCATATCAATCTTTAGACAGTGTCTACCAAGCTTAGAAGGTCAGCAAGGCAAAGGACAGTGTCTACTAAGCTCAGAAGGTCAGCAAGGCAAAGGACAGTGTCTACTAAGCTCAGAAGGTCAGCAAGGCAAAGGACAGTGTCTACCAAGCTCAGAAGGTTAGCAAGGCAAAGGATAGTGTCTACCAAGCTCAGAAGGTCAGCAAGGCAAAGGACAGTGTCTACCAAGCTTAGAAGGTTAGCAAAGCAAAGAACAGTGTCTACCAAGCTCAAAAGGATAGTAAAGATAGTTTGCAGTATCTACCTAGTAGATAGTTGATTACCAAGCTTTCCAGTTTATCAAAGAAATTTAGTTCTTACCGAGCTCACTCGATAATCAAAGAAAATATGACGGGAATAGCTCTTACCGAGTTCACTCGGTCATCAAAGGAAATTTGGAAGATTCAGTTCTTATCGAACGAACTTGGCAGCCAAAGGATTTTTAAGATATTGTAATGTAAATCGAGCCAAGAAGGTTAACTCTAGAAATTCTTGGAAGCAGTATTTATCGAGCAGGGTTGGCTAGTAAAGGATGTTTATTTGTTTAAGAATAATATCTATAGCTGACTGATGAATGGTTTATTGGTAAAATGTAACATGTAAATAAGTCGACTTGATAATCTGAATGGTATAAGTAAGAAGTCAAGTTGCAAATTTAAAGATGGATGTATCGAGACATGAGAAGTTAATCTAATATAAGGACTGATTATTGTGGAAGCAAATTTGAAGGATGATTAGAGATCATTTAGGAGCAATAGATTTATATTTGATCAAGGAGGATCTAATGATTCTGAACAAAGACCTATATCTAGCAAATTCAGTTGCATCTTGTTCAGGTCAATTCATTTTTGCTTTCTAACCATTGTAGCAGTGATTTCAAATCTCTTAACAGAGTTGGTTTAATAGCCATTTTGTAAATCCTTTGACAAGGTGATAGTTCAGTTGAATTGTTCTAAAGACCTCTAGCCACTCCTAATATGGTGATTAAATCCTCTAACAAGGTCACACCTAATAGTGTGCATTGTAACCTTTAACAGGGTTGGCTCCTAATAGGGCTCACTTCAGAACAGTGAAAAATTGGTGACTAGTTATTTAGTGATTTTTCCCATATTGGGTTTCCACATTAAATCTAGTATCTCTTGTGTTCATTTTGTTTTTAGTTACGTGCATGAATGATTAAGGATAAGTAATAGCTTAATTTACCGAATTGCAGGATATTATCATCTTTTACCTTTTTTCATCTTCAATTCTTCTAGTATTCATACAATTCTTGCCAAGATGATCAAGTTCTGTACAAATAAAACATCTTTTGGTAGTATCTCTTTTCGTCAACTAATGTTTCTCACAATTCATTCCAATGTGTTTGAATTATCTAGAATAATGACATTTGCACCAAGTGTTGTAGTCCCAACCAAATATACCCTTTAAAATTTGTTCTATTGGATTAAATATCTTAGTTTTGCATTCTGATGACTTGTGACCATGCTTCTTACATTTGTGACATTTGCCTTCAAATTTTGGTTTCTCTTTCCATTTATTAGCCCTATGACCATGCTGATTACAATTGTAGCATTTTTTATTGAATTTTTCTTTCCCATTATCCCAATATTTGTTTGATGTATGACCTATCTTACCATAGTGATTGCAAGTAAGTTTTTTGATTCTTTTGAGCTCCTTGCTTGGATGATTCACCTTCTTCTATATATCCAATTATTGCTTTTCATTTTTATCTATACTAACTTTTCTCATTTAATCGATTGATTTCTACTTGAGATTTTATCATCCTTTCATTGGTTTTCCTTTTAGTTTTTAGATCATTTTGCAATCTTTCATTCTCTAATCTTAGATTCATGATTTCTTCATTTTTATTGGTGAGATGATCAATGACCTTTGTCTGCTAATGGGATAGGTGTTGAATTTCATTGTTCTTTCCTTCTATCTCTTCTCTTATCTTATTTTTCTCTTCAATGACTTTACACAATCTTACTAACTAAATTTCTTACTCTCTTCTTAGTTTTCTTGCTTCTTCTTGAAGAGTATTATTATTTTCCAATAGTTCTTTGATTTCTTCATTAGCATCATCTGAATTGCTTGAATGGATGTCTTCAATCCTTTCTTCAATATAGGGTGGATCATTCATCTAGATTGCAAGATCTTTTCTTCTTTTTAGGGATTGAGAGAGTTTCTCTTTTTCTTTCTTGAGTTGTCTAGTAGATAATTCCAAATCTAGATTCTCATTGTCAATAGCCTTGTCAAGTCTAAATACCTCCATTGCCTTTGATCTTTGCTCAAGCTATTAAATTTTTTTCTAAGAACCACAAAGCTCTGATACCAATTATTGGAAATATAATGATAGAATAAGTTATTAAGAGGGGAGGGGTGAATTAGTAACCAATAAAACTTAATCCTTAATTAGCAATTAATCCCTCATGTATACTATGATGTAATTGTATGCATGAGAAACTGAAAATATTAAAGCATTCATAACACATTTGACACATAATTTGGTGACCCAGAAACCTTCCAAATAGAAAGTAAAACTAGGTTGGGGATGATACCCACAAGCTTTAGTACTACAATATAAAGTTGGCCTATTAAGGCTTATAATGATCACCTACGATGATTTTCCTTGTTAGGAGCAATAAGGACTGCTAGGTCCACCTTGCAAAAGGATTTACAAACATACAATGAAGTATGCACTCAGTAAAGAGATTTACACAAGACTGTTAGGTATACCTTGTTAAATTATTTGAATGATATCAACAGTGCTAGAGATGGTAGGTTGTTGAAGTGTTATATGGACTAAGATTGAGTGATAATGGGTTGATTGTTTGGTGGGATAAGAGCACTAAGTTGGGTTGATAGGATATAAGGGTTAATAGGTTTTGGTTGTGTTGTTTGATACCCCCTTTGTGGGATGAAAAAAGGATCATTTGGATTAGATGGACCAATGGGTTGTGGAAATCTACCAAATAAGGGGTAAGTGGGATCAAATATATCTAGAGGTGGTGGTCTCCCAAAGCCAAAAACACCAACATTATCCCTTAGGAAATGTTCCATAATGGTTTCTCTATTCTAGTCTATGATGGCATTAATAATAGTTGCATGCCCTAGTTGGTTCATAAATACATCTATATCTAATGAAGGGCTTGATTCTTCTAAATTTTGTGGTGGTGGATCATGTGTGACTAAAGACACTAGAGGGTAAGTTTGTGCACTAGTTGAACTATTGCTAACATTAGGATCCATTTCCTTCATCTTTCTTTGGTTCTTAGTGAGACACGTGGTCAATGGCATGAAAGAATGATGTTCCTAAGGATGAAGTGCAAGATAATTGAGACAATGAGTGCACATATATGTTTATGGATGTTGTTGCTAAATTCTCTTAAGGATAATGACTATGATTGAAGGGTTTTCAAAGATGCAAAAGGATGTATGATAGATGGGAAAAAGTGATTTAGTGATATGAAATCTTAAGAAGCCTAAAGCTTAGTGATGTGGTCTCAAAGTAAGGGAGGATGCTTTCCCTATGTGCAGGCTTGAGATATGGTAGTGACATCAACCCTAAGGTAAATTTGTGACCTTTTGGAAGACAAGAGATGATAAAGTGTGGATCCCAACCTTTTCCTCAAGGTGATGAGGGACACAAATGAAAAAGACAAATTACCCTAAAAATTGCTTAGTTTGAGGGATAGCCAAGATAGTATGATGGATGTAAGATGTAGGGTAGACAACCAAATGCTTAAGTAGAAAGGGGATGATGGAGGATGTTTTGATCTATGATTGGTTTGGATGAATTTGGATACCTAAAGTATATGACCTAAACATGATGAACCTACAAAATGCTTAAGGTAGGAAGGGAACCTATATGAAGAACTAACTCTATGAGATGGTAAGTGCAAATTGTGTGTGAAAGAAGAAGAACCCAATCAAAGTGGGTAGAGTTAGTTTACTTGATAAGGCTTTTGTTAACTCCATGTCTCAGGGTTAAGTTCTAAATTTTTTTATCCCAATTGATTTGTAGAGAAACTTCAACACCTTACTTCTCAATTTGGTCTAACTAGGTGAGCCTTGGGTTAGGTGTATATTTTTTGCATTCTTCTTCTATCTCTCTATAAATTGTTGTTTGTCAGACCTTAACCTTTTTTAACTTAGGTTTTGGTGGATCTAACATGATATCTCTACTAGGTTTATCACAATTGTGGGTTGGGTAGTGACTATGCTAAGTATACCTTTCACTTTAGGTTGGACAACATAGATTTTCTTGGGTAACAAATAGGTCTAAGAAGTGGTGTTTTATCAAGAGGACAGATTGGCTCAAATTTAGCTATAAGGGATAAAGTGGGATAAACTAGGTGTGAGATTGTTGTGAATAGGCTTGCTAACAATCCTTTTGAGATAGTAAGAGTAAATTTGGTTTGGAGATGGATGTTTTTGAGAGAATACAAAGGGATCTTTGACCAAATGATGGTGTAACAATGTTTTCCTTGAAATGGATTAAGGAAAAATTGAATAGCCTAAGGTTTTTGTGAATATACTTGCTAACAACTACTTTGAAACAACAAGGATAAAACTCTTTTAGATATAGTGTATTGTGAGAAAATATTATCTCAAAGAACAAAGCAACTTTGAGAGAGACAAACAAATGATCTCTTTAGAAAAAGGATTTGATAGTAACCATAAAAATGTGTATGTTCAACAAATGTTTTTCATGGGTCTTTTGCACAAATAAGATAATTCAAACACACTTTTTTATCCCTAAGGTCACTTTGGTTTCAATATATTAGTCATTAGGCCTACCCAGAGGAGCCCATCTTGATGTTTTCTGGATCTAGTGTGATATTTCCCTCCAATTGAAGAGGCAAGTTGATACAAGAGTCAATTGAAAAACTTACACATCAAGGATCCTTAAAGGTATGACAAATACAATGCCCCCTTCTGCGGGGACAATGACTCTTGGAGATGAAACCCAAGTAGCCTTATGCCTCTATCAGGGAAAAGACATATGTTAGGTAACTTCAAAGAACCCTTATATTTTCTTGCACCATGAGTAATACACCAAGGATAAAAGGGAAGCTACTAAATTGGCTCATAATTAGGTCTATGGAGTTAGCCACTTGGTTGTTATGTATGTGATCCTAATCTAGATTGATCTATAAAACCTAAAATTTTCATAGTCTTAGAATCTTGTGGAATCAACATCAGTGACTAGAGCTTCTTGATACAATCCTAACACATTTTTAATCACATCAAAAGGAGTTCATGGTGAGAAGTTATGCTTAGTCAAAGTTTGGGTCAAATTGGCAAACTTGAGGTTGACTTATAAAAAAGAGGTAAAATTGAAACATCTCAAAAGTAGTCAACAATGGGTTTCAAATTGAAGAGCTTATGAAGAGCTTTCCAATAGTGTTCATTTCATCAAAAATGGAGTTCGCATGTGGAAGATATGCTTGTTTTAAGATAGTAAAGAAATCAAGTCAAAATGATGACATCAACATGACTTGAACATAGAGTCAATAGAGTAGTTGAATGATGTGGCCCAGTCATGTTTTGACATGTGGCACTTTGCGATGTCATATTAGTTGATGATATGGACCAATTGCAACATGTTTCAACAAATGGACTAATACATGTGAGACATGTATCTCAAGAAGAGTGAATTAAGTAATGCAATGTGGCATCTTGATTAGCTATTGCAAAATGGCCATTATGAGGTTTGTAACTATAATCTCAATCTTATAGCAAAGGTCATTTGCCAATGAACTGTACAAGTGCATTAGAGATTTTAAAGACATTTATTATCCTTGAACAAGCAGCTCAAAGACAAAACCACTATATGACAAAAATAGTCATGTGGTTTGAACCCATAACCACTCACATCCTATTTCCCTTCTCAACAAACTACACCAGTGAGATTTTTGGAATTTAGAATGGTGGATATTTTAGTTACCATGATTTGGTTGGTTATTTCTAAATCTTATCTCCTATTTATATTATGTGCTCAAGTTAATGTAGGCCATTTAAATATTAGTAAATCCAAAAATACAAAGGATTTAATTAGGAAAAGGCGTTAAAATAGGAGATATAGAAATATTAGAAATATTATGGTTAAACCCCTACTTTAGCATGTAAAATTGTATAAAAGGGAGTGAGTTTGGGCATTGGTAGCTAAGGGAGTTTGAAGAATTTTTGGGAGAATTATTGTAATTTTGGAGGAGAATTGATTTTTGCAAGAGTTTTACAAGGTGTTATTTTACACCAACAATTGTAAAAGAAGAAAGAGACTATGAAGGCTCAAAGCTTCGACTTTGTAACAAAGTGTTTTTCTTGGCATAATTAATAGAGTGGTCCCCTGATTGAGAAGTGGACCCAGAGATGTAGTTCATACCTAGAAAACTCTGTATCAAATTGCTTGTGTCTCTTTATTCTCTTTCTTATTTTCTCAATTCTTAATTTTTTTATTGTTATTAAACACAGTTGATTAATTGTGTGTAAAGCATAATTTTTCTTGTATTTGTATGGTTTAAAATACATACCATGCAATTACTACTTGGATCAAAAATTAAATCTATATTTGGATTAAAGTTATAGAACTTGTAAGTCCTAGTTTTACAAATCAAGTTTCGTATTAGAACCAATTTTTGCATAGAAATTGTAGGTGGTGAATGTTAACCAGGTTGAAGTTAAAACAAGGAGAAGGTGAACTTGTAGAGTTCAATCTAGATATTGGGAAAAGAAGAACTTTTTCATGAGTCATTGCATCTAAACAAAATCTTTTTGAGTTTGATGTAGAAGCCTTCCAAAGAGATGTTGTGGAATTGAAAGCTTTGGTTGACATTCTTCTTCAAGAGTAGCATGAATGATAGTTGAGAAAGGTGGACAAGGCTAGAAAGAAAGAAGAATCTAAATCCTTAGCAAAAGATGGCAAAGGCAAAGAGTAGGAGGTGGCATCTTCTTCATCTTCTTCATTGTCTTCTTCTTCTCTATCTACTTCTTCTAAAAAGAAACATTATATGAATTCACCCTTGTTAAGGCTTGATGTAAAGTTTGATTTTCTTATATATAATGGTGAATTGGATGTTGAAAAATTGGATAGTTGGCTTAAGCAGATTGAAGTGTATTGCATGGCTCAAAATATTTTGGATGATTCTTTTAGAATCTAGCTAGCTACTCTCACGATGGGAGGTATTGCATTAGTATGGTGGGAGAGTAAGATCCAAGATGATTTTGCTACACATAGTAAAATCATTTGAACTTGGTATGAATTTACTATTGCTTTGAAGAAACAATTTTATCCTTTGGGTTATTTGCAACAAGCCATTATGGATTGGAAAAATCTTAGGCAAGGTAAAGGGTAGTCTATGTAAGAGTATAGACAGGTATTTAGGAAGAAGGCATTAACTCTTGGAATTCCTCTTTATACACAAGATACTTTGTTAAAGTATATATGTGGAATGCATTCATATTTGAAACACACAATATTGATGTTTAGTTCTTCTAACATTGATGAAGTGTGTGTTCAAGAAACCCATATTAAAGCAATTGGAGGAAACACAAGTTTCAGTTTGAAAAAGGAATTTTATCCTCCCAAAGGACACAAGAAAGGCAAAAAAGTAGCCATGGTGAAGAAAGGAGAAGATGATAACCCTACTTGTTCATATTGTTAGAAGAAAGGACATACAAAATAAAAGTGTTGGAAATCGCATCCAGAAGTGAAACCAAAGTGGTTTAAGAAGGATCAAAAGGGAAAGAAAATGTCTACAATAGTTGTTTAGGATCTTGGATTAGATTCTGGTGATGATACACCAATATCATCTATGGGTTTGAAAGGTAAAGATTTTGTTTATTCTACCACTAATGTTTCATATGCTTCCACTTCAAAAAGTCATGTTTTTCCTGAAGATAGTAAAAGGTGTGAACTTTTTCATATAAGGATGATTTCAAAGAACACTAAAATTAACACATTGATAGATAGTGGGTCCCAAATTAATTTTATTTTAGAAGTTATTAAAAAGTTGGGATTGGAAACCAAGGCACATAAGAGGCCTTATCCATTAGGTTGGGTGTGCAATGATAACAGATTGCATGTCACTAAGCAATGCAAGTTAAGATTTGAAATTACATCCAAGCATATAGATGAGGTTGATTTTGATGTGGTTCCACTTGACATTAGTGGGATTGTTTTGAGTAGCCCATACTTATATGATAGGAAATATATCTTCTATAGGGAGCGTAATAAGTATCATTTGTTTAAGGATGGAATTGAATGCATTGTAAAGGCTCATCACATGAAGAATGAAGGATCAATTGTAAATACGGGGCATTTGAAAATGATTGTAAATGAAAGTAGTTTACTAACCCTCATGTCTTCCATAGCTAATGACGATTAGGTAAAAATAGAATCAAGTCTTTAACCAGTGATGGTAAAAGAGGGTTTGGATGATTCATTTTCTAATGATGTTCCTATGCAAGGGATCCAAACAGTTGATGCCTTTTCCATTTCATCAGTTTATTTGATATTGTTGCTTCTTTTTCTACTAGTTGATACTATGTGGATGGTGGATGCATCAATGAATATTGGTAAATGTATGGTTAATTGTGGCAAAAATGCTATTTCATTTTTGTGTGTGTTTATGATGAGTCAAATATTTAGAATTCTAGCAGGCTGTACAAGTGATACTAGACAAGTGAGATGAACATGCTCTCACTTTCATTCTATGTAAAAATAAAATTTTGGAGGTTGAAAAACTTCTTAGTGGGGAGGAATGATTCAAGTGGATCTACAAAGCCAAAAAATTTGTGGAATCAACATCAGTGACTAGTGCTTCTTGATATGATCTTGATGCATTTTGAATCACGTCGAAAGAAGGTCATGGTGAAAAGTTATGCTTGATAAAAGTTTGGGTCAAATTAGCAAACCAAAGGTTGACTTATAAAAAAGAGGTAAAATTGAAACATCTCAAAATTAGTCAACAATGGGTTTCAAATTGAAGAGCTTATGAAGAGCTTTCCAATGGCATTCATTTTATCAAAAATAGAGTTCGTATGTGGAAGATATGCTTGTTTGAAGATAGTAAAGAAATCAAGTCAAAATGATGACATCAGCATGACTTCAGCACATAGTCAATGGAATAGTTGAATGATGTGGTCATGTTTTGACATGTGAAACCTTTGTGATGTCATATTAGTTGATGATATGGACCAATTGAAACATGTTTCAACAAATGGACCAATACATGTGAGACATGTATCTCGAGAAGAGTGAATTAAGTAATGTCATGTGGCATCTTGGTCGGCTATTGCAAAATGCCAATTATGAGGTTTGTACCTATAAATTCCATCTTATAGTAAAGCTCATTTGCTAATGAATTGTACAATTGTGTTATAGATTTTAAAGGTATTTATTATCCTTGAACTAGCAGCTAAAAGACAAAACCGCTATAGGACAAAAATAGTCATGCGGTTTGAACCCATAACCACTCACATCCTATTTCCCTTCTCAACCAACTACACTAGGGAGATTTTTAGAATTTAGAATGGTGGATATTTTAGTTACCATGATTTGGTCGGTTATTTCTAAATTTTATCTCCTATTTTCATTATGTGCACAAGTTAATGTGGGCCATTTAAATATTAGTAAATCCAAAAATACAAAGGATTTAATTAGGAAAAGGGGTTAAAATAGGAGATATAGAAACATTAGAAATATTATGGTTGAATCCATATGCATGTAAAATTGTATAAAAAGGAGTGAGTTTGGGCATTGGTAGCTAAGGGAGTTTGAAGAGTTTTTCTGGGAGAATTATTGTAATTTTGGAGGAGAATTGTTTTTTGCAAGAGTTTTACAAGGTGTTATTTTACACCAACAATTGTAAAATAAGAAAGAGACTATGAAGGCTCAAAGTTTGGATTCTGTAATAAAGTGTTTTGCTTGGCAAAATTAATAGATCGGTCCCTTGATTGAGAAGTGGACCCAAAGACGTAGTCCATACTTGGACAAACTTCATATCTAACTGCTCATGTCTTTTTATTCTCTCAATTCTTTAAGTTTTTATTGTTATTAAAGACATAGTTGATTAATTATGTTTAAAGCATAATTTTTCTTGTATTTCAATGGTTTAAAATACATACCACGCAATTACTGCCTAGATCAAGGATCAAATTTGTATTTGGAATAAAGTTATAAAACTTGTAAATCCTAGTTTTATATATTAGATCCACTTGGGAATCTATTCTAGACATGATAAAATTGTGGGAAAGTTTTCCCACCTTAGGCTACTTCAACAAACATGCTGCCCAAACTTGCCTAATGGAGTGAGAAGGTTTACCCCTCCCTTCATTTATATACTGGCCAAATTAATTACTGGTTTGAGCTTTTCACCAAAGGGGATGTGCTTCCCAAAGGTAGATGAACTCACTAGAAGCACTCCTAGGTTATTGCAAATGATCTTGCTAACAACTTTGGTACATGCATCATGTATTTAATGGCCATAATTTGCAAAAATAGAGAAGATGAAGATGCACTAAAAGGCACAATCTCAAGACACAAAAGAAACTTGATTCATTCTAGTTTCGAAGCTTAGTGTATCTTAATAATTATTTTGAAAACACACATGATTAACATAAATTGTTCATTTCCAACTTATAGTGATGGTCAACATAAGAAATCACTTCAACAGAAGGAAATTAAGTGAGTGAAAGTGTTGAAAAAGATGTGAATAAGAAAAAATTAACTTTAATGCATTCAAGATTGGGTTTTGTTCATTTTAAGCCCAAAACTTATGAATTTTGTAATGTATAAATAAGAATTCCATATTTTCTTCTCAAATTTGTTGTTTTTTCTTGGTTTTTTGTTATGGTTTATGGTATTAATGTTGATCTTAGATTGGTTTTTACAAATGAGTGTCAACATACTTAAGGCATTTACTTAGTTCATGTTGAACTAGTAATACATATTGAGCATAACATATAAATATTAGACAATGCCGAGTTATGATGAGTGTCAAGTCACTCAAGTGCCAAATAGATAGACCATGCTGAGTGATTCAAGAGCCAAGTAAATAATCAATGTCAAGTAGTGTAGGTACCGAGTCAAAGAAAAAATACAGTGCATGCCAAGCATCAATGACTTCACATGCCAAGTGATATAGTCTAGACATATTTGTTTGTAATAGCACAAACAACTATGTAAACCATTTGTGAGGTGACTTAAGATTATATTTTGATATTTTGGAGACAAGGATGAATCTATATTTGGATTCCCAATGCAATTACATGCAACCTATTAGAAAATGGGAACATTTAAGTGGTAATATGGATGAATCTCAACCATAGATTCATACCTAACACTAAGTCTCCTAGTCTTCTTAAGGAGGAAAAAACCCTAAACTATAAAATGGTGTGTAAGGGATTGAAGGAGATATATAGATAAGTTTACATGTGCAAATAGAGCATTCATGAATACTTAGAAGTTATGAAGAAAAGAGTGAATTGCATAATCAATTGGATAAGAATAGAGGATAGAGAGAATGATACAACATTGAGACATCGTATCAAGAAGGATAAAAAAGATAAGTGTTTAGAGGTGATCTGTCATCAAATAAGTGCCAATTGAAAGATCTATGCTGAGACATTTTAATAGGTGATTTTAGTCAAATCTCTTAGTAGAGTAGTCCTAGCAGGCTATGTGAAATCCTTTAACAGTGTGCTTACTTAGTTGTAATTTGAAGTCCTTTAACAAGGCACACTTCTAATAGAGTGTTGAAATCCTCTAACAAGGTGAGACCTAACAGTCTTTGTAAGCCTTTAACAAGGTATACCTTTCATAGGGTAGACCATGATTCATGGTCAAAACATTGTAACCTTAATTAGATACGCTTTACAATTGTAGTAGTGAAGATTTGTGGGTGTCATCTCTGCCCCAGTTTTACCTTCTCACTTGGAAGGTTTTTGGGTAATCATATGTAGTGTTATGTGTGTGATTACTTACATGTTTACATGACTTAGATGTATGTACTTTACATGTTATTTCAATTTATCTATTGAATGAATAAGATGGATGTGTGGTGGAAGTTTTATGGGTTCAAGTTTTAACTGCTAATTGACCCCCCCCCCCCCCCCCGCCCCCTCGCCCTCTTAGAAGTTTATCTTTCCTATTGTAATTCCAAAAATTGGTATTAGAGTGAGGTTCTTTGAAAGAGAAGCTTTATAGCTTTGAGGAAAGATCTTGAAATGGAAGTCTACAAGTTGGGAAAGACTATTGAGAACTAGGAGATTGAAATACATCTCATACTACATCAACTAAATGAGACAAGAGAGGAACTAAAAAAGTCCTTGAAAAGAAGGAAAGAGATTACTATTGTAGAGAATGACACACTATACAAAGAGATAGACACTACCGAGCTATTTTAAGATGGAGACTCAAATAAATTTGATGTATTAGTTGTAGATCTAATGGAAAAGAATAGAATCCAAGCTAAGGAAATCATAAATCTAAAGATAGAACAAGAATCACAAGCCATTACTGGTATGTGAAGTGGTTGAATAGAAGAAGAAAGCCATGGAAGACAAAGCCATAATTAAAGAAGACAAAAGAGTTTTGGATAATAGACTGGAAAAGAAGTGCATAGAATGAACCAAGATTTCCAACATGCGATTGGATACTCTAAGTCAAATGATGAATGCCAACTATGAATTGAATGTCAAGGACATTGAGATAACTACATTGAAGTTGTAGAATGAACAATTGTAGAGTGGCCTAAAAAGAGAAAAGGAATTTCCTAAAAGTTTCAACAAGACAAATAAAGCCATCAAATACTTTGAGTAATTATTGAGATTCCCTAGATCCAATAATGATACATCAAGATTGGGTTACACAAGCATTAAAGATGGAGAATCATCCAAAGTTATAAAAGAAAGGAACATCAAAGGTAAGAACTCCAAACCTACTTGTCATAATTATGGTAAGAATGGACATACTACTAATATGTGCAAAAGTGAGGATACAAATCATAATTTCAAGCCTAAGAACATGACTCATTATCATAAGTGCAACAAGCAAGGTCATCAGGCTCATGAATGTAGAACTAGGACCATACATAAACAAAGATTTTAAGGTTATTGCTACAACTGTTAGAAGTATGGACATAGAGCTTTTGAATGTAGATCCAAATCCATGTGGTCATCAAACAAGAAAACAAAGGTAAGGAACAATGACAACTCTTATTGTTGGGATTACAATACAAGATATAGTTGTCATTATCATCGAGAATATGGACATGTTCTTGAGAATTGTATTAGGACACACTTCAGCAGTAACTATAAAAGGTGGTTGACTCAAACCACATGCTTTAGCTATTTGAAGACTAGTCACATCAATAGGCATTGTCCAACTAGGTCAAAGGCACCAAGTTGTGAATTTGATAAAGGAAAAAGCAAGGAAAATGTTGAGCACATCAAAGATGAGATGAACAAGACATGGAAAAAGAAAGATGATTGCAACACATCAAATGGAGAAGGGATCACTTCACCCAATGGGTCAGGTGATCACACCTCATCAAACTAGGCAATCAAGAGGTATGTGGGACTAATATTCAAGTGTTCTATCACACATCAATTCCAAAGGAGATAGTACTAAAAGGACTAAATTAGCATGAATAAAGATGCAAGATGTTTTTGAAAACTCAAGTTAAATCTTTAAGTTTTTCATGTTGTTGCCAAGCATGAAATGTTTCCTATGTATGCCGAGTAGAATGCTAGTTGATGTCAAGGAAGTAGTCTAGCTAGTCAATGTTGAGCTTGTAGTAGCTATTGAGTGATGGAAATATCAATGGATGTTGAGTGATCCTAAATTGGTTGATGTTGAGCTTACAGCTGTGTAAGCACTCAACATTAAATGCAAGGTTTTTGAAGGGTATATGATCAATTTGAGCTCATTTTTCATCATTTTGAAATCAAGAAAGAGTGAGAAGGGCTAGTAACAACCTAAAATTTGTCAAAAGAAATTACAGAAGACTTGTGTAGATATTTTTCACCAGATCATCAGATTTCACAAGGTATTTATCACAAGTCGAGCTACGCAGTTTAATTTGGCATAAACCCTAGTTTGACAAAATGGTGTCTAGTTTTAAAAATGTTGAAGCAAAAGAGGTTTTGAATGTTCAACTTGTCACTAATGAAGTTAACCAACCCATATTTAAAGTCATTTCTGACATCACCTAAAAACAAGATCCTTTTGGCACATTGTCAATGATCCCATTAAATGTGATAATGGTGCAAGATGTGAGGAAATGTGACAATTGCAAGATATTAAGCATAGGAGACATGGAGATAAGAGATGCATATAACAGATTGTGTGAAAATGGTGTTTTGAAACAGGAATACAAAATTTGTTGAGAAAAAGGGTTTAACACGAGCCCTAGATTTTTCTAATTTGCTTAAAATTGAGTGGATATGAATTGTGCTAATCTGAATTCATGATGGTTCTTTATGGACAGAGGGAGGACCTATCAAAATATCCAAGAGAATAATTCATAGGGTTACTGGCTACCCAACCTTTGATTAGCCAAAGACACTTAGAAGTGATTCCAAGGAAGTAATTGAGAGGAAGACTAGAGCAAAATGGAATAAGAGAGGCATGATAATAGATACTATTGTTGATCCACTATTGAAATTTATTGTAAGGGTAATCTCACATAAATTCTATCAATCTAGTAGATTGAATAGTGTACCTTGTATAGCTATGGATGTTGACTACAAGATTGTAAAGAAAGATCATACATATGATTTGACAAAGCTACAATTACAACTAATGGAGAACCTTGGAGCTATCAGGAAAATCAAGAGTGCATAGTACAAGTTTGATTCAATATTGGTTTACATATTCTTTTACATACAAGATACATTTTCCTCTTTTGGTAATGTAGGATGGAAGAACAATAGGTTAGTTGTGGTGCAAATCAATGAGTACATTGAGAATATGGGAGAAATCTTTGAAACCTTGATAACAAGTTACTTTGAAGATTTCAAGAAATCAATGAAGGAAAGAATGAGGATACTAGTTTCTTTGGTTGAACAACAATATAATGACATGTTTTCTTGTCAATGTTGATTACACTTTTGTTCAAGCTACCACACTAAGGCTAAGATGGTTAAGACCACTTGGGTATGAAATTAATGTTGATGAAGCCTCAACAACCATCATTGCACTACTAGTAGAGGAAATAGATAAAAGTGCAAAGATATTTGGTAACTATGAGACGGTAAAGTCAAAGATTACCGTGGAGTTGAAAACTACATTAGCCATTAAGAAGAAAGATAAGATAGTGAAGAAACTAAAAGCCAAATTTGGAGAAGGTGTCAAGGAGGAAGTAGAAGAGGATAAAGAGGAAGAAGAAACAAAAACCCAAGCACCTCTTGCATTGACCTAAGGCATGGGAGAAGACAAGGAATAGAAGAAAAGTAAAGGTGTTTAGTGAGAAGAAGCTAAGGATGCACCTACTCTTGATGAGAAAAAGAAGGGGAAGGCTAAGGCATAACCAGTGGCAAGGGCAAAGAAGATTGTCAAAACTAGCCCAACCAAGCCCACTCCTCCTACCACTAGAGCCAACACAAATGGTACAACTCAAAAGGATAAGGAAAAGCCAAATATAATAGACCAAGAAGGCCAAATGAAAAAGAAACAAAGAAGAGAGTATGTGGCATAGCCAGATTCTGATGAAGAAAAGACTGAATCAGATGACAATATCCAATTCAAGGTGATGAGTCATAATTCTCTCTCAGATCTTGAAAACTTGTGTGAAAATGTTAAGAATAATGTAGACATGTCAGGGTTTTCACATTTTGATTTTGTTAAATTAGGTAAAATAGAGAAAAACCAAGTGCAAGAAGCATTATATGCTATGATGTCAAACTTTAAGACCACTCCACAAGAATTTGCCAACTTTGTACCTAAGAGTCTATATGACATAGTTGAGCAAAAATGGCATTATTGTCTAAATTTGGAAAGACAAATTAGGTAGACACAATTAGCCCAAGTAATTTCAAAGTTGACTAAGGGACAAATTGCTAAGGCTATCAAGAAATATGTAGTTAGGTTCACACCTAAATATAGAGCCTTCATCATTCTTCAAAATCATATTGAGGATGTTGTAAAAAAGTCAACACAAATATGGAAACTCATTTATGGGTTATCCATACTGAAGGAAGGAGAAATTGATCATTCAGAGACTAAAGATGATGATAAAAATGATGATTAGGAAGATGGTTCAAAGATAATACTATAGGAGAAGAGACAAAAATGAAAGAAGATGACATGGCAACAACTAAGCCTAAGCAACAAGAAGAATAGAGTGTGCATGTCACACAATTGCTGAATGTCATTTCTCCTCATGACATAAGTGTAACAACTGAGACTTTAACTATAAAAGATGTTCCTAATGCTTTAGCTCAGAACATCAACCCACTTACTATAGAGGACTTGAAGAAGATTCTAGACCAATCTACACTTTAAGCTAAATGCTATGAAAATCTAGTTTTCATTAGTGTAGAAGAATTGCAAAAGATGGTAACTGAGGTCACAAGGGAAAAGGTGAATCTACAAGAACCACCTTTTGTCATCCCTTTAGTTCAAAAAATAGTAGATACATCTACTAAGGTTGATACAAGTGTTAAAATTGATACTATTATGAAGAAACAAGCAGAAGATAAAGATATTACAGGACAACAAAATATAGGATAGATAGATTCATCTATACCTAAAGCATAGTAACAAGGTGTCATTCAAGTCCTAGTGAAAGATTAGGGAAAGCTTGAAGAGCATGAGCTAACACCTAAGGTCAAGGAATAGGAATCCATCCAAGCACTAGTAGCCCTACCAACATCTGGTACTCCTTCTATATAGGCTCTTTAGAAGCTGAACATGGAAGTCATTCCATTATAAATCTCAATGCCAAGCCTTAGCTCATCAAATGTTGATAAGGTAATTCAATATGGAGACATAAGCCTTGATGAAGAAATTGTTATTCCAAAGTATGACCATGACACTATGACATTGGAAATAGGAATATTACATGAAGTCTTAGAAAGGAAAAAGCATCAAGAAATGCTTAGGAGAGAACATAGGTAGAAGAAAACACTCCAAGATATTAAGGACATCTTTCTAGATGCATTTAGTCTACCAACTCCTGAAGAGATGAAGCCATTGATAGAAAAATTGATAGATATAGTGGAAAAGGTTAGTAATGAAGACCTTGATACAAATGCAAAACTTTTAGAATGGTCAAAAAGAAGTTTCAAGGTAAAGTAAATGAGAAAATATCTAGTGAGATAGCACTAACTCAAGTTGCATTGCAAACTAAGGTTGAAGAGGTGAAGAAGGTACTTGAGAACATATTCTTATTGTACAAAAAGCTATGTGATCCTACACTCTTCACTCAAGAGACTAGGAGTCATATATTGAGTTTGGAAAGAAACCTCACCATATCAGATACTAAGCTACCTCATAACATAGCTCAAAGTGAGAAGCATTTCAAAACATTGCTTCAGACACAACGTTAATTAGTTGTACTAATAGAAAATGAGGCTAATAGAAGAGCCAAATTGAGATGTATATAGGCATCTCTCACTCGACACATGGAGATACTACACAAGGAGCTAGGTTATGTTGAGACTCTATTGAAGAAAGACCCCAATATTTATACTTTAGATGGCCTATCACACCTTGTTGTTGAGCTTGCATTCTAAATCAAGTCATTGGATGTTGTATGTGACAAGTGGGATGCAGCCCTCAAGATCATAATGGATGTCCATAAATATTTTTTGGACAAACACAGTATACCTGTATAGCCCATTTGACATAAGTGTCAAAAAGGGGGAGAATAAAGAAAGGGAGAGATAGAAATAGAGGGAGATAGAGAATATTGGGGAGATACATCATTGGAGAAAGAAATAAAATGAAGAGATATCAACTAAGGGAGAGCATGAAAGAGAATCAGTGCATTGAAGTTAAAAAAAAAATAGCAAAGACACATTTACTCAGAGAGGGGTATAGATTTTGGATACAAAATAGACATATTAACTTAGGGGGAGTTATCAATTTTGAGGTATATAGGCTATTGTAGAATTTTAAAATTTTGAATTTTTTGTATATAAGCTGAGTCATGGATATGATACACTCGACAAGATTGAGGTTGATTATGTATATTCAAGAGTTTTTGACATTCATGTCAAAGGGGGAGATTGTTGATCTCAAATTGGTTTTGATAAGTGAGTGTCAACATACTTAAGCCATTTACTTAGTTCATGTTGAACTAGTAATACATGCTAAGCACAACATATAAATATTAGACCATGTCAAGTTACAATGAGTGTCGAGTCACTCATGTGCCAAATCACTCAAGTGCTAAGAAGATAGACCACACTAAGTGATTTAGGAGCTAAGTAAATAGTGGATGTTGAGTAGTGCAAGTGCCAATTTAGAGCAGAAATATAGTGCATGGCAAGCATTGGTGACTTCATATGCTGAGTGACATAGTCTAGACAAATTTGTTTATAATGGCACAAACAACTATGTAAACTATTTGCAAGCTGACTTAAGATTATATTTTGATATTTTGGAGAAAAGGACAAATCTATATTTGGATTACCTATGCAATTACATGCAACCAATTAGAAAATGGGAAGGTTTAAGTAGTAACATGGATGAATCTCAAATGTAGATTTATACTATTCTTAAGGAGGATGAAACCCTAAACTATAAAAGGTTGTGTAAGGGATTGAAGGAGATATATAGAGAAGTTTGCATATGCAAATAGAACATTCATTAAGACTAAGAATTTGTGAAGAAAAGAGTGAATTGCATAATTAGTTAGAGAAGAATAGAGAATAGAGAGAAGGATACAACATTGAGACATCTGATTGAGAAGGATAAAAAAATAAGTGTTTAGAGGTGATCTATCATCAGGCAAGCAAGTGCCAATCATAGGATCTATGCTGAGACATTTTAATAGGTAATTTCAATCAAATCTGTTAACAAAGTAGTCTTAGCAAGCTATATGAAATCCTTCAATAGTGTGCTTACTTAGTTGTAATTTGAAGTCCTTTAACAAGACACACTTCTAACTATAGGACTAGAAAATGGGTTAATGTCTAACATACTATGAGAAAATCACAAACTCAATAAACATACTTTAGCACCCTCTAGTCTACCATGAAAGTGAAATGAATCAAAAGAAGGAAATAAATATAAAACTCCCTCTTTCACTTGTAGCTCCCATGTCATTCTTTCTTCTCCATGTGATGTAGCTCCAAATCGTCTATAGTGCACACAATCATGAAACAAAATCCTATAGTGATGATAATGCTATGAGAATACTTGAAGTTTTGATTTTAGTGTTAGAGATGGAGTGAAAAATACTAAAGAGCCAAGGACTTGAAAAGACTTAAGAATTAGGACCTAAAAGTGAGAGGAAGAATGCTCATTTTATAATCAACACACAAGGTGAGAGCATTGGATTTGTCACCCTAGATATGCAACTTGGCAAGAGATTAATTTGAGAATCCATGATGCATATGACACAAAATGCCAAGTATAGGATTGAATGACACTCGGAAGTCAAACATGGATAAAGATGGAAGAGAATCTATGATACATCATATCACACCTAAAACCCTCTTTAAGCCAAGAATCTATGACAAAGGAAACCAAATATGGATGTGCGTAAGAGAATAAGAATATTGGATTATGACATATCTTAGTGAAGTGTCAATGGAGAATCCATGAGGTGTCACGCTCATGTGTCATGATGATGTCAATATAATTTAGAATATTTGAATTAAGAATCCATTATTCTACACAAATAGAAATTAGTAAAAATGGAATTAATGGTGGAAATAAGACTTAGGAAATTGAGAATTTCCATGGTTTTTGAATGATAAATCAATTAATTAATAAAATTAATTAATTTATTGAGGATGACAATTAGGAAGAATAATTAGTAAGAATGATAGGATTAAATTATGGGTTATTTAATCCTATAGAGAAAATTAGTAAATGATTGGCCAAATTGATTAAATAAATGCGATAGTATCCTTTGATGAAAATGTGATGATGATACAAATTAAATAGGATGATGATAGGTAGACCAAACCCATGGTCAAATTGATTGATTGATCGAAACTCATAACATGCCAATGACACATGACATGAATTAAGGACACGTAACATGTAACAAACATTATAAATGCTATAGGATCGAGATTGATTGATAAGGTTGATCATAATAACATTAAAAAACACTATCAATATAATTAAAATGGTTGATAATGCCATGATCCAACATTGAAATACTCAACGATGTCAAAGATCAGATGACATGAATGATAGTTTGACCTAGCACTAAGAGCCATGACAGTACTAAGGTCAAATTGATAAGATTTGATAGATTGATAGGATTCCAAGGTGCTAAAAGCCATAAAAATTCCTAGGATTTGATAGATGATGATTGATTTTGGATGTTTGATGTGTTCTAGACTGATTAGGACTAATTTTGGGCAATTTTAGGTTGATTTTAGGTGATTTGATATGATTCTGAGATGATTTGAAGTGGTTTTTGATGATGTTGACATGGTTCCAAAATGATGTGAAATTGATGTGGATGAGGATACAAATGATGATAGACACTGTTGAGTTACAATTAGGTTGGCCAAAAGTTTAGAGTTAGTGGAATCAGAAAATGGGATGAATTAGTTTGAAGAAGTGATGTTGATTCAGGGGCCTAAGAGTATTTTCAAGGGTTACCACTCAATATAGTGACAAAATCATGAAAGTGATAGCTAAAATTTTTCACAATGAATATACAAATCCAACGCAACTAATGGTTTGAAAATCAGAGTTGAAATGCAAAAGTTATGGCCTTCAAAATGCAACATAGGTGCTCTGGGAGTAGTTTTGGGCATCCTACTACCCCAAGTGCACCCAAAACTCACTCGAATGCACCTAGTACACACTTGGTAAGCCCAAGTGCACTATGACAGTACCAAGTTCACCCATGGTGCACTTGGGAAGCCCAAGTGTGCTCTAGAAGTGTAGACTACACCCTCGATGGCTCCAGGGGCCAGAATCAGCCTAACTGGACTTGAAATGACCCAAAACTTTGTGTGCATGTCCAAAATTATGGAAATATGTCATAACATGAGTAAAATTAGTCAAAAATGGTCATATGTGATCATAATTGGTCAAACAAAGGTCAAACTAAGGTTGGACCAAGCAGAAAGCCACATAAGGTTGACAAACAGTGTAGGATGATGCATGAATGTAGGAATACAAGATGAAGATGATTTTGTGTATTGGAACACATGATCATGGTGGTGAATGAAGATATGAATTAAATAAGACTAAAGAGATGAGATGAAGACCAATTAGAATGAAGAGAAGACTTTTTCTTTCAAAAGGTGTGTTGTATGTCAAATGGAGCTTCATTTTGATGAAATCATAGATGCCCCTCTTTGATACAATGTGATTTAGAGCGTTGTGTCAAATAACACTAATGAGAATTCCATAACAACATGCCCTTGTAAGAATGATATATATGAGTTCCCCCTTAAGAAATTTATTGAGATATGTATATGGTAGGTCAATTTATCGATAATGAGATGCAAGGTAGTAGATGAAGAAGACACTGAAGATGGAGGAGATGAGATGAGGAATAGTTAGTATGATGGGAAGAATTTTGCTTTTGTAGAGTGTACTATATGTCAAATGGAGCTTTATTTTGATATGGAAAATAGAATGCAACACATCATGGCATAAAAGGCCAAAGCACAAAATGCAAACCTTTTGCATAAAAAAGCACAATGTAGATAGAAAATGACCTTGTCCTTCCTAGGGCATATATACATGCCCCAGACTCTCAAAGGTACATTTTAATAGGCAAAAAGTAAAATATGACCATGAACCATCTAAACCACTCTCATAGATCA
Organism: Cupressus sempervirens; assembly: GCA_028749045.1. Classification (NCBI taxonomy): domain Eukaryota; kingdom Viridiplantae; phylum Streptophyta; class Pinopsida; order Cupressales; family Cupressaceae; genus Cupressus; species Cupressus sempervirens. Next base: position 636,637,467 of record CM053788.1, on the reverse strand, counting down.
GTTTATATCATTGAGTGGCATAGGAACATGATAAAAGAAAAAAGAAAGAAAAAAGAAATCACTCACTAAACAACGTGAGCCAACAACTACTCTTGTCCATTATTACTTTCTTTTTAGTGTTTGAGGTCTTCAAATATTGTTTAATAGGATGATCACATGATGGTCGTGATTGTTGATTCAGTTGATAGGTTCATATTGACATGTTGGATTGATTGTTGGTTCACATTGCTCAGATAGTGTGATTGTCTTGAAAGTGTAGTGCTTTGAGTTTTAGTTTGTGAAAGTGCAAGTATTCACACAAAAGGGGTGATTATCCACAATGACTATTGATAAGGTTTATTACAATTTTTTGATGGGTTTTATGATTTTTAGGGTTTTTGAGGATATTTGATTTTTTTTTGTGTGACTAGTTTCTTCAGGACATTTTATGATTTTTAAGATTTATTTCAAGACATTTTCTAATTTTTAGTGATTTTTTAAGGATATTTTATGATTTTTAGTGCTTTTTCAGGATATTTTATGATTTTTAGAATTTTTTTAGGATCATATAAGCATATACAAGTGTTAGCTCCAATCCATTATTCAATAAATCCAATGGATAATTTTTTTTTGGGGATATGCCCCTAGTTCAAATTCAAACTTTTGCACCATGTAGGTAATATGCCCCCAGACAAGATGCAAACTATGTGCAAAGGCTAATGATAGAGTATGTATAGACTGGTGATACTTTAGGTAAGATAATAGTGGAAATTGACTAGTTCGTGAGCCATGGTCAAGGAGCCAAGGATGTCTTGCAATACAATGGATATGATCAGGGAATGACAAAAGGAAAAAAAACTAGATGTAATCCTGATAGATGGAGGAGCAACAACTGATTACACATGGTGCTTGTTTTCTAGGTTTTCACTATGGTACTTGCCCAAAGTGCTTGTTTACCAGGTTTTCACTTGTGGACAAATTTTTTTCTCTTGAATCAAATTTTCATGCCAAGATGCCTGTTTGCCAGGTTTTCATCAAGGCATCAATTTTTTCATGACTTTTTTTGCTTTTTTTTTTATGACTTTTTTCAAGACTTTTTACCATTTTTTTGATTTTTTTTAGGACTTTTAGAACAAATCATGAATGTTGCCGATGACTACTGAGAAGAAATTTTTTCTTTGTGTTGCTAGTTGATAATCTTTGGATCCACAATTGACCATAACTACACAGGAGTTGTTTCAAGTTTATAGCTAAGATCAAACCACTAGAAAGGCCTCAAGATATACTATTATGTACCATATGTAAGACAGTGTCTACCTCTTGCAAATCAAGGCATCTAAGAATAAATGGATCAAAGAATTCTGTGTATGGGATGTCATTGGTGATGACATGTGTAAAGGGTTGTTGGATAAAGATTTGATCTTGGGTGTTGGACAAGTTAGGTAGTAAGATTGGGGGATAAACAACTAGATATAAGGAAGGATTGGAAGGATTGAGACCAACAACTTCCCACATGAATGTTTATTGGGAGTGCTCAAAAAGACTTCATGGCATGTTGAACACTGGAACACTAATATTCATGGCATCATCTTTTTCACCTTGTATCGTTGGGAGCTACTTAGCTTTTTATTTTTGATGGTCTAATGGAACCTTTCAGTTCTCACCAAGAGACTTACTTTTGTTATTTTTTTCTCTTTTTTCTTTGCAACTAGAAGGTGGAGTTGCCTCCCAACAGTATGCCAATGTGTTCACTTTAGGAGAAATCACTTCTATATAATTTTTGTTCATAATGCCTCCATATATTTCAAAGTTTTTTATAAGAGTGTCATCATTGTCAAATCGATCAAAAATTGCTGGTCCATGTTGGTCCCAATCCAAAAGTTCAGGATAACTTGAGGGGATGTCATCATCAATGCTGAATGGGCTTTGATTAGAGGTATGGATATGGGCATTAGATTCTATTGTATCATTGGGGTTATACTCGGAAGCTAGAGGATTTTTGGTTTTAGGTTGGGTATCCTCAAATGCCTTTTCATCATTCAAAACATCCATAGTCTAATACATAGGCACTGTAGTACTAGGAGGACCTATTCATAATGGTTTGAATCCAAGCCCCAAACTAGGATGTCATCCTTTTGTAGTGATAGGTTCAATTATTCCTTGTTTCTGATATCCAAGACCATTATAGCCATCATAGCCTTGTTTCTGCATGATAGTAAACCCAAGTCCATACTTGCTAGGAGATGTCAAAGTGGGTGCTTCTTCTTCTTCTTTTTTCTTAATACAGATAGATGTATTCTCATAGACATGTTCTTCAACTAGGCCACCTCCACTAATGAAGTTGATAGAAGTGGAATTTTGTGTACTAATCTTAGAATGTTGGTCTTCTAATAGATTTGATTTACCATAAGATTGGGGAGAAAGTGGTGACTCTCTAATGTGAGATACTTGAGACATAAAGTTTTCTCCACACCCATTGTCTTACAATATTTAGCTTTTCTTTGGCCTTACAAAGGAGTATATCAGCATCCACATATTTGGAGGAATATGTGGGTTGTGCTTCATTGTTTTTTGGGACTTGGTATGCAGTAGCATCTCTTAGATTAGCATAGAATTGGAAAGGATTTGGATCACCTGGGATGGTAACCTCCACATCATTATAGGAAAACTTTAGACATTGATGATATGTAGAGGGCACTATTTTCATAGCATGAAGCCAAGGGCATCCTAGTGTCATGTTGCAATTCATTTCTATATCTAGGACATGGAGTAATGTGTCTTTAGTAGCTAGACCAATCATAATGGGTAATATGATGACACCCTTGGAGAAGTGTTCACCATCATCATAAGCTTTTATTGAGATTCTTTGAGAGGGATCCACATCATTTTTAGAATAACCCAAACCTTTGACAACCTTAAGAGTACATATGTTCAGTCTTGCTCCTCCATCTAGAAAGACACGTCTGACTTTGGCATTATGGATGAAGACATCGAAATGAGGGGGATCATTGTGGTTAGGTTTGTCCTTAGGAATATCTCGAGGGGAAGAGGTGATATGCTACGAGGCAGATAGGTTCCTAACCATGTCTTGGAACTGGGAAACATCCATGTTATTTGGGACTATTGACTCTTTAAGGGCTTGATCCAAGATCTTTTGATGTTGGGGAGATGCATGCAGTAGGTCCAAAATGGATATTTGTGCAGGGGTCTTGTCGATCTATTCAAAAAGACTATAATCAAATGAAGTAGTATGATTAAGCCTACTAGGGGGTATAGGTCTAGTAGAGGCAGTAGGCCCAGAAGGAGCTCTAGGTAGGGTGATCAGGGTACGTCATGTAATGATAGTGCAATGAGGTTCTTTAGCCTTTAAAGTGAATATGGATATACAGGAATAAGACTCATTAAAATAGTTGATGGTGTAGTCATATCCAATGCATGTCTAATTCACATTAGCTTGTGAGTTTGAGTTTGAATTGGAGGGTTTCTCTTTGTCAAGATTTGCCAAAGGATCTTTGAAGATAGTGTGATCAAAGTTGGATGCTAGCAGTGATGGATCAATTTTTATTACACCATCATCAATGAGGTATTGTATGGTATTCTTTAGTTGGAAACATGATGAGGTCTTATGTCCTTTGGTGTAGTGGTAATCATAGAATTTTTTGTCATCCCACCAATCTACTTTAGTTAATGGTTCATCTTTGATTAGGGGTAATTGTAGGAAGTTATTATTGAGTAACTATTGTAGTGAAATTTCAAGAGGTATCCCCAATGGTGTGAATTTCTTATCCTTGGTTCTAGGGTGTCTTCGAGGTTTGTCCTATGTGGAAGTCTTGGTCTTCTGTTATGGGGCTGATGTTTGATTAGGAGTTTGTGAATTTGTAGGATTTGTACATTTCAAAGTTAGTTGAGGTTGTTGCTATGCTAATTGTGTGGGCATCCACAATGCCATAATTGTTCACATTCTTGTTTTTGGAGAAGATTTTTGCCTTGTCATTAGACAAGTTTGTGTTTTTGTTTTCCTTATTTATCTTGAGGATTCCCTTACGAATAAGAGCATCTTCAATACTAGCCCCTTTTTTCATCAGTTTAGAAATGGTGCTTGGACTCATGATTTTGAGTTTGTACATTAACTTACGGACTAAGTTTTTAATGCACAAGTTAACTTGTTGTTCTTTAGGAATGGCTAGTGAGCATTGACTGACTAAGCTTCTCCAGTGAAGTAGGAATGTGATAAATGGTTCTCCCATCTTTTGTTTAGTTGAGCAAAAATTGGAAAGTGTCACCTCATTCGTAATGTTAAAGAAAAAGTGGGAGATGAACTTGTCTTCTAGCTCTAACCAAGATTTGATAGTACCAGGAAGTTTGGAGTACCATTTGAGTGCGGACCCACCTAGAGAATGAAGGGACAATCTCATGAGGTAGGTGGGCTCATCACTGAGTTTGGTACAAGATGCACAAAATTATCTAATGTAATAAAAAAGGTTGCCTTTTCCTCAATATTTTTCAAACCTTGAAGCCTCAAAGTGTTTTGGGAATGGAGGCATATACAAACATTTGTCAAATGGATTAGGACGTAGGTCCCTTTCTATTTATAGAGCCTATTTCGTTTGGACTCCCAATGCCTCAACTTGTTTGGGAAGTTGTTTGAATTGTTGCAATAGCTCTTCATTATGGTTTTTCCTAATAGCTTTCCCTTCAAGTTTTTTGTGCCTATGAGTAGACCATTTTCTATGGTGGGAGCTATGTCTACTTACTTCTGACATTTTTGTATCTAATGAGTCTAGTGATGTGTCACTAGGTGGTGGAGGTATGTTAATACCTCAAAGGCAGAAAGGTCCCTATTGTGACACATGTTGGGGTAATTTTTGTGGTATTGACTGTGATTGATGTACCATGTGTTATTGTTGTGCCATTTGTTATCGTTGTTGTTGGGATACCTTTGTTGGTTGTTTGTGAGACCATGTATGTGATTGTCATTATAGAGGTATCTGTCAAGGTTGTTGTGGAACATGTTTTTGGTATGCAATTTGTTGTTTAAGGTGTCTTTGGTATTCCAACTATTGTTTGAGTTTCTCTTGCTATTTAGCAAATATGGCTTATTGTTGTTGGATTTTTTGTTGATACATTGCATGGAAGTCAAGTGGTTTTACATTGGAGTGCATGTTAGGGATGTTGGATCTTTAAACCACTTGAGGTTGTTGTTGTTGTGGTTAATGTTGTTGTTGATATGTCAAATGTGTGTTGGAAACATTAAGTCCTTGGACTATTGCAGGTTGATGTTGTCAAGGTAGTTGGTTATGTCCTTGAGAGTTGACCACCATGTTGGTATTGTTGTTTTGGAACCTTTGCGTGCTAGAGGTTTCTCCTTGGGACATCATATTGACTTGACAATGAGGTGCATTCCTTTTGGGAATAGGTGGAATGTCACTAATAATTTTCCTTTGTGCATTAATAGGGATTGTTGTAGTTGATGTTTCACATGGTGTACTTGTGGGAGGCTCCATAACAATTGACGTCATGATACTTGGTAGAGTTAGGAGGAAAGGTGTGCTTTGTTGATTTTCCTCCAAAGGAGGCATGTTTGGCATCCCTAGAGCACAAGTCCCTTTAGGTATGTCTTGTTTTTGGACCATGTGATTGAGGTAAAGTCTTAGCATCCTTTTGGCATACCTAGGAAGAGTCTTTGTTCCCTTCATTGGTTGTGGTTCATCAAACAAGGGATTAATGTTGATGTGTTCAAATGTACTTTGGAGGATCTTGATGGTTGATTCTTGATGGGACCTTATAGGTGCCATTATCATATTTGAAAACTCCAAAGGTTGTTTTCCCTTATCTAAGTCCAAATTGATCATGGGTTGTATGTTTTCAATTGTTGTGTTGGTCTAATGTTTTGACTTAGGTCCCTCCACATTTGGGTTGAATTTGACAATTTCTTGGGCTATCAAGAGTTTGAAGTTCTTGCAAATTTTTTTGTCTTGACATGCTCAAGCCATTTATTCATTACTGATGCCAAAGTCAGTATCAAAGTCATCACTTAGGTGTACAATACCTTGTTGTGTATTTGGTGTATTATGGTTGAAGGTACTTGCATTGGGTTTGTTGAATTCAAAGGAGTTCATTTGTTCATCTTTGAGTGTGGTTAGTACACTTCCACCTATAGGTGGTATCAACATGAATATAGATTCAAAGTCAAGACTCCATTAAACCATCCCATGTGTAGGAGAAGTGTTTGAAGAAATCTCATGGTAGGTGCATTGTTTAGGGTTGGTTGGATTGTCTTTTGGTTATGGTGATCTTGTGGATACATGTCGAAGGGGTCTGCAAGTAATGGTTGTGATGCCTCAATTTGCTCTTCATCAAAGGTTTGTTGTGTTTTCTTACTCTTCTTCTATCTTGGACAAGGTTTTGGTTGTGTTGGTGCCTCAAAAAATAAGGGTTGCTAAAGTTCTGCAAGTCTTTGAGCTGATTGTGTCCTTGTGAGTGCTGGCATGATACCTAAGGATGCAAATGAAGTGGTGAAAAACCTAAATGGAATCCCTACCTCCCAAGTGTGCACCCAAACTACCAACTAAACTTAGATAGTACCATGTGTAGCCTTGGTGCACTTGGGGCCCTTAAGGTAAGCAGTTGGTGACTAGGAGGTATGCAATGGATAAACAAAGGTGTTAGGGTGCCTAAAATGAAAAATGTGAATGATTTGAGTGTTTTCTAAGGTTTAGGGATGCTATGAAGGCTATGGAAGTGTGGATTATGGTTCTAGAACCTAGAATGAAACCCCTAATTATCAAGTGTACTCTAAAACTACCAAGTGTGCTCTAAAACTGCCAATAGTGCACTTGAAGTGTGTAGTTGGTGAAACAGGGGTACAGTTGTTAAAATAGGGAAAAACTTGATATTTAGGATGTGGTTATGCAAGGTATAACTATTTTTTGGATTTTAAAGTGTTTAAGGATGTTATGCTACCTAGTAAAATGCCAAATGAAGTGGGATATTGATATGCAAGATGCAAATGTCATAGGGAAACTATGCAAATGCAAATGCAAATTGACATTTTGGAGATTGGCTAAAGGTCATGAAAATGACCCTATAGTATGAAAAATGAAGGTTAGGGTTGGATTTTGGACTTGGTAATGATTCTATAGGTTGGTGTATGCAAGGTTGACTATGCAAGGGATGCTGTGTTAGGGTTGATAATGAAGTTTAGGATATGTAAAATGAGGATAAGTGATCAAGAAGATAATTTGGTTGATAAATAAGTTTATAGGGTTTGATGGTGAGAATGATTGTAGGATTTTGAACAATGCAAGATGAAGGGGATATACCAATAGGGTAAGTCAAAATAATTTTTAGGAATACTAAGATTATGATGATGCTAATGATAAAGGTATATGGAAGGTTTTGAATTTAGGTGAAATCTTTAGAAAGTATTTTGTTTAGGAGTTTAACCCTGTGATAATGGACTTTGGATCTTGACCAAAAAGTGATAAAAGACCAAAATATAAAATCATAAAGATAACAAGGTCAAATCTATCAAGAAATAGAAAGATTTTGACCAAAGAAAATGATAAGAAAAGATAAAAATACTAGTCAAGATCCATCATCCATCAACACTAGGAGATACTCTAAGACTCATACTTTGTTCAGATTTTTGACTAAATTAAAAGGTTTTAGGGTTCAAAATGAAATTCAGGGTGCTCAAAATGGTGGTTATGATGATTAGAATGAAAAATGAGATTTTGGGTTCAAGATGTGGTTTTGGGTCAAAAGAAGAATGAGGATGTACAGAGGCTTCTAAATGCAATTTTGGGGTCCTAAAATGTAGTTTGGAGGCCCAAAATGGTCATACAAGTGCCCAACTACACCCTCACAACACCAAGTGCACTAAAATAGTAAAAAATACACCTATGGTGTAGTTGGGGCTAGTTTGGGTGTAGTTGCTAGTTTCATGGCACAGTTGGGAAGTTGGGTTGAAGGGTTGTTGATTCTAAGCAAGGTGGCTGTCAAGTTGCTATGCTAGGAAGCTAGGATGCTGGGGTTGATGATATGATGGGTTAGGAGATGTATAATTAAGGTTAAAAGATAGGTAATTGTGTCTTAAGTGAAGATAATGAAGGCTAGGAGATGTAGGACACAAATTAGGACATACTGAGATAGGGGGGCCTATCTAGGTACATATGGACACCTTTAAAGCCTCAAAATGCTGTCTAGAAGACCAAACTAGGTTTTAAAACTACCAAGTGTACTTAGATAGTAACAACTCCACCTATGGTTTAGTTGGGGCTAGTTTGGGTGGAATTGGTAGTTTCAGAGTGCAATTGGGAAGTTGGGCTGAAACTAAGGCAATTTTGAGTGCTGGGGTGTCTAGATTGATGCCATAGTGAGGTAAATAGTAGAGCAAAATGTTAAGAATAGAATGGAGGCTTAGAATTATTTTTAGGACACCTAAAATAAAGGTTAAAGTGTTCAAGATGAGGGTTGGGTATGCAAAGATGCAAGATGGACAATGTAAAATGCAAGTTTGGTGGTTGAAATGCAAAGACTAAAGGATGCAAACTAAACCCTAATGAATGCAATGTGAAGGATGAGGGATGCACAATGAGGACTAGAAGATGCAATATTAAGCCTATATGATGTAAATATAAGGCCTAAACTAGGGTGAATGCAAGCAGGTTCTATGCAAGGATGAAAATTACGTTATGCCAAGCACATTTAGGATCACAAGTTGCCATGTTTTCTAAGCCTTGAATGTATTTGACAAAGTTCACAAAGTCTTGAAAATAGTTGCAATATTTTGATAGTGTTTGATGTTATCCAAGGTTTAAATTTGAATTTTGGTTTCATATTGATTAATGTTTTATACACATGCAAGACACATTAAGACAATAATAGCTATTGTTAAAAGTGAACGGGCACACCACAACCTAGGCTTTAGGACTGTATCCACTGAATTCCTACTTGAACCAAAGTTCAACCACACTTATCTAGAGTGGAAAACCTAGGATCTTGGCACCACAGGCTCCCCCTTACAGTGCACTCACTTCTCTGGGCTACTAAGATCCACTTCCCAACGAGCATGACTTCCCAAGGGACTGTTGCCTCTACTAAGGATCGCGAGAATGTAGGATGTCTCCATGATCATGGGTGACCCCTCGAGCTAGTGGATAGAAAGGATTTTGGCCACTAAAACACAATTTTTAGTAAGGATATTTCATTTAGCAAGTGAATGATAAACTTCCTTAGAAGGTCTCCCAGCCCTGAGAACTAGGTTTTGATGCACCACAAAGGTACTAGAGGAGAGCTATCACTCAGCAATACCACCAACATGGCTTTCACTATAATTGAGTTTTATATAGTGGCTAGAATGTTGACCTGGCTTTTGGCCTATTACTACTTTGAAGTCATCCCCTGGCATACCCAATATCGAGTATCTTGGTCTAAGGTAGGCTTCCTATAGAAGTCACATGGAATTCTCTTACACCCAAGATCCACCAATTGTGAGGCAAGAGGATATGTCCATGTAACCCCTAGGGTTTTAAACACTACAGACATGCCAAGAAGAAAAGAAAAAGTTCATTTTAAGCACCAAAAAAAGTGTTATTTACTCTAAGAAATCCACACACATGGTTTTAACAAACACACAAGGTCTTCGATAACATCCTACAAACAAGCATTAGTAGTTTGTTATGATCGTGTCTTCATCCAGTGATTTCCACATGCTATAAACAAACCATTAGTAACACAAAATCATCTAACCTATGTCCTAGAAGTAAATGGAAACCTTAGATGTAGATTCTAATTGAAACATGTGATTTCTGTGAAACAAGTGTGCTCTAAAAGAGCAGACTACACCCCAAAAGGCTAGAATGGCTCAGAATGCCCCCAAGTGTACTTAGAGAGTGCTAACTATGCCCATGGTGCACTTGGGGCTTAGAAGGGTGTAGTTGGAAGGTCAGTGGAAAATTGCAGGGAAATGGTTCCTAAGCAAGACCCAAAAACTAAAAATTTTGAAACCTATACACCCAAGTGTGCCTAGATAGTGCAGACTGCACCCATGGTGTAGTTGGGGCTTAGAAGGGTGCAATTGCTAAGTTAGAAAAAACAAATAGGGTTTATGGTTTCTTCTAGTCCCCTAAAATTGTCTCCTAGGGGTCCCAAGTGCACCCTGATAGAGAAAAGTGCACCCTAGGACAAAAAGCTAACAAAATGCATAGAATGAAAGCATATAACCATATTACTAGACCCCCTAGTTAATCTAGGTGTGATATGGAAGTGCAGATAGTGGTTATACCCTTCCAAGTGAGCTCCTTCCTCACACCTACAAGCACAAAACAAGAAAAACCAAGTTAGATAAGCATGTTCACATCAGGTTCACCAAATGTAGGACCAAAAAATGGGTTAATGTCTAACATACTATGAGAAAATCACAAACTCAATAAACATACTTTAGCACCCTCTAGTCTACCATGAAATCCAAATGAATCAAAAGAAGGAAACACATTTAAAACTATCTTTCACTTGTAGCTCCCACGTCCTTCTTTCTTCTCCATGTGATGTAGCTCCAAATTGTCTATAGTGATGATAATGCTATGAGAATACTTGAATTTGTGATTTTAGTGTGAGAATGGAGTGAAAAATACTAAAGAGCCAAGGACTTGAAAAGACTTAAGAATTAGGACCTGAAAATGAGAGGAAGAATACTCATTTTATAATCAACACACAAAGTGAGAGCATTGGATTTGTCACCCTAGATATGCAACTTGGCAAGAGATTCCTTTGAGAATCCATGACACATATGACACAAAATGCCAAGTGTAGGATTGAATGACACTTGGAAGTCAAACATGGCTAAAGATGGAAGAGAATCTATTACATGTCATATGACACCTCAAACCCTCTTAAAGCCAAGAATCTATGACAAAGGAAACCAAATATGGATGTGTGTAAGAGAATAAGAATATTGGATTATGACATATCTTAGCCAAGTGTCAATGGAGAATCCATGAGGTGTCATACTCATGTGTCATGATGATGTCAATATAATTTAGAATATTTGAATTAAGAATCCATTATTCTACACAAATAGAAATTAGTAAAAATGGAATTAATGGTGGAAATAAGACTTAGGAAATTGATAATTTCCATGGTTTTTGAATGATAAATCAATTAATTAATAAAATTAATTAATTGATTAAGGATGATAATTAGGAAGAATAATTATTAAGAATCATAGGTGTAAGAATTTGGCTTAGGCCAGAATTCACCCAGGAACTAAAGAACTCAACACAAGCACACAATAGACCAAAATAGACAAAGTATGATCAGAATGACAATATTCATTCAATAATTGGATCCAAGAGTACACTAGGAGTGCCTGAATATAAAGGCCTCAGGAGAGCTTCTAGAATGCATAGAAGTTAGCATTATGATATGTCATGCAACCAGGCACATGTCCATCAGATATGGATTATCTTCCATTAAGCACGGGATTAAGTGCTATGTTGTGAGGATAAACCTACAATGTGTTAGAATCTCATAAGATTAATAACCCAGAAAACTAGTGCAAAGAGTAAATATCTAAACTATGAATGGAAATGATACAAAATCAAAATAGCATCATAGAGTTAGTCTCCAAGAGAGTAATGCAAATGTTGGAAGCAAAATAGCATTAAGAGGATGCAAAAACCAGAGATGCAAATACAAGCCAGGTAGCATGCTTATATAGGCTAGGAAGAGGGAGGAGGTGGCAACACTAACCAATGAGGAGCAACCATCTATCGGACTAAAGATAGAAAAGTATCTTCCCAAGATAGCTAATGGATGCTCACATGTAGGAAGGTGACACCTCACAACCATTTACCTAATAAGACATGCTTTATTAACCTAAGCGAGATTGCTAAAAGTGTAGGAAAAACCTAGCAAAAAAGGAAAAATAAAAAACTACACTAACACAATGGTGTAGCACGCAAATTAGTGGTGTAGACAACATGTGCTAAATGAGGAGTGCGGATAACTGTGTTGTCAACATGACAACTCAAGGAATGATGCATACTCCTACATTGGAGACACCATGTGCATAATTAGAGTTGCATAACTCAATGAGATTACACAAACTCCTAAGTGTCTCACCTAAAATAATAATAAAATAATGCAAAATAATTAAATAATGCATTAACCTAAGTAAAACTTAAGTGTAATAAGTGAATTTGGCTTAGGCCAGAATTCACCCAAGAACTAAAGAACTCAACACAAGCACACAGTAGACCAAAATAGATAGAGTATGATCAGAATGATGATATTCATTCAATAATTGGATCCAAGAGTACACTAGGAGTGCCTAAATATAAAGGCCTTAGGAGAGCTTCTAGAATGCATAGAAGTTAGCATTATGATATGTCATACAACCAGGCACATGTCCACCAGATATGGATTATCCTCCATTAACCATGAGATTAAGTGCTATGATGTGAGGATAAGCCTACAATGGTGTAGCACGCAAATCAGTGGTGTAGACAACATGTGCTAAATGAGGAGTGCAGATAAATGTGTTGTCAACATGACAACTCAGTGAATGATGCATACTCTTGTGTTGTAGACACCATGTGCATAATTAGAGTTGTGTAACTCAATGAGAGTACACAAACTCCTAAGTGTCTCACCTAAAATAATAATTAAATAATGCATTAACCTAAGTAAAACTTAAGTGTAATAACTAAATACTTATTTACACCAACAATAGGATTAAATTATGGGTTATTTAATCCTATAGTGAAAATTAGTAAATGATTGGCCAAATTGATTAAATAAGTGTCACAATATCCTTTGATGAAAATGTGATGATGATAAAAATTGAATAGGATGATGATAGTTAGACCAAAGCCATGGTCAAATTGATTGATTGATCAAAATTGATAACATGCCAAGGACACATGACATGAATTAAGGACTTGTAACATTTAACTGACATTGTAAATGCTACAAGATTGAGATTGATTGATAAGGTTGATCACAATAACATTGGCAGACACTGTCAATATTATTAAAATGGTTGGTAATGCCATGATCTGAAATTGAAAGACTCAATGATGTCAAAGATCAGATGACATGAATAATAGTTTGACCTGGCACAGAGAGCCATGCCAATATTAAGGTTAGATTGATAAGATTTGATAGATTAATAGGTTTTCAAGGCACTAAAAGCCAAAAAAATTCCTAGGATTGGATAGATGATGATTTATTTTAGATGTTTGATATGTTCCAAACTAATTAGCACTGATTTGGGGTGATTCCAGGTTGATTTGGGGTGATTTTGAGTTGATTTGAAGTGGTTTCTGATGATGTTGAAATGTTTCCAAAATGATGTGAAATTGACATGGATAAGGATATGATTTATGATAGACATTGTTGAGATATAGTTAGGTTGGCCAAAAGATCAGAGTTAGTGGAATGAGAAAATGGGATGAATTAGTATAAAGAAGTAATGTTGATTCAGGGGCCCAAGAGTATTTTCAAGGGTTACCACTCAAGATATTGACCAAATAATGAAAATTATAGCTAAATTTTTTCACAACAAAGATACAAATCCAACGCAGTTGACGGTTCAAAAATTAGAGTTGAAATGCAAAAGTTATGGCCTTTGGAGTGCAACATAGGGGCTTTGGGAGCAGCTCTAGGCATCCTACTACCCCAAGTGCACCTAGTCACACTTGGTAAGCCCAAGTGTGCTATGATAGTACCAAGTGCACCCATGGTGCACTTGGGAAACCCAAGTGCACTTTGAAAATGCAAACTGCACCCTAGTGGCTCCAAGGGCTAGAATCAGCCCGACTGGACTTGGAATGTCCCAAAAATTTGTGTGCATGCCCAAAATGATGGAAAGATGTCATATCATGAGTAAAATTAGTCAACCATGGTCATATGTGATTAAAATTGGTCAAACAAAGGTCAGACTAAGGTTGGACCAAGTGAAAGGCCATAGAAGGTTGACAAATAGTGTAGGATGATGCAAGAATGTAGGAATGCAAGATGAAGATGATTTTGTGTATTGGAACACATGATCATGGTGGTGAATGAAGATATTAATGAAAGAAGACTAAAGAGATGATATGAAGACCAATTAAAATGAACAAAGGACTTTTTCTTTCATAAGGTGTGCTATATGTCAAATGGAGCTTCATTCTTATGAAATCGTAGATGCAAACTATTTTTGAGCATCTACACTAACATGGTGTTGAAACCCTCTAAAAAGGTGAAACCTAACAGTCTTTGTAAGCCTTTAATAGGGTAGACCTCTCATAGGGTAGACCATGATTCATGGTCAAAAAATTGTTACCTTAATTGGACACACTTTACAACTGCAGTAGTGAAGATTTGTGGGTGTCATCCCCACCCCAATTTTACCTTCTCACTTGGAGGGTTTCTATGTATTCATATCTGGTGTTATGTGTGTGATTGATTACATATTTATATAATTTAGATGTATGTACTTTACATGTTCTTTTAATTTATCTATTGAATGAATGAGATGGATGTGTGGTGAAAGTTTTATGAGTTCAAGTTTTTACTGTTGATTCATCCCTCCCTCCTCCCATAAGTTTGCCTTTCCTATTGTTATTCCAAAAATTAAGGGGAGTACCCTTCATAAAGTGGTATCAAAACTAGATTTCTTGAGTGTGTGGATAGATCACTGACTGTGAGGTAGTTCATACTAGGGCTACCCCAATTTTACCTTCTCACTTGGAGGGTTTTTGGGTATTCATATCTGGTGTTATGTATGTGATTTATTACATGTTTATATAATTTAGATGTATGTACTTTACATGTTATTTTAGTTTATCTATTGAATGAATGAGATGGATGTGTGGTGAAAGTTTTATGGGTTCAAGTTTTTACTGTTGATTCATTTCCCTCCTCCCCCATAAGTTTACCTTTCCTATTGTTATTCCAAAAATAAAGGGGAGTACCCTTCATCAAGTGGTATCAAAACTAGAGTTCTTGAGTGTGTGGATAGATCACTGACTGTGAGGTAGTTCATACTAGGACTATATTTTGGGTTAAGTGTGTAGATAGATCACCAATTGTGAGGCAGTTTGCACTAGGGTTTCAGTGGAAGCATGAAAATGCCTCCACAAAGAGAGTGTGGTGGAAGAGTTGTAGGTGTTACCCCTAAGAGTTTTCAAGCCCTCCAAAGACAAATGAAACCATTGGAAGAACAAATGCACAGAGGAATAAATCTTCCAATAAGAGATGAAAGTGAGGATGAGGAAGAAGTAGATGAAAATGCCAAAGCAGAGGCAGTTCTAAATCTAGAGGAAGAAAGGCTTTTTAGGGCCATCTCCAAGATTGGAAAATGACTTAAGTTTAAAGTTCCCAAATTTTTGAGAAATCTTAACCCAAAGGAGCTGATTAATAGGATAAATTAAATAGAGGAGTACTTTGAGTATGAAGATATTGATGATCCTAATAAGGTCAAGTTTGTGAAGGTGCAACTGAAGGGATATGCAAAGTTCTAGTGGCAGGAGGTTCAGTTGGAGCAAAATAGAAGAGAAAAGAAAAAATCACCAGATGGGGATATATGATAGCTAAACTAAAATGATAATTCATTCTCATGGATTATGAGGTTGATTTTTTGAAGAAAATACAAGGGTTGAAGCAAGAAGGAAAATCTATTCAAGAGTATATTGAAGAGTTCTATTGAGTTCTCATTAGAACCAACCATGCATAAGCTAACAAAGAGAAAGTCACTCATTATCTTAATGGGTTAAGGCAAAGCATTGAAGATGAACTAAGTTTGGTTCAAATTAGTAGTATTGAGGAGGCATACCAATTTTCCCTAAGAGTTGAAGAAAATTTGAACAAGAAGTTTGACAACAAGAATAGTGGAAGAGGTCACAGTGGAAGATCATGTGGATGATCTTATGGTGGCCATAATGATGATTAGAAGAACAAGGATAAGGCTAGAAGTAGTAATTAGAACCAAAATGGAAATAATTCTAATTTTTCCCATGATCAGAACAATAGAGATCATAGAGGAAGAGGTAGAGGACAAGGATTTGGAAGAGGAGGATTTCGTAGAAAATGTTTTCACTATCGAGAAGAAGGGAATAAAGCATTTGAATGTACCTAGTGCCAAGGAAGGAAAGATCAAAGAATAGAAGGCTAGGCCAGAGTTGCACATGCTGATGCAGATGCTAGATCCTTACATTTTGAAGATGCTAAAAGAGGAAAATTCCTAGTTAATAGAAGAGTCCTACAAAGTGGTGAGAATGAACCTGATCAAAGAAGGAGTTTGTTTCGAACAAGGTGCAAATGTGAAGATAAGTGTTGTGACATGGTCATTGATGGTGGAAGTACTAACAATCTGGTATCAAAATTGATGGTCACCAAGTTGAAGCTAAAGAGATAGAAACACCCACATCCATACCATATTTCTTGGGTGCAAGATGACCACAAGGTCATGGTCAATGAGCAGTGCTCCATGAACTTCAAGATTAGAAGGTACCAAGATGAGGTACTTTTTGATATCATACCTATGGACATATGTCATATGTTGCTAGGTAGGTTATGGTAGTTTGATAGGCATGTTGTACATGATGGGTGAGCAAATACCTACACTCTGACCAAGGATGGAGTGAAACATAAGTTGAAGCCATTGAAGGAGAAAGAAGAAAAGGTATGTAGTGCTACTAGAATATGCTTTATTGATGAAAATTTTTTCTCAAAGGTATGAAGCATGAGCATATGTGTTTTGCTATAATTCCAAAAGATAGTAAACAAGTAGAGGAGGTATCTACAGAAGTCATAGATATGTTGGGAGGTTTTTTGATATTGTATCAGGTAATTTACCTGATGGATTTCCCCTAATTAGGAAGATCAGTCACCAAATGGATTTGGTTCCAAGAGCTAGTTTACCAAATAAGGCAGTGCACAAAATGACACCAACAAAAAGTGAAGTGTTGAATAGACAAGTTTCTATATTGTTGCAAAAGGGGTTAATTTGATAGAGTCTTAGTCCATATATTGTACTAGCCATATTAGCACCAAAGAAGAATGGAGAATGGAGGATGTGCATAGATTCTTGCACTATCAACAAGATCATAATCAAGTACAAATTTCCTTTGTCAATGATGGATGATATTATGGACTATTTGAGTGGAGTTGAGTATTTCACAAAGATGGATCTAAAGAGTGGGTTCCATCAGATTCGTATCAAAGAAGGTGATGAGTGGAAGACTTCTTTAAAGACCAAAGAATAACTATATCATTGATTAGTCATGCCTAGATAACCAATCCACCAAGCACTTTCATGTGATTCATGAATGAGGCACTAAAGGAGTTTCTGGGTAAGTCTATCATTGTTTACCTATATGATATTTTGATCTTTAGTAAGACATTGGAGGAGAATTCGATCTATATTTGTAAGGTGTTTGATAAATTGAGGGAAGAAAATTTACTAATAAACTTGAAGAAGTATAGTTTTGCAAAGATGGAGTTGGTGTACCTCAAATTTGTAATTTCAGTAGAAGGTTTGAAAATGGACCCAAAGAAAGTGAAGACTATCCTTGAATGGCCTACTCTAAGGAGTGTGACAGAGGTAAGATCTTTTCATGGACTAGCTAGTTTTTACAAAAAGTTCAAAAGAGATTTTAGCAGTATTTGTGGACTCCTGACTAAAACAATGAGAGGGGATAGGAAAGAATGTAAGTGGACTATAGGAGAAAATAAGAGTTTTAATCTATTGAAATAGAAAGTTACTGAGCAACCTATTTTAGCACTTCTTGATTTTAACAAGGAATTTCAAATAGATTGTGATGCTAGTGGTACTACAACAAGAGCATTTATGAGCCAAGAAGGTAGACCTGTTGTTTGTTTTAGTGAGAAGTTGAATGATGCAAAAAGAAAATAATTTTTTTATGGTCAAGAATTTTATGCTATAGTTCAAGCATTGAAGAAGTGGAGACATTATCTTCTTCCTAAGGACTTTATTTTGTATATTGATAATCAAGCTTTGAAATATTTAAATAGTTAAGGAAAGTTTAACCAAAGGCATTTGAAGTGGGTTGAGTTTTTGCAGAGTTATACATTTATTTTGAAATACAGGAGTGGGAAGTCTAATAGAGTTGCAAATTCTCTTAGTAGAAGACCACTCTTGCTGACACAAATGTAGATAAAGGTGGTTTGGCTCAAGGAACTCAATACTTTGTATGTAGATGATCCTAATTTTGGTGAAGTGTGGAAAGCTTGTACAAAACTTGTTACACTTGATAGGACAAAGTGGTTGGATTTCATGATCTAGGATAGTATATTATTCAAAGGAAGCTATTTGTGCATTCCCAGAAGTTCAATGAGAGAGAAACTCATCAAGGAGAAGCACAATTGAGGATTGGCTGGACATAATGGCAAAGATAAGACCATTTCTATGGTTGCTAAAAATTATTACTAGCCATAGTTGCAACAATATGTGAAGAAGTTTGTACGAAGTTGTAAAGTATATCAGATGGCAAAGGGAATAAAGTAGAATACAAGATTGTATGAGCCATTGCCTATACTAGAGAACCTATGGGAGGATGTCAGCATGGATTTTGTTCTTAGATTACTAAGGACATAGTGTGGGCATGATTCTATTTTTTTAGTGGTTGATAGGTTTTCAAAGATGGCACATTTTATTCCTTGCAAGAAAACTAGTGATGTTGTTCGTGTGGCAGAGTTATTTTTCAGAGAAGTGGTAAGACTACATGGTCTACCAAAGAGTATAGTTTCAGATTGAGATACCAAATTTTTTAGGTGTTTCTGGCATACATTGTGGAAGAAGTTGAAGATAGATTTGAAGTTTAGTTCATTACATCATCCACAGACTGATGGATAGATAGAAGTTGTCAATCACAATTTGGGAAACTTGCTAAGATGTTTGGTTGGAGACAAGCTAAAAGGATGGGATATGATTTTACCATAGGCAAGATTTGCATATAATAATTATGTCAATAGGAATACTGGTAAATTACTATTCCAGATTGTATATGGGAGTAGTCCCAAAAATGCATCTAAATTGATGCAGTTGAATAAAGGACAGATAAGTGGTGTTGAAGAAAAAGAATTTGTTGAACATTTAAAGAACATCCATGAGGAGGTGAGGAAGCACATTATAAATTAGATGAATACCTAGTACAAGGTTAAGACGGATGTGAAAATGAGGTATAAGGAATTTCAAATTGAAGATAAAGTCACGGTTCATTTGAGAAAGGAGCATTTTCCAGTGGGTACATATAATAAGCTAAAGATGAAGAAGTTTGGACCATCCAAGATCGAGAAAAGGCATGATTTTGGAAGTTCTTATGAAGTGGAGTTGCCTGTTGAATTGAATATTTTACTAGGATTTAATATTTTAGATTTGGCAAAGTATTATGAAGGAGGTGATGGAGATGAAGTTGCATAAGCCTAGTGGAGCATTCTAGCAACTAGTTCATTACAAAGGAGATTAAGGAGATAATGAATAGTTGTATTGGAAAAAGTACCAAGAATAGAACTTATCAGGAATATCTAGTCAAATGGAAATGGAGGCTAGTAGAGAATTCATCATGGCTAGCAAAGGAGGAGGTTAACTGACTTGTTTTTCCTCTAAGCACTTGGGACATGATGTAGTCACTTTTCAAATTACCCCAAGTGTCTAATGTAGGAGCATCTTGGGTGTAAGAGCAATCTTGCATCACCCAAAAATATTTTATTTTCACTCATTTCTATTATAATAAGGACTAGTAGATAGGGTGGTTATTATTAATGAAAACTTGCTATTTTTAGTAAGTTTGTCATATGAGCTCAAAATGTTCTCATTTTCTATAGGAAGGTTCATTTTAGAGTTGTAAGCCTACCATAAAAATATCATTGCTCAAGCATAAGTATCAAAGAAGTTATTGTAGATTTCTTGTGGAACAATTTGTAGAAAAATATTTAGGCTCACCATTGGAAGGGTGCTTGCACTATTCTAAGCCTATAGATCAGGAGCTAGCATTACTAAAAAGTGGTTCTAATAGCCAATTGGAACAATAGTTCATGATTTGTGGCCTTTCAAAGTTGGGCTACCCAATATATCTAAAACAATTTTCAAAGATGTATTTGGCCAACTCTATATGTATTGTTAGGGTCTTTTGGCCCTAGGTATTAAGTTTCAGTGTCTAAAACCTTCCCAAGTGGCATAAAATTACCTATTTAAGAAAGGCCCAAACATTTTATAGAATAGCTCTAGGTGATAGTTCGTAGATTGTCTTACAAATTATTTTAATGAAGGTGCCCATGTGGGTTAGTGTACTTTACTTGTGAATTTTTTAATTTTTCATTTGCAGCACAAATAAGAAGTCCATATTTTGTTCTCATATTTTTTGTTGTTTCTTTGTTTTATATTATGTTTTATAGCATTAAGGGGAGTACCCTTCATCATTAAATTAGGATCCAACAAAATGATAACTCTATTGTGGATAGGGTTACAATAAGTGTTATTAAAATAGTAGGAATATCTAGTGTAATTTGCATATGTTGATTCATGTTTTCAGCTTTGTTTTTCCCATCTAAGTTGGCCAACAAAATAGAGACTTGAATAGGGAGTGTATTGAATCTTTGTAGTAGACAAAACTTGAGAATCTAAAAGAAGATCCAATTAAATAGGGAGAAAGGCATGAATAATTTTCTAAAATAGTAAGGTTGTGATGTTTGTTCCATTTCCTTATTGAAAATTCATGTCTCTCACTAATGCTTATTCATTTACGATAGTAGCTTTGAGAGTTGGGTGTAAGTTTTATTGTTACAAGTGAATTATCATCAATTGGTTCAACTATGTGAAAAGTACTATTGTAAAATTAAGAGTTAAGAATAATCAAATGTTCTTTCCTCTTTTTCAAGTGTGTAAATCTCCAAAAGTGGTTTGATGATGTGCAAGTTTCTCACAACTTGAAGGTTTGGTTCAGATTTGTCAAGTAACAAATTATGCTTTAATTTATTTCTCACAAGTGTTTGAGGTGACTCAAAGATCTTTGTGCCATTTTCAATTGATTTCATATAAAATATTTAAAATATTTTTATAATTTTTTTGAGTAGAATTGAAGCTTTTTTTGAGTAGTTCTTTAAAATAGAAGTTATAAGCTCTTGATATATAATTTTGAGTGTTGTTTTCTCCTACTGATTTCATGGTAGTTGAAGTTAAAATCATAGTGGTGATTTCATAGTCCTCAATTCAAGGAGGTGACAACTCTACATTGTTTTTATTTATGGTCTAAGAAAGGATTCATGCCTATAGTAGTGCCTAATTAGAAAATAAAGTTTCAACATTAGCACTTGAGGTATTTTATTTTTCATGAGTTTTCTTTCCATGAGAATTAATTGATAAAAGTAGTACCTCTAATTGGTGTATTTGAAACTAGGAGAAAGAAGTATATTTTAAAATGGAGTCAAATGTCAGATCTAAAAATGGTTTACCAAGTCATGAAAATTTTTGTGAATACATTGCTATTTTGAGAACAAAACTATATATTCAGCTCATCGTTATCATAAGGAACGAGGCAGCATATATTTAAGGTCTAAATGATATTCAGGTTTACATAAAAATTAAATCAGCACTCGTGAATCTTCATGTTTCTTTAAGACCTACGGAGGTTTAATGGCCAATTGTCTTCCTAGATTTTTTCATACCTAGTTCAATTTATTGGTCAACACAATTTAGGTTAGAAAGGGTTACATTGAGGAATCTTTAAAAAAATTGAGATTTATTTGATTGACAATGGATACCATATTGTTTCTTTGGATGATGAATGTGAAAGTGTTGAAAATCCTAGTGAGTGTGATGGATCATATGATGATTGTATATCTTATGATTGTGAAGATAAATCTTCCCAACTTAGTGAATCAAATTAATGTAATCTATAGTTTAAAGATAAACATGTGACTAATTTTCCTTTTTATGATAGCATGTATGAGGAGGAAACGTATAAGAATAGTAGGGATAACACTTCTTGTGATGAAAGTGAACTTGATGAGATTTCAAGTATATTTCCATATAGAGAAGAGGAAACATGTTACAGTAATGCTACTAATTTTTCAGATTATTCTACTAATGACATTGCTGCTATAAGTTTTTCACATCATCCAAATTATGATCACAACCATGAAGAACAAACTTATGATGAAGTCTTTCTAAACACTGATGAAATTTCAAAACTATTGCTTCGTAAATTTGAAAGGTATGTAATTTTTTTTAATGACACCCTTGCTTCCCCTCATTATGTTTTTTCTCATTTTGAAATCAATTCCCCAAATTTTGATGTTGAAAGTAATACAAAATTAGAATATTTTGTGCCAAGTTTTGGAGGTGTATATGAAAGTAGTTTGAGTACCAATACACATGATGACTTATTTGATGCAGAGAATATTACTAAAGGGAGATTTAGTATTAATTTAGATTATGAATTTCTTGTGCTGATAAATTTTAGGATAGTGAATTTGTTAGATTCAAGGTTCACTCCAATGAGTTATTTGAGAAAGACAGTGATAGAAGTTAGCATATTGTATGTGAACACTTTCATGGTAATTGTTATAACTTGGTGACTAATCCATTATTTGAGGAATGTGAAGGAGTTTTAGTACTTGTTGAATCTGATTGGATAAGTAAGAAGGTTGTGAATGAGGAGAAATTAGATTTCATATACCCTTCATAGATGGATACACAAGGTGAGTTTCAAATCAATGATGTGTGTAACTCATTTAATCAAGTATGGTATGAAGCCTTTGTGTTTCCAATTGATAGCATGCATAAATTATTTGATGGAAAATAATTTGAATATGATTTTGAAGTCCAAGAGTATGTTAATCCATTCTTTCATAGTGAGCATTATGACAATTTTCACTCTAGTTTTTACGTGCACTATGAAAGTGAAGAGACAAAGTTTGTTTTGCCAAGCGAGTTAATTGAGAATGCCGATGATTTTGGTGAAACTAATGAAAGTGATTTTTCCAGATTGGATCATGAAAATGGAAATGAAAATTAGGTGTTTGATAGAGGTAAGAAGTTTTTTGAGGTTTAAGTGTCCCATGGCCATCATTTGTACAGTTAGAGTAAGTTTCTTGTTTTCAATAAAGTTTTTCAAGAAAGAATTTTTGGAGTGGTCTACTTCCCCCAAAGATTTGAATCCTTTCCATACCTATAAAGTAAATGCATCCCTAGATAAACCACTATTGGGACTCAAAATTGTGACATTGATTTTGAATACTATTCTCAAAACTAAGCCTAAATGAATCCCTACAAATGTTTTTCATGCATATGTACCCAACATGCATTTTGAGGCCTATGATGTGTTTCAAGTGTTTACCACCTTTCATTCAACATATGCATACATTTCATGATGATAAATTTCCATTATGAGTCATTTAGTGTGAAGTATTTTTGAGCATTTTAGAAATCTTCATTTTTGCCTAAGTGTAAAACAATGGCAGGAATCCTAGTTTGCATTTGAATATATTATGCGTAGCAAGGTTTCATGATTCACCACTTTGGGATTGTCTGGTACACAAATCATAAAACCTATGTTTTAAATTTCAAGTTGTTTTGATATGTTTTGACAAGATTTTGAATCCCTCAAGGTAAACAATATCATGTGGCCTACAATAATAGATGAATGTGCAAACAAATAGATGTCCAGTGGTGATGTGCTTGTGATATTTTCAAGCTAGATAGAGAAGGTCCAGACCAATAATTTATTGAAGAAATTTTTATGGGTAAGAGAGACTTGAACCTTTTCAAGTGAGATGACATTGTGATCTCTTTTCCAAGCTCCACACTCAGAAAACACCAAAAAGAAAAATGTGATTTCCCCCAAAATACCGTGAGCTCTATCTAATGGAATCGATAGCCAAATCCAATGTATGTGGATGAAAATTATTTTCCACTTTATTTTTGATGAAGATTATTTCAATATGGTGTTTACAGTATGGATGGGAGCAATGTACAATAGTTTATTTATGATTCAGATGAGTTTTACAAGATGGGGCTTAGATCTTCTTTGTGTTGGCTACATGGAAAACAGGTTGCACGTAGATTTGTTTTGTGTAGACTAAGTTATCTCTTTATCTCACATTTGTCAAGAAATAGAGTGATGTTATATTTTTAATAACAAACATTTCGCACTGAAGTGTCAAAGTAGTGAACACTTTTTACAAAGGAGATCCCTATGTGTGCGACCCATATTAGGCCAATGCATATGTGACATAATTTTGAGAAAACCCAAGGGTGATGTGGATAATGACTAAAGACACAAGATGTACCAATGAGACACTAGCATATGTTAGTTTGGATGTGAATCAAAATATGACATGTGGCATACACTTCAAGGTGGATGACTCAACAAGATGGACATATGATAGATCATCGCATTCTCATGAAGACATGGTAGGATGTAGATGAGGTATGAAAAAATGTGGCTGACATGTGTTAGAGGTGGTGATGTGGTGCAATGATATGTGGCATGTGAAATGAGGAAATTTGATTGTGTGTGGATGATAGTGTCAACTTTTGTGATGATGTGGCAGGGTGCTAAGATGTAATAGGCCAAAATGATGTCATGAACATGGAAGATGAACACACCAAGATTAAAGTTTCTAGATTTTTCCACTTTGTGAAAAATCAATGGCTATCACAATGTTACCATGAGAAATTTATCGAGGGTGAAAAAAAGTGACAAAGCAACCTA
This sequence comes from Cupressus sempervirens, assembly GCA_028749045.1. Taxonomy (NCBI): domain Eukaryota; kingdom Viridiplantae; phylum Streptophyta; class Pinopsida; order Cupressales; family Cupressaceae; genus Cupressus; species Cupressus sempervirens. The sequence goes on along the minus strand of CM053788.1, from coordinate 636,612,766 downwards.
ATAGGAACCTGACATGTGGCAGTGGGCCTAGGTAGATGTGGAAAAATCAAAAGTGGCCACATGGAAATTAGGAGGAATCAGGGCCCGGTAGGATGTTGATGGAGCAGGTGACAAGGATAAGATAGATCAATCATATTAAGAAACAATTTCCCAAGCCGATCAACTAGGTTTGACCCCAAATTGAAAGATGGGAAAAAATTAAAAAAATTCAAAATAACAAATTTTTATTATTTTTGTCATTTTAATTTGTAGGTAATTTTTAATTTGAAAAGGGTTTTTATCATAAAGTTAAAACTTTATGTTAAAATTAAATATTTGTGATTTTAATGGCATGATAACTAGTTTTGATTATGAACTTCAAATGGACACTCTGGGTTTGGTTTTTAAGAAAAAATAGGACTATTATACGTTGTTGAAAGGTCTCTAAGTTTAGTTTCCATTTTTTCCATCAGATTTTGCACATGTAGTAAAGGGGTAAAAGTTATGCCCAAATTTGTCTATGGTACTCCAATTCTAGCTATATCCTAGTTTTGTAGTTCAATTTTAGTTTGTGACAAAATGGTGAAGTGGGTATCCGTCAAACTTGGAGAGGGTCCTTTTGGTGAATATTTTTGTGACATTTAATCAACAAATCTAACGTTTTATCAAAAGGGTTTTTTCTCATCATTTGGAGACATATTTACAACTTTGGTTGGAACAATGATGATATTTGATCTGGTTTTAAGTTCTAGAGAGAGGAGAGAAGCTTTTCTTCAAAAATGGATGGAGATTCAAGTGGAGATGTGGCATTTCTAGATCATATCTATAATTTTCAATCTCCTATATCTTCTTTATCTCTTTCTTTGACAGGGTTGGTTCTAGACTTTTGGACAAGTTCCATAGCTATGATTCCAACATTTTCTTTAGGATTCTCTCTTGTATGAATAACATTAGTGAATTCCTAGTTTTTAGTTCTGATCTATTAGATATTTTATAATTTATTTTCATGAATCTTGAATGTACTAATTTCAAAGAAATGAATAGAAAAGCAAAAAATAAAATCATTTATTCTAATTCTTGTCTCCTATCTTCATTGTTTTTAATTTCTTAGTGCCTTGTGGTCAAAGAACATATGTCTTAGTTGCAATTCATTTTTGGTTGTATATCTTGATGTGTTTTTCTATTGATTCAAAGAATCAAGTAAATTCTTGATGTGTTTTGATAGAGTTGTAGATTTCATGGAAGGATCTGATGAGTATGAGATTGAATTTGAAAATTGTTGTCTGATTCATAAAGTAAATGGATACATCTGATATCTAGATGTATGTTGGCATTTGTGGATTACTTGATGGATAGGGCACTAACCATTAATATGATCTACATATATCTTGATTTTCATATGTGGGTTATGTTTATAATCAACTTATAATAAAAATAATTTTCCCTTTCATGTTGTAAAGCCCAAAGGGATACCCACACTTAGCTTGTGAATCTCATAGGTCATGTTATTACCTATTTCATACCTTTTTCATTGCATGAGCATTGAATGATTGTGGATTTTAATCTTCTTAATATATATTTAGATTTATAATTGTTTTGCACTGGTAACATAATAGAATCTAAGGTCTACTTGCCTAGGTTCTGCAAACCTTGAAGTGAAGAACGAGTTTAGCCTATAGTTGGTTTGGGTTCTAAGAAAAGTGTATCCATCATAGGAGATATCTTCCCTTAGATGTATTTTGTTGTTAGCTTTTTGGTAGTTAAGATCTTTGTTAAATTATGAACAAAAAAATATTACATTAATGGAAAATGAATTCATTTATTTAACTCGTGATAGTTTGGATCTAAAGGATGAACTTTTTTATGGCATTTCATTAGGTTTTAATGACTATCCTTTAAAGTTCCTAGATTGGAACCCTTGTCTTGATTGAAAAGATGTCTGCAAAAATTGAAGTAGAAAAATCTATAGTTCTATCCAACCTTCCTATCAAATTTTTGGTTAAAGACATACTTATAATAATTGGTTCTAAATTAGGAACATATGCAATATTGGTAGATTTAGATTTGGTTTTCTCTAGCCCAATCATAGTAAAAATAGATGTAAAAAAAGTATATTTAAAAACCATCGATATTAATGTAAATAATAAAATTAGTATTATTAAACCAAAACTAGCTAAAGGTCTCTTCAGATTAGATCAAGCCTCTATGCAATCTCTTATTGATGGCAATCAAAGGATCTCAAGGAATATTCAAATAATTTTCAATAATGAGGGAGGAGTATTCATGATCCAAAAAGAGGACAAGGTAGAGGAAGGGGAAATAAGAGGATATAAGCCCTGCATAAAATTGCTCATTATCAACCCAAATCAAGATGAGGAATTCTACCCTCTAAAGGATTTAACCCTAGAGATCGTAAGACAAAGTAGCTAGATTAAAAATGAAAGTAAAGGATACTCCATTAATTTGGTTCATTCTCAGGAAACCCAACGTGAAACCCCAAAAAGGAACAGAGGAAAAAGAAATATCTTAATAGAATATTTGAGTAATATGGTAGTTGGTGATCTATTCAATTAGTTTATTGATGACATTTGTATTGAGGAAGAGTTTAAGTTGCAAAAATCTATTTTAATCTCTAAAACTTGGGAAGTGGAGGATGGAGAAATAAAAGAAGGTTCCATCATTATTAAGGAAGGTCTAAGAGAGATAGCTAAGGATTTTTTAGGCACTTTAGGTTTAGGGGCTACTCTCCTAAGAAAAGAAGGCCCTGATTGTGTGAAAGTAGCAGGAAAGCGAGGGCATCAATCCTTGGAAGTACCATGCCAAAAAGATGGGATTGCCAAAGATTAGGTCAAACTCACTAATTTTCTTAGTTCAAGGAAGGGGAAGATCTTACCCTAAGAATCATGAATTCATAACATGGAATGTTAGGGGCCTTAATGCCACTAACAAGAACCATCTCTTAAAGTATTGCATTACTAACACCAAAGTTGACATTCTTCTTCTTCAAGAAAAAACACTAAATAGGGAAGAAATGAGAATGATTAGGATATATTTAGGTTGGAGGGAGAGAAGGGACTCCCTTAAAAAAGGATCCTCTAGACTAATTTCCCTAGTATAGGACCCCAGGAGTGTTTCAATCTCATCTATAGAAATACATGAAAACTGGATGAGTGGAATAGTGAAAGGTATTTGATCTTATTTTTTCTATAGGATTTTTAATGTTTATTACCCAATCAATAATAGGAATCAATCTAAGATTTGGAAAGCTATAGGAAAAGTTAAAATCATAACATGGAGGTCTATCCATTCTATCCTCTGATCCTCAAAGAAAATGGGAGGTAATAACTCCCTCTCAACGACATCTAAAGAGGTTTTTAATTGGGTCAAAAGATTAGGTTTATTGGAATTGGTTGGCTCCAATAATACTTTTTCATGGAAAAATAGAAGGAAGGAGTTTAGTAATATTGCATAGATATTAGATAGATTCTTTTTTCATGGGGATTTATTAGTAGTATCTATTTCATTCTAGTAAGAATTAAAACCAATATCATGACTAGATCACTATCCCATGGAGTTGAAAATTGTGAAGAATAAACATCCCATCAAATTTCCTTTCAAATTTGAGAAAATGTGGCTAAAAAAATGAGAATTGTATTCATAATACTAGGCAATGGTAGGAGGAATCAAAAATCTCAGGGACTAAGATGTTCCAAGTAGTTAGTAAACTGAAATTAGTCAAGTGCAAGTTAAAGGAATGGAACTCAAAATTCTTTGGTAATATCTTTGAGGAAAAGCTAACTATGGAGGATAATTTGGAATCCCTTGATAAGGAATTAATAGAGAATGGTATGGGAGATACACAATTCATAGAAGAGAAAATACTAATGCAACAATATGGAGAAGTTCTTGCCAAGTAAGTGCACTTCTTGAGACAAAAATTGAGAGACATATGGTTAGAAGAAAGGGATAATAACACAAAATTATTTCACAATAGTTCTAAACAAGGAAGAGTATTTAACTAAATCACCTCCATCATGTGTATGGATGGAAATATAAGGAGCTCCCCTAAGGAAATCAATCTTGAGGCAATTTCTTATTTCGAGGGTATCTATAATAATGGCATTAGATCTAGCTTGTCTTCCCAATGAAGTGTTCTTTCTAACATTCCTAGATTAGTCATTAAGGAATAAAATAAGGTTCTCTTGCAGAAGATTACCAAATAAGAGGTTGAATCATCCCCAAAAACAATGAATCTAGATAAGTCACTTGAACTAGACAAATTTCCTTCTTTTTGCTTTCAAAAGTGTTGGGATTTCATTAGAGATGACATAATGAAGGCCATGGAAGGAGTTAGGAACTCAAGAAAAATATTATATGAAGTCAATAATACCTTTATAGTGTTAATTCCAAAGAAGGACTATATCAAATATTTTAATGACTATAGACCTATAGCTCTATGTAATACTCTACAAGTTCTTTACCAAAATTTTGGCTTGTAGACTTTAAAATATTCTATCTCATCTTATAAGTAAGGAACAAACATATTTTTTTCTGGTAACATCAATGATATATGATAAATTCATAATAGCTCAGGAAGCCATTCAATCAATCCAAAATAATAAGTCCCCTAGTATTCTTATTAAGTTAGATATTAAGAAATCATATGATGGGGTAGATTAGAGAGTTTTTATGTAAATGTTTTAAAGCATATAGATTTTCTAAGTAATGGATAGAGTTAATTTTTGAATGTATATCTACTCTAGAATTGTCTATTTTAATTAATAGTACTCATGCTGGTTAGTTTAGTATTTCTCATGGTCTGAGATAGGTGAACCCCACCTCTTTCTTTCTCTTTATTCAAATGGTTGATGCATTAGGAAGGTCAATCTCAAGGGCTAGAATAGAAGGGAAAATCAAAGGCATCCCTATAACTAGAGGTGAGGACCCCTATATACATCAAAATTTTGTCGATGATAATATGTTATTTGGGGAAAGCTCAATCAAAGAATTTTTTGCCTTGAAAGATATTTTGAATGGCTATACCAAAGTGTCAGGTTAGGAGATTAATAGAGATAAATAAGATATATTATTTTTTGATACTACATCAGATTTAGAGGCTCAAATCTATGACATTTTAGATTTTTAATATGGAACTTTTCCCCATAGATACCTAAGTCTTCCACTTAATTCAAGAAATAATGGCTCAAAATTATGGGATCCCTTAGTAGATAAAATAAAAGGGGAAATGGTTTGATGGAATGGAAAATGTCTTTCCTTAGTGGGTAGGAAAATTATGGTGTCTTTAGTATTGGCTACCTAGCCTATTTACCAGGATTTGTGTCTCCACCTCCTAACTAAAAAACTTAATGACATTAAAGGTTATCTTAGGAAAAAATTTTGGCAACGCACTACAGAACAAAAAAAATATTCCCCTTCTCTATTGGGATCAAGTCTACAGGTCCAAAAGTCTATGTGGTATTGGCATTAAGAACATCAAACTTCAAGGCATGGCCTTGGGAGTGAGTTTTTTATTGAAAATGATTAGATTTCCCAACCTTAAATGGGTTATAATTCTAACACATAAATATATCTCATCCTTCAATCCTATCAATCTCTTTAGGGAGGCCAATCTACCTAGAGGTTCAAAATTTTGGAACTTTCCCTTGAAATGTCATAGCATAATTCAAGAAAAACCCTCTTGGAATCTTGGGGATGGAGGGGAAGCTCAATTTTGGAATGATTATGGGGAGTTTACAAGCCCCTTTATCATTACCCTTCCCCTCTAAACATCAAAACTCATTTGGAAGAGAAAGGGGAAATAGTTAAGAGATTATGTTGTCTTTGAAGAAACTGGGATTGGTTGGAAAGGATGAGATTTTGATGTAGAAGAGATTCCCTTGGAAGTGAAATATATTCTCCATTCTATCCTTTGATAAAGGGTAACCTCCTTCAAAGAGGGGAAAACTACCTCATCTAGGATGGAAGTAATAATGGAGAATACAACTTAAAATTAGCTATAAGTATCTAGAAAATCTACAAGGTTTCTCTAAGTCTTTCCTTCCTCTTAGACTATGTTGGGAAATTTTTTGCCTTCCCAAGGCTAAATTTTTCTCTTGGATTGTCCTTCATTAAAGAGCCCTTATAGAAAAAATTCTTTGAAATTTTGGTATTCGAGGTCCTAGTAGATGTAATTTATGTGAATTTGAGGAGGAATCTGTGGATGACCTCTTCCTTTACCGTCCTTACTCAAGCTCATGTTTTAAATGGCTATGCTCACAACTAGGAGTCTTGATGACTTTTTTGACTTCTAGATCAACAGTATCTTATCTTCATAGCCTCCATTAAGATTATATATTATATTTTATAACTTATGAATATCGTCCCCTTCCATAGTTCTACTAGAACTATGGAAAGAGAGCACAAAATAATTTTTCAAGATAAGATGTATGTTGATCAACTTACAAATAAGATTGAAGTATCTATCATTGAACTATAAAATAATAGACTACTTAATTAAAGCATCAAACAAGCCAAGATATGATATTGGGATAAGAAAAAGAGAGGCATGTGGATTGGTTTAAAAATTTCTTCATTTTTGGGGGAAGAGGAAATTATAGGAAGATCAAAAAGAGAAGATTGTGTTTGGAAAGCTAACATAGTGCAAGGCAGGAAAATCCCCAAAGGAGATGTCCAAACCCCTAGAAAATAAGCACATAATGGAAACACAACAACATGCAACAATAATGCAAGATCTAATACCAAATAACAACTCTTTATTCATAAAAATAACTAATTACATGCACTATGTTTATCTCTAAGTCCTTTAGGGTTAGAGCCAAATATAATAATCAATTACAATATTAGTTTTGCAAGATACCACAAGATCCAACTTACAATCCCAATCCCAACTAGTCCAAAGCCACAACTAGATAAGAATACCAAGAAGAATTCACACTTGTACCCTTGGGTCCACCAAGAAATTTTCTAGTACTCAAGCCACAACTACTAGCTCTTCAAAATTTGAATCTACCCTTCATCTTCTTCTCTAAGCTAGATGATAATAATGCCTAAAGTTTCCACAAAACCCTTACTAATACCCAACTAAGCCAAAAATTGGCCTAGATCATTGCAAATTAAATCGCATCCCTTACATTAATTAAATGCCAAAATTTGGCTCATAGACAACTTGACACCAATAGGAACCAAGACCAAGGAAAGTACTAGAGAAAACCAAATTGAGCATCAGCCAAACCATAAGCAATGTTGACCTCCCAGATCATGTCAAGCTCCAAAGAGCATTCCATGCTCCTAGTGGTTGTCAAGCTCCATAGAGTATGCTAAGCTCCTAGTGTCTATTGAGATCCACAAAGTATGCCAAGCTCACAGGCCAAAACTATGCCTAATAAGGACTAAGCACTAGTCCTTTGGTGACTGGGTCCACAACTTCAAGCAAAAATCCCTCCAACATGTAGGATTTCCAACAAACCTAGGGTGCTCCTGCATCAGACACCTCAGGTTCAAAAAAATGTTCTTAGTAGTTGGAAGAACATCTTCTTGGATTCAACATATCAATCCCAAATTTTTTATTTACATACATATCCTCCAAGTTCTCAACTTGTACACTCTTTCCATTATTCTTCTTGTGCTTCTTCACATCCATCCTTAGTGTACTATAAGTATGATTTCAATACTGATCTCCAACCATCTTTGAGTCTACCAGCTCAATTTGGCTGCTAATAATCAAGTTCCTTCTACTAAGCTCTTCATTCTACAAATGAATGAGGGAAAAATTCCTACCACCTTTCTCAATAGTAAACACATTCTTGACACACTCATACACAACCCTGCAATCATACTGCCAGGGTCTACCAAGTAACACATGACAAGTATTCATGTCCACAATATCACAAAACACTTGATCCTTATACTACCCAATCTAGAAACCAACAAGGCATTATTACCTCACTTACAAAGTATTCTCACCTTCCAAATAATTAATCCTATAAGGATAAGGATGTCTCACTCTCTTCAAACCAATTTTTTGAACCATCTCCTCAACAAAAAGATTATAAATACTACCACAATCCACAATCACCTTGCAAAATTTACCACTAGACTTACAACAACTCTTGAACAAAAAAGTCTTTTGATAAGAATCAAATGTCCTCTAACCAAGTAGTGCTCTTTGAGCCAATAAACTTTGTCCTTGATTAGGCTGACTATCTTGGAGTACTACCTCATTAACTAAATTTTTTTTTCCTACCATGAGGACATTCAAAAGATCTATGCCCTTCTTCACCACATCTAAAACAATTACCACTAAAACCACCTCCACCTATCCTTCTCTTCTGATCAGTGGGTTTTGGTTGACCTTCAATGCTCAATTTAGCCTTTTCCAAGCTATCCTAATTCTCCTTCCCTCTAGCATTACCTAGAATTTTCATCTTAAACTTATCTTCTACCTTCAAATCATAATAATAAGCATCCTCAATTGAAGAAATATTCAACATACCAACCTCATCTTGAATATTGAATCTTAAACCATTAATGTACTGAGCTACCTTTTTCTTTAATAATTCTCTATGCCTAGACTGAATTGTCAGCTTGCAAAACTCCTCAATATAATCCTTCATAATCATATATGTTTGCTTCAAATTTTACAACCTCTTAAACAAATGAAGTTCATAATTAGTAGGAATGAACTTAGCCTTCAACTTAGTCACCATCAATCTCCATCTAGTGATCTTCATTTCACCTTTTTCTCTGTCTCTTTGTTTTTCTTTCCACCAAAGAGCAGCATGTCCTTTCAGCTTATTTTGGGCCAACCTCATTTTGATTGGGTCCTTAATATCCTCAACCTCAAACTAGTCTTCCAATTCACCAATCCAATCAATCAAGTCTTCAAGAGTCAAAGTACATACAAAATTAGAAACCTCCATCTTATACTTTAGCTTTTACTGAGATCTAGGTCTAACAAACTAACTAGTCCTAGTTCCAAGAGGTCTCTCCACATGATCAATTTCATCCTCACCACTAGATCTAGTAACTTCAAAGTCTTTAGCAACTTCCTCATAGCCATCATCAGTACCCATATGCCTAGATACACAACATTAAGCACTCACAATTTCAGCAATCATGTCCCTCTTCATCAATGCAATCTCATATCTGAATTTTTCTCTAATCTTCTCTAAGATCATTTCTTCCATAGCATCACTAAGATTATCAATTTCCATAGGGTGTAATATTCTTGGAGGCATCTTCCAAAATTTTACAAACCCAAAGAAATAAATCCACCAATCTAGAAGATCAATCAACTCCACAAGATCAGCCTTCTCCAACCCAAGATCCTAGTGCAAAACTACCTCAACTTCGGCAATCTATCCACACACTTAGGAAAAACTAGGCTCTAAAACCACCTAATGTAGTGCAAGGTAGGATAATCCCTAAAGGAGACATCCAATCCCCTAGAAAATAACCACATAGTGGAAACACAACAACAAGCAATAACAATTCTAGATCTGATACTAAATTATAACTCTTTATTCATAAAAATAATTGATTACATGTAGTATGCCTAGCTATAAGGCCTTTTGGGTTAGGGCCTAAAATAAACAACAATTATAATACCAATTCCACAAGATCCAACCTACAATCCCAATCCCAACTAGTCCAGAAACACAACTAGATAAGAACACCAAGAAGAATCCACACTTTTACCCTCACCTCCACCAAACAATCCTCATCTTGAAGATGGATGAAAATACAAAACCGCTTACTTATACCCAACTAAGCCATAAGTTGACCCAAAACATTACCAATTAAATTAAATCCCTTACATAAATTAAATGTCAAAAGTCAACTCATAGACAATTCAACACCAACAAGAATCAAGATTGAGCTGAGTGCTAGAGAAAACCAAACCAAGCATTAGCCAAATAATAAGCAATGCCAAGTTCCCAGAGGATGCCAAGCTCTAAGGGGAATGTTGAGCTCCCAGTATTTGTTGAGCTCCATAGAGTATATCGAGCTCCCAATGTCTTTCAAGCTCCATAGAGTATGGTGAGCTATCAAACCAAAACTATGCCCAAAAACAACCAAGCACTACTCCTTTGGTGACTGAGTCCACAATTTCAAGCCAAAATCCCTCCATCATGTAGGATTGCCAGTAAGCCTAGGATGCACTTGCATCAAACGCCACAGGTTCAAAAAGATCTTCTCAGTAGCTAGAAGGATAGCTTCTAGGATTCAGCACATAAATCCCAAATTGGTTCTTCACATAAATATCCTCCAAGTCATCAACTTGTACACTCTTTCCCTTGTTCTTCTTTTTCTTCGTCACATCCATCCTTGGTGTGCTACAAGTCTAATTTCCATACTAATCTCAAACCTTCTCAAAGTCTGCCAACTCAACTTGGCTACCAATACTCAAGTTCCTCCTACTAAGCTCTTCATTCTGCAAAGGAATTAGGGGAAACTTTTTGCCACCTTTCTTAATAGTAAACACATTCTTGACACAATCATGCATAGCCTTGCAATCATACTACCAAGGTCTACCAAGTAACACATGATAATTGTTCATGTCCACAATATCACACAACACTTGTTCCTTATACTTCCTACTTTAAAAATCAACAAGGCATTATTCCCTCACTTCCAAACATTCTCACCTTGTAACTAGCCAATACAATAAGGATAAGGATATCTCACTCTCTTCAAACCAAGTTTCTAAACCATCTCCTCAGCAACAAGGTTATTAGTACTACCAAAATCCATAGTCACCTTGTAAACTTCACCACTAAAAAAACAAGTCTTCTGACAAGAATCTAGTTTCCTCTAACTAGCTAGTACTCATCAAGCTAGTAAATTCTCTCCTTTCTCAAGTTGAATATCTTGGACTACAACCTCATTCAATAAAAACAAATTTCCTACCATGAGTTAATTCAAAAGATCTATGCCCTTCTTCACCACATTTGAAATAATTAACATTAAAACCACCTCCACTTGTCCTTCTCTTCTAATTAGTAGGTTTTGGTTCACCTTCGACACTCAGTTTAGCATTTATCAAACTTTCCTACTTCTCCTTCCCTCTAGCATTACCTAGACTTTTCCTCTTCAACTTATCTTCTACCTTCAGACCATACTAATAAGTATCCTCAACTAAATAAATATTCAACATACCAACCTCATACTGAAAATAGAATCGCAAACCATTAATGTACTAAGCAACCTTTTCCTTTGGCAATTCTTTGTGCCTAGACCAAATAGTCAACTTGTAGAACTCCTTGGTATAATCCTTCATAGTGATATCTTTCTGTTTCATATTCTACAACCTCTTAAACAAATCAAGTGCATAATCAATAAGAATGAAGTTAGCCTTCAACTTAGTCACCATTAATCTCCATCTAGTGATTTTCATTTTACCTTCTTCTTCTTTGTCTCTTTGCAATTCTTTCCACCAAAAAGTAGCATGTCCTTTCAAGTTAGTTTGTGCCAACCTCACTCTAAGCGAATCCTCAATATCCTCAAGCTCAAAGTAGTCTTTCAATTCACTAATCCAATAAATCAATTCTTTAGGACTCAAAGTACCTACAAAATTATAAACCTCCATCTTATGCTTCAACTTTAATTGAGATCCAGGTCTAGCAAACTAATAAGCCCTAATTTCAATAGGTCTCTCCACATGATCAATTCTTTCCTCACCACTAGATCTAGTAACTTGAAAGTTTTCAGCAACTTCCTCATAGCCATCATTAGTACCCACATGCCTAGGTACACCATCTAAAGCACTCACAATTTCAGCAATCATGTCACTCTTCATCAATGCAATCTCATATCTAAATTATTCTATAATCTTCTCTAAGATCCTTTCTTCCATAACATCACTATGATCATCAATTGTCCTAGGGTCCAATATTCTTGGAGACATCTTCCAAAATTTTGTAAACCCAAAGTAATAAATCCACCAATCCAGAAGATCAATCAGATCCACAAGATCAACCTTCTCTAATCCAAGATCCTAGTGCAAAACTGCCTCAACTTCAATGATCTATCCACACATTCAAACAAAACTAGGCTTTGATACCACCTAACATAGTGCAAGGTAGGAGAATCCCTAGAGGAGATGTCCAAACCCCCAATAAATAACCACATAGTGGAAACACAAGAACAAGAAACAAAAATGCAAGATTTGATGCCAAATCACAACTCTTTATTCATAAAAATAACTGATTACATGTAGTATGCTCAACTATAAGGCCTTCTGGGTTGGGGTCAAATATAAACAACAATTACAATATCAGTTCTACAAGATCCCATAAGATCCAACTTATAATCTTAATCCCAACAATTTTAGAACCACAACTAGATAAGAACACCAAGAAAAATCCACACTTGTACCCTCAGATCCACCAAGCAATCTTCTCGTTCTCAAGTCACAGCTACTAGCTCCTCAAAATTTGCATTGACCCTTCATCCTCTTCTTCAAGATGGATGATAATAATTCCTAAAGACTCCAAAAAACCCCTTACTTATACCCAAAAAAGCCACAAGCCATCCTGGATAATTACAAATTAAAATTAAATCTCTTACATAAATTAAATGCCAAAAGTTAGCTCATAGACAACTCCGCACCAATACAAATCAAGACCAACTAGAGTTCCAAAGAAAACCAAACTGAGCATCAACCAAACTATAAGCAATGCCAAGCTCTGAGAGCATACCGAGCTCTAAAGAAAATTTTGAGCTCCCTATGTCTTTCGAGCTCCATAGAGTATGTCAAGCTCCCAGTGTCTATCAAGCTCCATAAAGTATGCCAAGCTCCTAGACCAAAACTATGCCTAATAATGACTAAGAACCACTCCTTTGGTGACCGAGTCCATAACTTCAAGCCAAAATCACTCCAACATGCAGGATTGCTAGCAAGCCTAGGATGCTCTTGCATCAAAATTTCTAAAAGATGTCTAGTTCAAGCTAAACTATGATGGGGCCTCAAGAGGAAGCCTTGGAAAAAAAGGAATAAGTTGTTGTATTCACAATGATAAAGGGGAGGAAGTTACTAACATGTCCACATATATAGGTGAAGCCACAAACAACTGAAGATAAATCTTGTCTTTAGTGGAAGGTCTCATGTTATCTAAATATATGAGTATTAGTAACTTGCAAATAGAAGGAGATTTCATCATCTTTATAAATACTCTAAGAAAAGGGACCCTTCCCAATTGGGGACTAAATTAAAAACTAGAAAAATATCTAGAACCTTACAATTCTTCTAAAAGAATTATTTTAATCATTTCTCCTGAGAAGGAACTAAACGTGTAGATGAGCTAGCCAACTTGGGGATCAATTATTTTCTTAAAACCAATGATTAAGCACTACTTAATATTCCTTATTTTTATTAGTTAGTATGACTCAAGGTAGTTGGGAGGTGAAATAAAAATTTTGGATAAAAAGTGAAAGAGTAAAGGATTAGTACAAATCCTTTATAGATTCAATATCCACTACCCATGTTGCTTTGTGAAGTAAGGAAATTGATACCTATGAGTGAGGCTTTTATTACTCCCTTTATGAAAACTATCACCTAATTTGGAGTGAAGATTACTTCATCATCATTTCAAACTCCACCTAGAAATCATTTCATTTTCAAGAATTGGATTTTTAGTAGGAAACGAAGAGGCCATTGTTATCAATTGTAGAGAAGATGGATACCATTCTATAACTATGAGGTAAGATGTGACAAATAGAGGTAAAATATTTTATTACAAAGGAAAGACTAAGGGGAATACTATATTTTCCACATTCTTTGGTCATAGATGTTGTGGTAAGGATGTTTCAGGAGGAGTACTTGGAGAACACTAAGAGGATGAGAGTAATTCCTAACTTTACATCTATGTTCCTTTCCATAGGAATGTTTTTTTAAAGGGACAAGTAAGTGATGAAATTTTTTTTTAGAAATTTTTTTAATAAGATATATTTGGAGAATATGGAGACTTTCTTGTAAAAAATAGACTCAAATCTATCGTCTCCATGGAAGAGCAACTATGATAAAATAAAGGTGAATGGAAAGCAGGATCCGAAGTACTCAATTATAACTTCTGATGGTTCAAAAACCTTTAGGGATAAGAGATAGATGATAATTAGAAGCTTGAATTTAATTTTGGCTCTGTTCCATGTTAAGTGTCTAGAAGACCCAAATTGGTTTGCCAAATATTTGGAGGAAGGGGTGGAGGGCTTTGAAGATATGCCAGATTATGCTAATGCCACTTGTTTGGAATTAGAGGATGAAGTGGACAATTCTGAAGAAGATATGTGTCTAGGGAAGAAAAAGATAAATAAATGTGAAAGGGAAATGTTAGAATCTCAGAGCTTTGGAGGGGATCAAAAGGGGAAATGACTGGAGAAAGTTTGAAATTGGAATCCCCAACCACCTTTTTACAGAGATGGGTACCATTTTGTGCTCTTTGGTCTTTTTGGGAAGTTCCCAGTTGGCATCTAGATTTCTTAAGTTAGATACTAAAAATTATAGATTTAGCTAAGTCTAGCTTAGGTAAGAAGGAAGTTTTTGGATAGGAATGTAAATGGTTTTAAAAGGTTTTCACAGATTGTTAAAGGAGTTAGCAAAAGGGTTTTTTTTTCTAGACTAGTAGTATAATCAAAGTCATATCAAAACTTTGTACATATTTGATACTCTATTATAGCATTCTAAGTTTTTGGTTATGGATAATCAGCAATATTATCTATTTTCTTGAAGTGGAAATTGTGAATATTTATTTTTAGTATTAATTCTCTATTCTATCCAAATTTAATGATATATGGATGAGAGAAAAGAGATAAAAAGACAATATTTTATGCATTAAGTATGGATTTCTTTCACTAAGTATCAAAGTAGACCTAAAATTTGTAATAGCTTGTCCTTGTGGTTTGAATTCTTTGCTAAAGACACGTAGTGTTAAAATAAAAGGTCTCAAGTTAAAATGTTACTTAAAATCATAAATCAGCCCTTGGGATGGAATTAAGATTGTTGGTATGATCTATTGATATTCTATGTACTGATTTGGATTCATCACTTCTAAATTTTAGGAAA
Organism: Cupressus sempervirens; assembly: GCA_028749045.1. Lineage (NCBI taxonomy): Eukaryota > Viridiplantae > Streptophyta > Pinopsida > Cupressales > Cupressaceae > Cupressus > Cupressus sempervirens. The sequence continues at coordinate 636,597,708 of CM053788.1, read as the reverse complement.
TGTTATTATTTCTTTCTAATTCCACTACTAAAGAAGAGTTCTATTTTATTTTGGTTCCAAGTAACTGAAATATATGTTTTCTTGTTAAAATTATTGTATTGGGATTTAAAAATATTATTTTAAGGAAGAATGACATATTAAAGAAATTCTGAGTACATGACAAACTTGGTTTCAAGACCTAATACCAGTCTTCTAGTATTCCCTTAAAAGGATATTAGAAGCCATAGAATTTAAGGCTTTAGGAATCACTTTTATTGCTAATTTTCTTCCAAGTTGTTTTAGTTTTTTATTTATGCCCTCAAAAATACTAATGGTTACATAGGAGGTGAAACAAAAAAATATAGTAAGACCAACCTCATCATACAAATATGAGGAGTTGAACAACCTCATCATAAATAAATCTTAACAATAGTAGGGATCTAAAGAGCCTTTCTTAAACATTTATAAGTTAGAATACCCATGATAGATTTGGTAGGTCTCAAGATGAATACTATAATCAAGTTAAAAGGCCCCCCTTCCCAAGTATCATTTGATGAACCAATCTTTGGTATTCATCTTAAAGAAGTCCTCCATAATACACATTTTTTAGTAGTCAAAATTGTCTTTATAATTCTGGGAAAATAATTAAAAATGAATATTGATTGGTAGTAGGTCCTGGGTGATATCCTGACGATGTTCATTACAATGGAAAGTATGATTGACATATATAAAGGTAGTTTGAACACTATGGTTAGATGTATATTTAAACTAGAATAATTGGGTAATATGGAGAAAGCAATGGATAACCAGAGAGAAGATTTGATGATTAATAGACCATGTCACTATGACATACCATATCATGGAAGACAACTAGTCCTACCTTATCTGATTGTATCCTCTTTTGACCTATCTTGGGTGATTGAATGGTTACCTATCATTCATAGGAATGGTTTTTTTGCCCTTGTTTTCTCTATGTGAAGAGGACTAGAGTTAGCAACTAGTTGGAATACTATATGGAAAAGGAATGTATTGAAGTGTGGGTAACTAAAAATGAAATAAGTATGCAATGTTTAGAATTCCCCCCAATTGAAGAAGAGAGCTTAGAGGTGAAAGATCCCTCGTCTCTAGCTCATAGTTGACTAATATGAAATCTCTCACTATTTCTTCATGTTATCAAATGAAGAGTGATTCTTTTTGGATCGTGATGTATGTATGATTGGAAATAATAGAAGCCTGGGATGAATGTTAAAAATCTTTGATTATTTTCCTATTTCCTATGGTTTTCCTTCATAGATGAGTTGTATGTAAGGTATCGACGGAAAACTAGTTTTTATGGATGAATTGTATCAAATTCCAAAAGTTGTATGATTTTATTTTAATGGGTATGTCTTAAATTAACTAGGTTTCTAGACTATTTAACATTTATAAGGGTTGTCTAACTCTAACAAATAGTCTAGACATGTATGCTTTGATGGAAACTTATGTGTCTCTATAGGTCTCTCAAAAAGGAAAGTTGCCAATATAAAAGAGGTTGAAAGATTACATTGCCAAGGAGTGGAATCCAATATTTACTTGATCCAAGCATTATTAAATGATATTGGACAATATTGAAGGACTATCACCCAACTCCTTCCTCTTAATTCCACTTGAGTTGGGTTGTATTTATTTTCAGTTTAATAAATGAATTTTTCCCCTTTCTAATTAAAAAATCTACTAAGTAAAGATAGTTGATAAGGCAAAGCCAAGGTTTTCTATAACTAGTTTATCTAGGCCCTTGTGTTTTTACATTGACCTAGTTCTATACTTAAGTATCCTTACATACCCAAAATAATTTTATATCTTAAGTAGCATATGCTCCCGCTCTTGGTAATGCATAAATCTAAGATTAGATTGATATGTTATCCCTATCAAATCTTTATTTAATCTTTTGTTCATACAAGTAAATTTTAACTTTAACTTTTTCTTCTACAACACCTTACACACTCCAATTCTAGTTTTATTATAATAGTTTACTTTAGGGGCCTGACATTAAGAGTGATGATAATTTAAATTTAAATAATATTATAGACACAAATGAGTGAATAAAGTTTTAGAGCATTCTTAGACATGGTCATATTAATCATCCTATGTTTAGAATGTCTTATGAACTAAAAAATATTATAAATGAGAATTACATTGGGGATCCCATATTTAGAAATGTAAATATTGAAATTCAGAGATCTCCAAAGTATTCCATATGTCAAAATCACTAATTATTATGATGCATTGGTGTGGTCATACCCACTATCTATTAGTTTACATGGTCAAATTTTGATTTCTATTAGGATTATACCATTTCAACCTAGTGGGCACATTGGATAACTATAATTACTAATGTGTCTCAAGATTGAACATCTCACTTAGACATTCAAATAAAAACATGATGGTGTGTTCCCTTGTAGATCTTAACTAGAAAAAAATCACTAACAATAAAATTGATATTTATATCATAGGGATTTCAAAATTGAATTGTTTACTTATGTATAGTAATCTATTATATATAATCTCTAAGACTTGTTTAATAATCTCAAATAAAATCTTCCATAGAAATTTAAATCTATGAAAAAATTTAACCTAACTATATTTTCTAGAATTAACTTCACATGTTAAAATTAATGAGAAGTTAGATTTTCCCTAATATATATTGAATGACTAATCATTAATTTATATAATAAAGGAATTAGAGGTATAAACTATATCATAAGTAGCCTCTTGGTCTCTTTAACTAAAGAGGTGTAAAAAGTAAGTAATCAAAATCAAACTTCATTTCATTTGGGTATATTTTGGATATCAAGTTTTATATGGGTGAATTGGCATTAGTTTTAAGCTTTCAATATTTAAGCATTAAACTTCTTATCACTAACATGGAGAGATATGCATCATGAGTCCTAAGGATATTGATATATTATGCTTATGTTTTGGTTTGAAAAAACTATAAATTAGACATTTGTGTATTCTAGTGGAGAGTATTTATATCTTTTAGTCCAAGTCTCTTTGCTAGGGATTGCAATCATTATAGCTAACACAAAATTTTTGTAAATATGAAAACATAATTTTGGTACCTAAATGCATAACTTGAGATTACTTTTTCTTTGCAATGTGTACATGTTATTATATTTGTTACTTCTTATTATCATTTCTTTGTTTTTAAATAAAATAATTTGTTTCTAGCTCTATAAATATTAGATTGTAGTCAACAAATGTATTTTTGTGTTACCTTTTGTTGAAGAGGCATTTTATTGGATGATTGCATTATTATTTCCTTCATGTCAAGCTTTGGTTAATGGTTTGAGTGATTTCTTGCAATCATTGCAGAGGCTTGTTATGGTTTCCCTTTTGGTTGATATTGTAATATCCCCACTATTAGGGTTACTTTGGGACAATCAATACCCATAAAATAATAGTTAGAATCACAACAATAACAAAACTAAATATATTTTTCTACCCTCTAATTTAACCTCAATCTTAAGGATCTCTCCAGATCAAGCTTCCTAGCTCATAGCTACCTCATCATCTTCCTTGGAGTGTACCCCTTAAGATTCTACTTGGATGGGATATCCTCTATCCAAGGACAATAACATATGCATATGTTGACATCATTAGAATAGCCTAGCACATGGATATTACCCATTGATTTTTGGCCATGGTGGTCAGATGGATATCTTAACATCTCGCATACCCCATGCTTCAAGTCTCATTAATATCCATGGTGTTAACCCCATGAGTTAACACAATATTATCCACAAGTATGATTCATTAACATAAATAAATTCATAAACATAATTAAACAAATATAATTCATAAACATACATTTCTTACCTTCTTCTTTTCTTAGTCCATGTGGCTCTATCCTTAGTCAACCCTTCAATGAATTATTCCTTCTAGATTATCTCAATTCTATATTTATTTTCTAAAATTCTTCATTTTTAAATCATAAGGAAAGGATAAAATATACTTTTTTGTTTCTTCTTTTCCAAGAGTCATAATCTTTCATAATACAAATCCTTTTAAAAGTCACAACACTTCATAGTTATAATCCTTTCGAAAAGTCACAACACTTCATAACAAGAATCCTTTAGAAAAGTCCCAATACTTTATAATCACAATATTTTTGAAGTCATAATTATTCATAATTATAACACTTTTGAAATTTCACATCCTTTAAATATCATTGATACCATTTCATAAAGTGATGTGGGAGCATCCCTAGTTGGCTTGCAATCCTACAAGATGGTGTGGTTTGGCTCTAGATTTTGGGAACTTGGTCAAATAAGGAGTGGTTCTTGGTTGTTATTGGGCTTTTGGTGTGGGAGCTTGGCATACTCTATGGAGCTTCATAGACACTAAGGGCTCAACATATGGAGCTTCATAGGCACTAAGGGCTCAACATACTCTTTGGAGCTTGGCATGCTTTAGTAGCTTGACAATCTCTAGAAGCTTGGCATTGCTTATGGTTTGGCTAATGCTCAGCTTGGTTTTCTCTGACACTCAACTTGGCCTTAATTCTTGTTGATGTCAAGTTGTTTGTGAGCTGACTTTTGGCATTTAATTTATGTATGGGTTCTTAATTTTTGTTGTAGCCAACTTGTGGCTCAACATATATTTAATGTGAGGGGTTTAATTCAATTTACAATGAACTAGGCTGAGTTGTAGCTTAGTTGGGTATAAGTTAGGATTTTATTATCTAGTTAGGAGAAGATGGTGAAGGGTAGATGTGAACTTTGAAGGACTAGTAGTTTTGGCATGAGAACAAGAGGATTGCTTGTTGGACCTAAGGGTACAAGTGTGGAATCTTCTTGCTATTATTATCCAATTGTGGTTCTACACTAGTCGAGATTGGAATTGTAAGTTGGATCTTGTGGGATCTTGTAGAGATGATATTATAATTTCTATTTGTATTTGGCCCTAACCTAGAAGGCCTTAAAATTGGGCATATTGCACATAATCAATTATTTTATGAATAAAGAAATGTGATTTGGTATCAGATCTTTCCTTATTATTTCTTTTTGTTGTGTTTCCACTATGCAATTATTTGTTGGGGGTTTGGAAATATCCTTTTTGGATTCTCTTGCATTACATTGCATCAGTTGGTATGAGAGCTAAGTTGTTCCTGAGTGTGTGAACCAATCGCTAAAGTTGTGGTAGTTAGCTTCAAGATCTTGGGTTGGTGAAGGTTGACCTTGCAGAGTTGATTGATCTTCTGGATTGGTAGATCTAGTGCTTTGGGTTTGTTTGGAAGATGCCTCCAAGAAGATTGGACTCTAGGGAAATTGATGATCTTAGTGATGCGTTGGAGGAAAGGATCTTAGAGAAGATTAGAGAAAAATTTAGAACTGAGATTCCATTAATGAAGAGTGAAATGATTGTTGATATTGTGAGTGCTTTAGGTGGTGTATCCAGGCATGTGGGTACTAATGATGGCTATGAGGCACTTATTAAAGACTTTGAAGTTATTGGATCTAGTAGTGAGGATAGAACTGATCATGTGGAGGGACCTATTGGAACTAGGGTCAGTCAATTTCATACACTTGGATGTTAGTTGAAGTTGAAGTATTAGTTGGAGGTTTCACATTTCTCAAGTACTTTGACTCTTGAAGACCTAATTGATTAGATTGGTGAATTGGAAGGCTACTGTGAGCTTAAGGATATTGAGGATCCACTTAGAGTGAGGTTGGCACAAACTAAGCTGAGAGGACATGCTACTCTTTGGTGTAAAGAACTACAAAGAGACAGAGAAGAAGAAGGTGAGATGAAGATCACTAGATGGAGATTGATGGTGACCAAATTGAAAGCTAAGTTCATTCATGTTGATTATGAACTTGAATTGTTTAAGAGGTTGTAGAATCTAAAGCAAAAAGATATGACTATGAAGGATTACACCAAGGAGTTCTACAAGTTGACTATTCAGTCTAGGCATAGAGAATTGTCTAAGGAGAAGGTAGCTTAGTACATTAATTGTTTGAGATTCAATATTCAGAATGAGGATGGTATGTTCAATATTTCTTTAGTTGAGGATGCTTATCAATATACTCTAAAGGTAGAAGATAAGTTGAAGAGAAAAATTCAAGGGAATGCTAGAGGGAACAAGAAGCAAGATAACCTAGTAAAGGCTAAACTAAGTGTTGAAGGTGAACCAAAAGTTGTTGACTAGAAGAGAAGGATAGGTGGCAGTGGGTTTAATGGTAATTGCTTTAGATGTGGTGAAGAAGGGCATAGATCTATTGAATTTCCTCATGGTAGGAAAGTTTATTTTATGAATGAGGTTACACTCCAAGATAGTCAACCTAAGCAAGGAGAGAGTTTTCTAACTAGACAAGTACTAGTTGGTCAAAGGACACTGGATTATTGTTAGAGGACTATTTTATTCAAGATTCATTGTAAATCTAGTGGTAAATTTTGCAATGTGATTGTGGATGGTGGTAGTAATGATAACCTTTTTGCTAAAGAGATGGTTTAGAAACTTAGTTTGAAGAGAGTGAGACACCTTTATCCTTATAGGAGTATCTAGTTACAAGGTGAGCATGCTTTGGAAGTGAGGGAGCAATGCCTTGTTGATTTCCAAATTGGGCAATATAAGGATCAAGTGTTATGTGATATTGTGGACATGAACAGTTGTCATGTATTTCTTAGTAGACCTTGACAATATGATTGCAAGGCTATTAATGATTGTGTCAAGAATGTGTTTACTATTGAGAAAGGTTACAGTAAGTATTCCTTTATTCCTTTACAAAATAAAGAGCTCAGTAGGAGGAACCTAAGTATTGGCAGTCGAGTTGAGTTGGTAGATTCTGAGAAGGTTGGAGATTGGTATGGAAAGTAGACCTATAGCACACTGAGGATGGATATGATGAAGTAGACGAAGGACAAGGGAAAGAGTGTAGAAGTTGAAGACTTGAAGAATATGTATGTGAAGAAATAGTTTGGGATTTATGTGTGGAAACCCAGAAGATGTTCTTCCAGCTAGTAAGAACATCTTTTTGAACTTGGGGTGCATGATGCAAAAGCATCCCTAGTTGGCTTGCAATCATGCAGGATGGTGTGGTTTGCCTTTGGAGTTTGGGAATTCAATTGAAGGAGTGGTACTTGGTCATTATTGGGCATAGTTTTGGCCTAGGAGCTTGACATACTCTTTGGAACTCGATAGACATTGGGGGCTCAACATACTCTTTGGAGCTCAACATGCTATGGGATATCAACATTCTCTAAGAGCTCAACATTTCTTATGGTTTGGTTGATGCTCAGCTTGGTTTTCTCTCACACTTATCTTGGTCTTGGTTCCTATTGATGTCAAGTTATTTGTGAGGCAACTTTTGGAATTTAATTTATGTATGGGTATTTAATTTGTGTTGTAGCTAACTTGTGGCTCAACATATATTTAATGTTTAGGATTTAATTTAATTTATAATGAATTGGGCTAACTTGTGGCTTAGTTGGGTATAAGTAGGGGGTTTTTTGGAGTCTTTATGCATTTTATTATCTAGTTGGGAGAAGAGGGTAAAGGGTAGATGTGAACTTTGAAGGACTAGTAGCTGCAAGATGAGAACCAGAGGATCATTTGGTGGACCTGAGGGTACAAGTGTGGAATCTTCTTGGTGTTATTATCTAGTTGTGGTTTTGGACCAGCTGAGATTGGGATTGTAAGTTGGATCCTGTGGGATCTTGTAGAGCTAATATTGTAATTGTTGTTTGTATTTGACCCTAACCTGGAAGACCTTACAACTAAGCATATTGCATGTAATAAGTTATTTAATGATTAAAGAATTGTGATTTGGTATTAGATCATGCCTTATTGTTGCTTGTTATTGTGTTTCTATTGTGTGGTTATTTGTTGGGGGTTTAGACATCTCCTTTGGGGATTCTCTTGCCTTAGATTGCATCATAAAGTTATTTCCTTATTTTCTTCATATTACTTTCCTCTTCCATTTTTTTTCTTTTTGAACTCCTATCTTCTCCTCTTCCTTTTTCCCTCTCTAAAATAAACTCTCCTCCTTTTATATCTTAAGCTTAAGGAGTCATTTCTATTTGTTAAACATCTCTTGATTTTTCATTATATTTAGTTAATTTATATTAATCTATGTTATATTATTTATTTACTTACTTATTTGTATTTATTATTATTTATTTTTTATTAAGTAAAATAGGTTTTACAGGGATCCTAAAACCCAAAAGTTTTATAGCATAAAGATAGAAATTTAAAAAGTCCAGCTAACATGAAACTGCTACGAAAAGCCAAAACTAACATAAGGCCCAAGGCCAAGAGGCAAAAGCCAACACCCAACAAAACTATGATAAAAAACAAAAGAGAAACAAACCAATGGTTGTCCTTATCTAGATCCTATAGAGTTTCTGCAACTTTGTTATCCTTCTGATTGTTTGTTCCTTCCTAGTTCTTGTTCTGGGTTTCCACCTGGTTCCTTCTTGGTTCTGTTATTTATTATCATTTGTTATTAAATTCTATTTAGAAAGTTAATATACTTTCTGCAATATTGTCTCATGTATTTAATTTTATTTCTTTATTTACTCATTGAAATCTTATTATTTTTAATTATTTAAAATATTATACTAAATACTATTTCATTGATAATCAAGATCTTAAATAATAATTTTTTATTTTTTTATATTTTAGTATTAGTTTTAATGTAACTTTATAATAACTATCAAAATAAAAATGGCAAGTGGGAGTGGGAGAGGTCCAAGGAAAGGATGGGGTAGCATGCCTTTTCAAAATTTGAAACCTATACTAGGCAAGATTCCAAAGGGAGGAGGAAATCAAAAACCAAGAATGAAGGAGGGGTTTGTGGAGTGTCAAGGGACCATAGAGATTGGAGATGAAATGGAGAATAGGGATGGGGACTCATGTGATAAGTGCAAGGGTCTGGACAAATCTATTATGCTACCCAAGGTGGATTGGTCTAGTTTTCTAGCAAAATGGTCATCTCTTTTTGGTGTTAAACCCTCTAGTAACTCTTCCTTACCTCTAGTTAAGATTCTTTCTAGCTTCGATAAGGGGTCTTGTGCAATTGCTATTCTAGATGAGCTGGTAGATCATAGTATTGCCTCAATGGCTTCCACTCTAGTGGGTAAGTTTTTTAGGCAAAGGCCAAACATAGACATAGTGAGATCTTTCACTGAGAAGAAATGACATCTTAATGGATAGGTCAATGTTACGGCTATGGAAAAAGGCTTCCTATATTTTGATTTTACTTGTGAAGAGGACTTCTCTAACATCCTATGTGGAGGACCTTGGAGTATAAGTCAATCTACCCTTGTGCTTTAGAAATGGTCATGGAAACTAGATTTGAATGAATCATTCTTTGTACAAGCACCAATTTGGGTCAAACTTCTAGAACTGCCATTGGAATTATAGAATGAGGATGTGTTTGTGGGAGTAGCAAATCCCTTTAGGGAACTTTTGTCAATAGACCCAATTACAACTTCTAGAAGTAGACTAATGTATGCAAGGATATGTATTGGTGTCAGAGAAGGGGATGACATGCCAGAAGATGTGAGCTTTCACTCTAAGCTAGGAACACATACTCAGCATCTCATCTATGAAAGTATCCCTTTTGTTTGTTTTCACTATCTGAAAGCTGGACATAAGGAAAATCAATGCCCAAAGGTTAAAGCTGAAAAGAAAAGGATATCATCTTATTCCCAAGGAAAGGAGAAAAATATCTGGAAAAGGAAGGGCTTTAAGGGTGACTAGAAGGCTGAGGTTAATGCTCCTATCAAAGGAGGAAATAATTCCACCAACATGACTTCTAGGGTAGACAAGGATGTCCTATCAGGAACAAAGATTGATGTGTTGGTTGAACTAGCACTAAAGATTAATGGGTTTGTAGAACTAGTAAGGATAGTGGAAGAACTAAAAAAGATAGTGGAAGTCTCTGTTGATGGAAGAAAAGATACAATCCTTGGAGAATCAAAGGAAGATGAGATTGTTATTTTATTTGTTACAGAGGAGGAAGATCTAACAATGAATCCTGGATTTTTAGAAGAGAAGGCAATTCCTAGATTTTTAAAAGATAAGGAAGCAAAGGGAGAAAATTCAATTACTGCTCATGTTATGAGGGAGGACTCTAGGACTGAGGAGGAAAGCTAACCCCAGGAAATGATGGTGTTAGATACTCAAACACAAGAAGTGGGGGAAAAAGCCTCTCTTGAAGGGGAGTTAGTGAGGGAAAATCAAGAGGATTTCTTGGCTCTCCCCTCATCTCCTAGGAAGGACCCAAATGTTTCATGCAATCTAGAAAATGGATTAGAAAGGGAAAAATCCTTATCTCCAAAGCCTAAAAGGAAAAGTAATCGAGAACCCTCCCCGATTTCACCAGCAAAGACTAGGAGTCATAGTAAACCAAACTTGGGTATAAGGTCAAGATCAAGAGGAAGGAGACATGCTAGCCAAGTCAAAGAAGATGAGACAAGAAGATGTTTGGCAGATGGGAGCCAAAGAAAAATTTTGGAGTGTCCCCCTAATTTTAAGTGAAGATAATCTCTTGGAATATAAGGGGCTTTAATGGAGCCCACAAGCAGGAAATCATCAGGAATATGATGAGAGATCAGAGACTTGATATTCTATTGATTCAAGAAACTAAGATGAAGAAAGAGAGTTTGGGTAAAATATCTTTTAGTAATAAAATGAGTGGGAAAGCCTTGGATTTTGAAGGAGCATCTAGAGGATTTCTGACCCTTTTAATAATAAGCAGTTCATATCCATTACCTTGTATAATGATGGTAATATCTTTTTTTGTAAAGTATTCCATATGTACTCCAATGATTTTTGGTTCATTTTGAATGTTTGTGCTCCTAATTCCAAAAGTGAGAGAAATAATTATTGGTCCAAAGTTTATGATTTGGTTTATACTATTAACATAACTAAAGGAATTATAATGGAGGATTTTAACACTCCATTAATGGATGAGGAGAAGCAAGGAGGTTTGGCACCTGACTAGGAAAGTAAAATAGACCTCTCCAACTTCATAAATAGCCTAGCTTGTTTGGACCTAGATCTATCGAGAGGATCTTATACTTTGTCAAATAAAATAACTGGAAGGGAGTGTATTTAGATTCAATTTGATAGAGCTCTTATCTCTCCAGACTACTTGGAGTCTTTTTCCTGTAAGTTATCTCTGCTTCCTAGAATTGGCTCTGATCACTCCCCTATATCTCTCTCAGTTGTCTCTTTAGAACCAAGAAGGAACTTCCCTTTTCAGTTGGAAAAGATGTGGACTTCACATCCTAACTTATTAAATAAGGTATATCACTAGTGGGGGATAGAAGTGGAAGGTATTGCTATGTTTAGAGTAGAGAAGAAGTTGAGTAATGTGAAAAGAATGATAAAAGCCTAGAATAAGATGGATTTTGGTCATATTTTTCATGATAAGGATGATTTTTCTGTCAAACTCACCTCCATTTAGGATACTATTCAAAAGGAAGGGTACAATAATTTCAATAGAAATGTTGAGTTGTCTATTATTTCTGACTTGCATAATATTATAAGTAAGGAAGAGAAGTTCTAGAAGAAAAGATCTAGAATTAACTGGCTGAAAGAGGGGGATCAGAACACAAGGTTTTTCCACATTTCTACTCTAAAGAATAGAGCTAATAATAGAATTTCTACTTTAAAAAAGGGGTAGGATATGTTGACAAAGGAAGATGGAATTGTTGCTAAGGTAGTTACCTATTTCTCCTTTCTTTTGTCCTGGAACCCCTTGTTATCGAAGTTGGATCAGACTGAAATTATCTCATGTATTCCACAGATTATTCAACCCCATCATAATAAAATGTTGACGACTATTCCTAATGCTCCGAAAGTAAGAGAAGCTCTTTTTTCCCTGCTAGCAGATAAGTCCCCAGGCCTAGATGGATTTCCTACCTTTTTCTTCCAAATTTATTGGCAGGTGGTTATGGAAGATGTTGTGAAGGCTGTTCGAGAATTCTTTGGAGCTAGAATCATTCTAAAAGAGATTAATTCTACTTTTTTGGTCCTCATTCCTAAAACCCCTATGGATGACTCTTTGGATAAATTTAGGCCAATAAGCATGTGTAACTCTTTCTACAAGATAATCTCAAAGGTGCTAACCTCTAGAATGATTAGAATTCTTTCTTTGATCATATCTAAGAAAAAAATAGGATTTGTCCCTAGAAAACATATTTTGGATTTGATCATAATGGTTCATGAAGTTATCCATTCAATGGAAGCTAGAAAGAGAGATGGAATGCTTCTCAAACTAGATCTTTCAAATGCTTATGATTGGGTCGAGTGGACTTTCGTTGGTTTGGTGCTCCAGGCTTTTGGCTTTTATCAAAAAGTTTGTAAGCTTATATCTTAGCTAATTTAAACTTCTTCTCTTGCAATTTTGGTTAATGGTGTTCCTTCTATTTTTTTTAAACCTTCAAGAGGGCATAGACAGGGGGATCCCCTCTTGCCTATTTTGTTCATTATTTTGGTAGAATGTATTGGAATGTTAATTGAGAAGAAAAAACAAGTAGGAAGGCTAAAAGGGTTTAAACCATCTACTAGGTGTGATCATTTTTCTCATCAACATTTTTTGGATGATACAATTATGGGAGGGGAAGCTTCAGTTAAGGAGGCTAAGGTTATGAAGGAGATTCTTGATTTACACACTAGAGGATCTGGACAACTTATTAATTGGGAAAAAAGCTTAATTTTCTTTACTAATACTCCTAAGGATAGGCAAAGGAAAATTGTGAGGGCCCTTGGTTGTGGAGTGGGAAAGCTTCCTTCTACTTATCTTGGACTCCCTTTGGGCACTAAGTCTCCATATTCCTTCTAGAATGGGATCATTAAAAAGTTAAATAAGAAGCTAGTGGGCTAGAAAGGGACTTCTCTTAGCCAAGCTGGCAAATGCCTTTTTGATTAAATCTACTCTTTAGAACCTCTCAATGTATGCCTTGAGCCTTTTGGTGATTCCAATTAAATTTTCAAAGAAAATGGAAAAGATTTAGAGGGATTTTTTGTGGTCAGGTCTTGAAGGGTGGAATAGATATCCCCTTGTGGCTTGGGATAATGACTATCTTCCAAAGTGCTATGGTGGATTGGGTATAAGGAAATTAAAGCATCTTAATATGGATCTCCTACCCAAACAGATCTAGTGCATCTTTAATAATATTGGGGAATGGAGAGATGTCTTTATTTATAAGTGTTGGTGTAAATACATATTTACTATTTACACTTACTTAAGTTTACTTAGGTTAATGCATTATTTTATTATTTTATTTTGTGAGATACTTAGGAGTTTTCACACCTTTATAAGTTGTCATGTTGAAAATATAGGAGTATGCAACTCTATTTTACCACATGGTGTCTACAACACTAATTTGTGTGTCACACCCTTGTAGGCTTATCCTCCCATCACCGCACTTACTTTGGTGCTTAATGGAGAATAACCCATATTTGGTGGACATGTGCCTGGTTTTTGACATATCATGTAGCTGATTATGAGGAATTCTAGATGTATTTTAGAGGCCTTTATATACAAGCACTCCTAGTGTACTCTTAACAACGCATTGAATGAATATATCATCATTCTGATCATACTCTCTCTTTTTGGTCTATAGTTGTGCTTGTGTTTGAGTTCTTAGTTCCTAGATGAATTTTAGGCAAATTCTTATATGGTATGAAAGCAACTTGGAGATTTTCTCATCACATAGTCATTCGAGACCACTGTTGCTTTAGTACCTCTACATGAATCTAGAGTACTATAGAAATTGGGAGCATCTAGAGCCAGATTTGACCTTGCCATTGTGTCCAAAATGCTAAATTGGTGAAGATCAAGTATAAACTTGGCTACCTTGGCCCAAAGTTGATTGTGAGGCAATTTTTTTTGCAAATCAGAACCCAGAGGCCCCGATTTGTAGTTAGGGTATGGTAATTTTTTGTAGATTTAATTAATTTTTGAAACTAAATATTTTTTTTCTCTGTCATTTTTCATCAATATTCACAAAATTATTTTTTTCCCTTCGGGCACCCAGTAGAGAATTTTTTTTAAGAATCGGGATGTCAAATCCCAGCTCTATAGTGTGGAGAATTTATCTTTTTGTCGTAGAAGATATTATTTTTAATTCGGCACAGAGGCCATACAATAGAATTGAATGCAACAAGCATCTCAAAAAATTTGGGCCACATCTACAAATTTTTGGGTGGCAAGTACCCACACCGATGACCTTTTACTTTCATTCGTCGTGGCTTTATTTTTAAAACAAAGCGAAGGCCTTTGTATGTCCCATGTGGGACTAAACCTTGGCACATTTTCCACTGGCAGAGTATAGATTTCAGTGATGCTGCATAAAACTCCCTCCAACTGCATCAAAGGATATTCTTGTGCTTTTGTAGCTTTCTAGTGATCTAACTTCTGTCCCTTGCAAGTTGAAACTCCAGCCACTGACTGTAAAAAACTGTCAGCTTGGCCACATCATAGATTCTAGGTGTCGCATCAATTCTCTGGCATCGCAAGTGAGTTTTGATGCATAGATTTATCCTTCTTGCCTATGAAAATAGTGCATTCCAACTACACTATTTATATTTTAAAAAGTTCCTACTACATAGACCTCTTTTCGTCCGCCACATAACACAGACCCACTAAAATTGTTGACTCCATGTTGCCATGTCGGCAGCCTACTTAGCAGCGACAGTAGTGGACCAGTCATTCTTTGCTTGCCAAGTGTCCACCTGACATGCAAGCACCGTATTTGACATGTCACTATATGTTTTTTCCATGTGTATGGTCTGTACCATATGGACACCACATCATCTAACATGCCAGTAGGGGCCTCTTTTTTCCACTAACATCAGATATTCACTAGGTTAAATTTGATGGCCATTTAATTGTCATACCTAGTCATTTTACAACTACAATGATGGTCGTTTGACCATCAATTTTAGACTCATAGTTTTCCTACTAGACCCCTCTCTAGATTTCTTTTCAATTTGGTAGCCTAACTTTATGTGCCCATAACTTGGACATCCAGATTCCGATTTAGGTGTAATTTTTTTTTAAATTGGGTAGAATTTACTAAATTTTCTAGTGGTGTGTTGTTTTCTACTTTTGGTGCATATATTTTGCAAAAATTGTGTTTTTTGGTGATTGTACCTGCATAATCCTATATTTTGCAACTTTAAATGCTCTGTACAGGCACATTTGGTCACTTTTTTAGGTTCTTTTTTTTTTTAAGTGCATATTTTTTCACCTACTCTCCAAATCTAAAGTTAAATTCTCAAGTTGTGTGGACCAAAATCTCACTTTCAGATTTAGGCCTTTTTCTACATTGTAAAGCTTTGATTACTTTTCAGAATTATTGTAACTCTGAGCTACAGTGCTTAGTGACAAATTTGGGCCTCATAAGGCAGTTGTTAAAAGAAAAATCAAAAAGTCCACTTTGTTCATTTTGACAAGTGACCCATTGTACACATACTTCTTATAAAGTGCCAAAAGCATCTTTTTTGGGGGGGTCTTTTGATTGAGTGAAAAGGGGGGTTGTGTACTGTGTTCTTGTATCTCTCTATTGTGCTCTTTTCATTTCTTCATCATGGGTTTCAAATGTTCTCCTCTAATTTCACGCAACTATTCTACATGGAAAGATATTGCATGGAGTAGATTAATGGAAAAAGAATATAGTCTTTATGTTGATGGTAAAATTCCTAAACCTACTGATGCTAAAGAACTCATTGAATGAAAAAGACAAGACAAGTAAGCTTTCAGAGTTATCAGGAGTTGTGTACATAGGGATCTCCTCTTTCACATTACCAATTGTTCAAAATCCAAAGAAGCTTGGGACAAGGTTGAATCATTGTATGGTAAGGTGGATGAAGAAAAAGGATTTTAGATTGAGGATGATCTCCCTCTCTTAGATCCAAAGAATTTTGACACAATTCAAGATTACATCATCAAATCCAATGAGTATAGGGAACTTCTAAAAGATTGTGGAAATCCCATGAAGGATGATAAGTTGATTCATCACATTCTGAAGAGGCTACCTTCAGAGTATGCTTCCTTTGTTTCAAGTTTTAATAATCATAGGTTGACCATGGGATCTTCTTACCAAAAGCCTTCATTTGATGCATTCACAAAGATGTTGATTGTTGAACAATCTCACTTGATGGATTTAGGACTCTCAAGTCATCAGAGACCAAAGCCTTGGTGACTAGTGATGAGCACCAATCAAGTCAAAGAGGGAAAAGCAACAACAAAAAGAAGTAATGGAAGCAAAAATCATAATTTGAGACACAACAATCCTCCTCTCAATAAGATTTTTCTTCTTCTAATAAGAAGGGAAGTAATGACAAGAAGGACAAACTCTTTTGTGCATATTGCAAAAATCCAAATCATGATGAGCATCATTACAAGACAAAAAGAATCGATGAGTTAGAAAATCTACTCAAGAAGAATAGAATTCATGTGCCAAGTACTTCCAAGGATTCAACTCTAACCTCTTCAAAGGGAAAAGGGAAAGAACTTATGGTGAACACAAGTTCTTCTTCAGAATGGATACTTGACTCTAGTGCCTCTTACCATATGGGTTCTTCAAAGGGAGACTTTTCTTCATTGAAGTAGTCAAAGGTACCACACATCTTCATGGGAGATGATACTAAAATGGAAGTTGAAGGAAAAGGACATGTGGAAATGAAAAATGGGGAATTCAAAGATGTTATCTATGTTCCAAACCTTGGCTCCAATATCCTATTAGTTTACCAAATCACTCACCTTGGAGATGGTCATAAAGTTGAGTTCCTTCCAGATTCAGTGATGCTACGTAGTCTTAGAGATGATTGATTGGTTGCAGTGGGGAAAGTCAATCATGACAAGAGGCTTTATTCCTTCTCCCACTTTGTAACTAAGTCTTCTTCTCGAGCCTTGTTGACTCACTCTACTTCCAACATCAACTTATGGCATGAGTGGTTTGGTCACCTTGACTTCTGCTCTCTTCAGTAACTTTGCTCAAAACATATGCTCAAAGGTCTACCTAATATCAACTTTTCTAAGGGAGAATGTTCATCATGTTTAGTGGATATGAATCTCAAGGAGAAGTATGATAAAGGGAAGTCTTTTAGAGCTCTAGTTGTTCTTCAGTTGGTTCACATGGTTTTAGCAGGACCCTTTGCACTAACTTTAGTCAACCAAGGCTACTACATCCTCAAATTTGTTGATGACTTTTTCAGATTCACTTGGGTCTACTTCCTTTATCACAAGAATGAAATGTTTTGTAAGCTTCAAGGCTTTAAGACTCATGTTGAACACAAGTCAAGGAAAGCCATCAAGGTACTAAAGGTGGACAATGAGAACATATGTAGATAGAAGACTTAAGGACTTTTGTAAAATTGAGGGAATTGATCTTAAGAACCCACCAACATTTAGTCTACATAAGATAGATGTTGTAGCTATGAGGATTAGGACTCTCAAAACCATGGCAAGTTGCATGATAAAAGCCAAGTCTCTTGATCCTATACTAGAAGTTGAAGCCATTAGCAATGCTACTCACATACTTAATAGGTCTCCTCATAATGCCTTAGATGGTAAGACTCCTTTTGAGACATGGTGTGGTAGAAAACTAGTTGTGAGTCAATTCAGAGTCTTTAATTGTCCAGCATGGGCAAACCTATCTTCCAGGAGTGGCAAGACACCAACACCTAGGCCTTGTACCTTCATTGGTTATAAAGACAATACAAAGGCTTAAAGACTTATGAATCTAGAGAGACACAAGATTTTTGTGGAGAAGGATGTTCACTTTGAGGAAAGTTTACCAAGCTTATCCTCTAATCCTCTCTACACATCATACACAGTAGAAACTAATAGTGATACTAGCAATAGTGCTTCAATAGATTTAGATATGTGGGGTTCTATCAATAGTTTTCGTGAGAGGTCACATCATCAATTTAGTCCACATGCTTACATTGCCATAGTGAATGATCTAGCACAACATGGTACATCTCATCTTCTAGCTCTAGCTTTAGTTGACTTGGGAGACAAACTTGAGGACTTACATCTTCTCACTGATGATGGTGATCCTTCTATAGTTGCTGTGAGGGCTCACTTTGACCCTCATGTCCATTCTCTACATGATCAATATTCATAGGTTATCATGATTATGGATATTTATGAACAAAAATTAGTGGAGGTCTCTTTGTTAGTTGAGGAGATAGATGGTTCATTGGAACAAGTTCAACAGACATCCTTGCTAGATTTGCATTCATTCTTTTCAGAAAAGTTGGAAGGGGAGAGCATTTACATCGTCATAGGGATACTTGAGTAGGTTTCAAGGCCACTACACATCTTCAGGATTGTACCTTTGGCATTGTTTCTTTCTAAGGGGAGGAACGTCATCCAACACTCTTGGACCAACTTCTTCATCAGAGCAGCTTTCACTAATAGGCATTCTTCATTTGGTGGGGGGGGACTACCTTCTCTCACTTCCTCTTCTTTCTTATGGGGGGGGATTTTTCCTCTTGTGAGGTTCTTGTTCTTCTCATTCTTCACTTTTGTATATACTGGATGTATGTCGTAATGGGGGGGTCTTGATTACTCCATCCATCCATGCATCACTATGTATCTCTTTTTTGGGGGGAGGGTTTTTCCCATGAGGTTTTCCCTCTTTCTCTTATTTATGAGATATTTTCATTTGAATCATGTACATGGGTACCTAACATGGCCTAGTAGATGGGACCCATCATGTGTCTTCATCCTAGTTTTTGTAAGCTTAAGGGCATTCCCCTAAGTTGTACTTAAGGGGGGTTGTTGGTGTAAATACATATTTACTATTTACACTTACTTAGGTTTACTTATATTAATGCATTATTTTATTATTTTATTTTGTGAGACACTTAGGATTTTTCACCCCTTTTTGAGTTGTCATGTTGATAACATAGGAGTACACAACTCTATTTTAGCACATGGTGTCTACAACACTGATTTGCATGTCACACCCTTGTAGGCTTATCCTCTCATCACTGCACTAGGCTTATCCTCTCATCACCACACTTACTTCTATGCTTAATGGAGGATAACTATAATGTCCCATTTTTGGGACATTTATATATTTTCCCATTTTCATCCATACAACTTGATAATCTTCCTATTTGATAATTCTTCTCCATAGGTGATTCAATATATATAATTTTATTATAAGAGTCACATCCTTTCATTATATTAAAAATAATAATATAGTTATATTATATTAATTATATATTTATCTTAATAAGTATATCATATTATATTTTAATAACTATATATATTATATTATAATACTTTACTAGCATAGTAGTGCTATATTAAACATATCTTTATCATTATTTATTATTTCATTCATATTACTATTATAATATGACATACATTATAATATTACTTATAGCATAATATTATTTATTAATATTACTTTATATAAAGTATTTAAATTACTTGCCAAAATGGGGACATCACAGTCCTCCCCTCTCAAATTTGCTTGTCCTCAAGCAAAATCTTTCACACACAAACTGCTTTATAGATACAAAACATATTTGTATACAAAGTCCTAAAAGATTTATCAAATATACATCTTAATGAATGAAAACACAAAGCAAACCTGATGCAGACATATGAAGACATGAAGCAAACACGATGCAAACACATCATACATTATTTTTCACAGTGGAGTAGAGCAAAGGGAATAATCTATAAAATATACTTCCCCAATATGCTTTTTTTTTTTAATCATAGATCCTGCAACACAAATAATTATTAGCATATACATGTATATAATAGCTTCAAAGAATATTTTAGTCATGATAAATTAGTTCTAAACCAATATCCTACCAAGCCCAAGAGCAAAAATTTGGCCCTCTTGGCCTTGATGGCAGATCCATCAATGTGGTCTACTTGGAAGATTCTCAACTGAATAGAGTTGACATGATGTCAAGTCTTAATCAATCTAAGCCCAGGAGCAGAACTTTGGCCCTCCTAGCCTTGATGGCAGCCATTGACATCCATCAAGGTGGTCTACTTAGATGGTAATCTTATTCTTCCTGCCTAAGCCCAAGAGCGGAACTTTGGCCCTCTTGGCCTTGATGGCAGCGAGTGACATCCATCAAGGTGGTCCTGCTTAGGAGGTAATCTTATTCTCCTTAAATATCCTACCTAAGTCCAAGAGTAGAACTTTGGCCCTCTTGGCCTTGATGGCAGCCTGTGACATCCATCAAGGTGGTCTACTTAGGAGGTAATTTGATTCACCACTTTATATCTTCTTTAGTTCGATATTTTATTCTTCCTTTTTTATTCTTTTTTATTCTTTTTTTCTTTTTTAACTATCTCTTAGAATCAAATGCCTTAAGATTGGATCTTGTCATCCTTCAAATGTGAGGGCAAGACGAGTCCTTCCAATCAAGATCTCATACCTTGTGTGATAGGGTGATGATGTGGAATTCCATAATAACATACCTCTCCTATTCCACATTAAGACCCTTATCCAATGATATCTTCTATATCAGCACATTGAATGGATTAGTCCTTGTTATCTTCTATATCCAATTGTAATGTCCAATGGATATAGTTTCTATTCTTTTCTCCCAAATGTTGCCTAGTAGTCTTTTTAGTGCCCTTAATCTTTCATATTCTTGCTGCAATTTATCTCCATACAATAATATGATTTGTAGGGTTGGTGGTGGTAGTTTAGTCTTCCTTGGTTATCGATACTTGAATTCCTAATATCTTATGATTATCATTTGGGGAATACTTTTTGTCTTATCTCTTCCATAGTATATGGAAATATATGCTAATTCCCAATTTCTAAATATTACAATGGGTTAGACCAATGATAATTATCTTTTATATTATGATCTGGTATCTACAATATAAATATAGCTTGATGCTCTCAAAATATCAAATCTCTCATGGCTTCACATGCAGAAATGTACAACCCATTCATGTTTCCAAGGTCAATGTATGAATTCTTTAAATGCACTTTGCTACTTCTTTTTCTTTTGACTGCCAATGTTAACTGTACCACTCAACGTTGTGCTTATTGGTGTAATGGATACCATTTTGATTGGGTCTATTTTTCTAATCACTTTCTCTTCATTTGAATTTACAAACTCTATATTCTTCCTTCATCTTCCACTAAATTGGATTCTTTAAATCTTAATGCTTTCTTTGACTTCCTTCCATGTCTTCATATTGTGAAAGAGATATTCATGTTACTATCCTTCCAAATGTTTGGGGTGTTTGATGGATCCTTAATTGTGTTTCATGTCCTTTCCTTAATCTACCTCATTTCTTCCTTTATGTTGATGGGATGATGTGTCTATTATACCCAAGATTTGCACTTTTAAATGTTTGCATTTTTTATATATTCCTTAACCCTTGCACTGAATACTCATTCTTAATGGTGGTATTTTCCTGCATTTGGTTGTTGACCTCTACTTGTCACTATGTACAATGGTAGACCTTCATATTAATGTTGATCCTGATGCTTTCATTGCTCCATGTTTTCAATGCACATGATCTTTCATCCTCCTCTTTTTTTCCACATCCCTCCCCCATGGGAAATTCAGTTATGATGTCCTTGTATTGTTGACACAAAACTAACTTGTACATTCGTAACTCCTTTTTCAATGATGCTCCACAACATTTATTTTTGAATAATGCATTCTTGCTTGGAGTATTACCTTTGCAGTAGCATCATTAATCACAGATATTGAATAGGGTGAACATTAGTTTCCATATTTGGTATGCAAGCATGGGGGTAACAGGCCTCTGAATATTCATCAAATTCTTATAAGACTAAGAGTGTTGCAACTTTAAATTATTAACCAGAGATATTATTGATATTTTACTTTTGTGAATAGTTGGCCATCTTATAAAAGATTATATGTCGTAGTAGTCATATTTGATAGACTCCAACTTGATAATAATATTCCTGATCAATTTGTTGCCAAAACACAAACAAGTTTATTACTTATTCTATGAATCCTTAAAACTGTTAGCCTAACTTGAAATTTGCAAATTGGATATATCATTCTTTTATTCACCTTTACAATGTGTTCCTTGATTCTTCTGGTGTTTTTTCATTAAGTTCTTTCCACATTCAGGCAGAAAAGATGCTTTGATACCACTTGTAATGTCCCGTTTTTGGGGCATCTTCAGATTTGATATTTTATTTATATAATTTGATAATATTTCCTATTTTTCAATCTGATATCCTTTTGATTGTGTGATAATCTATATATATATATATATATATATATATATATATATATATAGATATGTATGTATGTATGTATGTATTTTCAAAGGGTCGCCTCTTTTCATAATAATAGTTATAGTATATTAATAATTATATTATATATTAATAAGGTTTATTATATTAATAACTATTTATTATATATAGATTATAATAATATATGAATCTAAATATTATTTTAATATATAACAAGGATATAATGTCATATACTATTGTTATACAAATATATATGTATTAAGTATTTATGACATATAAATATCTAATTACAAATAATATTCACACACACACACACACACACATATATATATATATATATATATATATATATATATATATATATATATATATATATATATATATATATATATATATGTATGTATGTATGTATAATTAATATTTATAATTATATAATATATAACAATTTATATTTGTCTCTCAATATAATTATAATATAGTAATATTTTATATGAATTAGTGATTATTAATATTATACTCTTCATATATAATACTTATTTATTAGATTCCAGAATGGGGACATAACAATAACCCATATTTGGTGGACATGTGCTTGGTTGTTGACATATCATGTAGCTGATTACAAGGCATTCTAGATGTATCTCAGAGGCCTTTATATACATGCACTCCTAGTGTATTCTTAACAACACATTGAATGAATATATCATCATTCTGATCATACTCTCTCTTTTTGGTCTATAGTTGTGCTTATGTTTGAGTTCTTAGTTCCTAGGTGAATATTTCCCTTAGGAAAATTCTTATAATAAGTATCTTAGAAGACCTTCAATTCAACTTCTTCTCAATGGTGAGGACATCCCAAGAGGGTCTATTATCTGGAATGGTATTCTTAAAGCAAGAGAGCTAGCTAAGGCTAAGGTTGTTTGGAAAGTGGGGAATGGGGAAGATACTCTCTTCTAGACTGATCATTGCTGATACAAGGACCTCTTATTAATAATCCTACATTTGAAATTTGGGCTAATGATTGTACAATGCAATTATTTTTAGTGATTATAGAAATAACCAGGGATGGAAAGACCTATTTGTTATCTCTAAGGATCTCAAGTGAATCATGACTATGTTGAATGCTATGGTTATTAATAACAAAAGGGATGAATTTATATGGGGTGACAATCCTAATGGTTGTTACTCAGTAGCTTCAGGCTACAATTCCCTTTGGAGCCTAAAAGAGAAACCCCCTTGGGTGAAAGCTTGGTTACCTGGGCTTACCCCAAAGATTAATATTTTTTACTGGTTGGCCTTACAAGGAAAAATTCTTACACAAGATAATTTGATAAAAAGAGGTCATATTATGCCTAATAGGTGTATCCTCTGTAAGAATTAGATGGAATCAGTCAATCATATGTTTATACATTGCCCTTTCTCAAGGGAGGTATGGGACAACATAACAAAAAAATTTAGAGTAAGCTAGTGTAAACAAATAATCTTCTAGATTTATTTTGCCATTAGATAAATATGTTCAAGGGGTTAGACTTGCTAGATTTAGGTACCTAGACTTTGCCTCATTTTTGTTGGGGAATATGGAAGGAAAGAAACAATAAAATTTTTAGAGACAGAGAGGAACCTGCTTATGTTCTAAGAGAGAAGATTTATAGAAGCATAAAGGAAAACTATGAGGTAAGGAAGGGGGGAGATATTGAAAATGGTGGCAATAAGAAGGAGAAAGAAAAGGGAAAGAGGTCCAAAAGATAAGATGTGAAATGGTTGCTCCCTCCTGAGGGATGGCGTAAAGAAAGTTTTGATGGTGCATCAAAAGGTAACCCTGGACCTTTGGGTTGTGGAGGAATCATAAGAAATAATTATGGTGGAGGGTTGGCATCTTTTTCTCATCCATTGGGTTTCCAAACTAACCATTTTGTAGAAGCCAGTGCTGCTTGTCATACAGTTAAACTAACCTTTGAAATAGGGATCAAAAAATTATGGTTAGATGGGGATTCTAATAACATTATAAGATGTATTAAAGGAATCAGTCAATCTTCATGGTCTATTACTAATTTAATTGAAGAGACCCAAGATATCCTTCAAAATTTTGAATGTATCCATGTCACCCATGTTTGTAGGGAAGCTAACCCTATGGAAAACTAGTTTTCCAACAAAGAAGTTAAGCAAGATAAGGTGATGACTTGGAATTTAGATGGGAATATTCCAGTAGAAATGAGGAGTGTTATTGATCTAGAAAAAATCCAGGGAAGTATGGTGGAGATCTTATTGTAATAATGTTAATTAGTGGAAGTTGGGGTATGAGTTATTGTAATTATGGAATTTATGGAAAACGTAGTTAGGAGGTGAGGTTATCAGTGTCATATCGACACATTTTATGGGTAGATATTTTCGTCTGCCTTTTTTCTTGGGGTATAGAAAAATATTTTGGCACTTTTCAAATACGTGAAAACCAGAGCTTTTAAAGGGTTGAGAAGGGTTTGTAGAGGCTAGTGTTTATGAGATAAGTGTGGAGAGTGCAGAAATGGTGGGGGAACAGAGTAGGAAGGAGCCTATGGGGGAAGCAAAACAATGGAAAGAAAGGGCAAAAATATGGGAGAAATTGGAGAAGGGAGTTAGCAAATTACATTTCTAAACTCCATGGCTTTGACCCAAATGTAACTAACAATATGGTGAATTGTTGGAAGGATGAGCAAGTTAAAGTGAATGGAGTTTCTTTTTCAGATTACAGAGGAAGTTATTGGTCTTGTGTCTAAAATTTTGGTAGAGGGCTTCAAATTCTATAGAGACAAGAAGCTATCAGTGAATGCGATCAAAGATTTTGCAAAGAAAATGGAGAAGAGGAATGATCTAGTAAAATGCAAAACGTACTATGAAATGGATTCCATCAAAAAAAATTGGAAGTATTTTTTATGAGCTATTATAGAGTATTTTTTTTGGATACCAAATTTGATCAAGTGAGAACCCATCACTTTGTTTTTCTCAACCATTTTTGTCATGGCATTAATATATATTTCCCCTTTTATTTATTTACTTCTATGAGCAAGGGTATCATAGGATACAAGAAAAAACCCTCTGTAAATCTTGCTCTACATGAGGGATTATTGTTGTTAATTTATGAGCATTTTAAAGCCCATACTTTAAGCAAATCCCCTTAGCCTAGTGTAGATGCCTTTGAGGACTTAGGCAACTCTAGTTTTTCCTCTAATTCGGAGGATATTGAAAGTATCAGCTCATAGGGGGAGGAAAAATTTTCCTCTGGAAAGAAGGCTAAAGAGTCAGAGAAAAGATTTCCCTCACCTATTATCCCAAGTAGGAAGAGCCCTAGAGGACATGGGCCTAAAATTATAGGCCAGGGTGATGAAGAAAATAATGAGGAAGGGAAGGATTTAAAACTTGATGATGAGGAGGAGGAGGAGATGGAAATTAAGATGGAGGAACCACCTGTAAAGAAAAGGAAGAGGGAAAAATAGATGGATGTTGAGGGGGTTTTGGGGTCAAGGTTGGATATATCTACTATTCCTCTTTCCCCTATTCATTCCCAGGAGCAAGAGAAGTAGAAAATTGGAGGAGAGGGTGGAGAAGTGATTATTAAGGATAGGTAAAATGCATGGAAAAAATTTAATATTAGAACATCCAAGATGGGGATTTTTAGAGAGATAAAGAATCCCTAAATTTTGGAAGAAAAATAGGGCTAGCTCCAGTTCGAAGAACTCATTGATCCAGCTATGGTGGCAATAACAGATAATGTTAGGGAAATGGACATGAATCTATTGAATAATGCTTGTGATAGCATGATTGACAACTTCAAGTATAGCCTTACCATGAATTGGAAGAGGTTAGTGAAAAATTGACCATATGGAAAATAGTAGGAAGGAGCCAGGTCTGGGAAATCAAAAGAATAAGGAGGATAGAAGAAGTTTAGGTGAGAAGAGAATCCTAAACTTGGAAAACTATAATCGCAATCTAGCGAACCAAATGATCTCCATCCTCAATTCTATCAATGATAACATTTTGTCCCTTACTGGAATGTTAAAAGCTAGAGGCTTGTTAGAAAAGAGTGAGGACAAGGATAGGGAAAGAGCCAGGGTGGAAGAGGATGCGGCAACTAAAATTACTTTCAGCAACCTAGACTAGGAAGCCCAGAAGAGTTAGGAGAAGATTGCTGAGGAGACTCACAAAGTCTATGAAGTAGCTCAGATGATGTAGGAGCTCGAGCAAAAGATGAAAGAGTAATCATGTTTTATTTATTCTTGTCTTTAGTTGTTAGTTTACTGTTGTTTTTTGTCAAGTTGGCTTTTTCTTGTTCTAGCTCTTTCTATGTAAGTTGAACTAGCCTTTTCATTGGCCTTTTTGTTGGCCTGGGTTTTCATGCTTATTTTCAGTCATGTGACTTGTCTATGTTTGGTTGGGCTTTATATACTTATTATCAACCTTGGTTTTTGTTTTAACTATTAAGTTTCAGGATCCCTATAAAACCTATTTTTCTTATCAAAAAATTTATCATAATTATTTATTTAATAACATTGTATTATCTAATTATTATTAAAACATTTATCTTAAAATGGGTATATGACAGATATCCTCTTCTTTCACATCATTTCTCTTTCTCTCACCCCTATTACCTTTTTTTCTCCTAATTATTATTGTATGTTTCAATTACTTATTACATTGTGCTCCATTGCACACATTTTTCTAAGACAATACTAATACTCTCTCTCTCTCTCTCTCTCTCTCTCTCTCTCTCTCTCTCTCTCTCTCTCTCTCTCTCTCTCTCTCTCTCTCTCTCTCTCTCTCTTTCTCTCTCTCTCTCTCTCCCTCCCTCCCTCCCTCCCTCCCTCCCTCCCTATAAATTAAAAATATTAGATAATTATCATATATCCCTCATTGAATTTGAAAACATCAACCACTAGGTTATCTTCTATGTTAAGATCCATTGAATGAATTCCTGAGGAGATTTTAAGGCCTCTTTTTAGGTGAGGAAATGCCTCACAACATCCGCTAATTTTGGTGAATATTTTAACTAGATAAGAAATGACTCATTACATTTAGGAAATGCTCATTTTCCAACCAATCCTTTTTACTAAACCAAGATGCTACATAGCAAGTAGAAATTTAATATATATAGATCCATAAAGGATCCCTAGTTATGCAAAAAATGGGTAAAATATTAGATGCAAGGATTAAGGGAAGTGAAAAGATAAAATATAGGATACACAACATGAATAGAAATACCTTATTTTCTCATGAATTAGGGATCATTATTCTACACTATGTCTTGATTAGCTAGAGTTTGCAAAGAGATCAAAAAGAAACTATTATCTAACAAAGAGAGAAACACACTGCAAAGTTTGAGTCTTTTAGGAAAGTAACTAGTCCAACTCTTATAGGTTTTAATTCAATATATTCAAGATGATCATTGTTTACAAAAAAATTAGGTGCCTCCATAGCCAACTACAAATGAATATCTATGGTATAGGAGCACCTTCATAATCAACACACTCATGGAATTGCATGAGTATAAATGGTATACTAGGCTATTTAGAGAAGGTATAGAGTCCTTGGACCAAATAAATGTAATAAAGATCTAATTTGTAAGGCCAATGACTTGAGTAGTCCAATATAACCCCTCATGATCAACTTGGTTAAAGGATTAATTCTAGAATAGGATTTCATGGTTGATGTTATGGAATATCTTGAGTCATGTGGAACCTATTTGAGGAGTTTCCAAAAGGTTTTAAGTTCACATGAAAAAGGTTGAAAAATCTTGTCAAATTTGACAAAATGTTGCTTGACAACTTTTTGTTAATAATGCTACTTTTTTGCCAAAATGGTGAACTGTCCTACTCCAATGGCTAGATCTTACAAATTTTAGTTAGATGAGAGGTGTTTGGTCTATTTAAGATCAATAAGATAAAAAACAGTTAGAGTTGTACGATTTGGATTTGTTTGGCATTAAATTCAATAAAACTATTACAAGTGTTTTCCTATAATTTTTTAATTTCTCATGTTTCTTTGATATCAAATTGAGTCATCTTGATTCAAACTTTATATGGTCTTATAGAGGGGTGAATGAAGTTCACGATAAACTAGGTCATATAGAGATTGGTGAAGATTTGTGTGTTTTAGAGGTAATTCATTGAAAGTGGCTTGAAACCCTTGCAATAACTAGTGTTCTAAACAAAAAAGGCTCTATTTTGAAATTCCACAAGTGGAATCTCATGGCCCTTTGGAGATTTCAAGTAGATACAATGTACTATATGGTTCCAAAGGAAAAATGGAGTGAAACATGCTTGGCTATTTTTTCCATCAAGCCCTAGTTAGGCATCCCCATGCAACTGACTTAGATGGAAGAGCAAATTAGTGTATAGAATGCACACAAGAGTGGATCAAATCTTGGGGAGTCTAAAAAATATGTAAGTACTTTTCTAACTGGTAGATTAGGGGTTTCAATCCAATTGAAGGCACATGTAGTTGAAACATACCTAATTAGGCCTATTAGCCCTATTTTTCCAATTGGGAGTTTGGTCATCAAAGGAAGGAATTAGACTTTGAGACTTTAGAATTTGATAGAACCCAAAAAAGGTTATCAAGGTCACAAGTTTGTTTCTAAGGTCATTTGAAAGTTTCATGGCTCAATGCAAGAAGTTGGGTCTCACTTTTGGCCAAAAAGTGGAATTGTTTTTCCTATTTTTGAAATATATTGTCAATTGATGCCAAAATTTGAACCATTTAGAGATTAAATATTAAAAAAACTTCAGCAATAAAAATTGTAGCTCCTGGGATCTTCTTTCTGAATATATAATTTATTTGTATACCCATATGATATTTTTTTTGGTATGGATCTTTAAAAACCACTTTTTCAAAATGCTTGTTTTAGGACCATACCACACTCATGTATGGACACCATAATTTGACACAACTAAATGAATTTTTGTGAATCCTTTAAAAAAAAGTTACCTGATACACCAAATATTGATGACAATAATTTTCTTGAGTTTTTAATGAATATTTTTTATTAATTTTTAAATGATGATTAAGCTAATTTCTAAAACCTCTTATGTACGGACACCATAATTTAATCAAAATTCAATTTTTTGGATTTTTTTAAATTTAAAAGAATTGTCTGAGGATTGATGACATGTAAATCAATTTACAAAATATGAAAAATTTAAAAATTTATTAAAGTTTTAGTGAATGTCGCTATTTAATGTTTAAGAGATACTTTTGATTAATAAATAATGGAAAAATAGCAAATGAACTCATAACACTATAATATTTACATTTTTGAAATCGAAATAGCAAAACCTATAATAGGTTTTTGTTTTGTCAAAAAATTCAATGGGGACAACCATGTAAAAATTATAACAATCATTGAAATTGTTGATTAAATGCCTTAGTCAAAAATTCATTCATAAAGGCATAGGCTTGGTCCATGCCTTTCCCCAAGGAAAAACCTCATGCAAATTTGCGCCCATGGAAAATTCCTGCCCATGGCACTAGAATTGGGCACCCGATTTGTAATTCAAAAATTGGGTGCCTGATTTGAATTGAATTGTTAACCAAATCGAGCACCTAATTTTTAAACAATCAGGTACTCAATTGTTTAAAAATTGGGTGCCCGATTTATAATTAGGTACCCAATTATTTAAAAATTGTGTACCCAATTCTAATGTACCCATTGGGCCCCAAAAGATGCCCCATAGACCATTTTTCAATCAATGATTGAATGGCAGTTTTGAACTGTAACAGCAAATTTTTGTCGTGGTCATTTTGTTTTCTTGTCTTCTTTTACAATTTGCAAGTGTTGATTCAAATTCAAAACTAGTGAAAATATGGGATCAAAATAATGAAGAAAGTAGAAAATAATTTTTTTGACAAATGACGAGATTGCAAGAAATAAAGAGAATGAAGCACAATATCAATGAGAGAGAAGACAAAGAATTAGAGAGTTGAGCAATGTTTCAAAGGAGAAAGACATTGAGGATACAGTGATGGATGAAGAGGTTGAAGAGGAGAACCCAATACAAGAAGATTCAAGTGCACATTATATTGGCTTTAGATTGGTTTTGACAACTGAGTGTCAACACACTTAACCAATTCTTAAGTTGATGTTGAGTATAATATAGGAGCTGAGCTATAGTGTGTGCCAAGCCAGAGATTCAATAGGTGCTGAGTGAACTTTAGGTGTCTAGTGAAGTTCAAGTGCCAAGTGATAAGTGATGTCAAGTCATTATAGGTGTCGAGAAAAGTATAGATGTCGAGTGAAACAAAATTGCTATAGGAGTCGAGTGAGACAAAATTCCTATATGTGCCAAGCATTAGTAAGTAGTAAGTGTTGAGTACCACAGAATCAACAAATGAGTTTGTATCTTCAGAAACTCAGATGTAAACCATTTTTTAGTTGACTTAGGATGAATCTTGAAGGATCTTGAAGATAAGATCGAATCTTTTACATTACCTATGTAATTGGCATGCAGTCAATAAGAAAAATGGAGAAGGCATACAACCAATTAGAAAAGTGAAAGAACTGAGTGGGAAATTAAGAATGAATATTGATCGTAGATTCATACCTGACCCTAAGTCTTCAAAGCCTTTATAAGGAGGACAAAACCCCATTATTCGTGTGTATGTGAGAAATGTATGGGTGAACTATAGCAAAGTTCAAAGGGGTGTTTAAAGACTTAGATAGAGAAGAACAACATTGCAGTATTTAGTTGATTAGAACAAAGAAATCAAGATATCAAGGAGAGATATATTAGATCAATTGAGGATTAGAGTAGATAGGGCAGAAAGAGGATCTGGAATCAGTAATTGAAGATTGCAAGTCATCAGGTTAAGACATTCTTCTATACTTTCTAACCATTGTATTGTGAGAATGGAAATCCTATGTTGATAGGTTGGCCAAACAGTTATATAGGTTTAATATCCATGTTGTAAGCCTTTAAACAAGGTGCTAAATCCTTTAACAGGGAAACATTCCAAGTGAATGTTTATAAATCCTTTAACTAGGTCACTTTTAACAGGGTGTAAAGTCTTTAATAGGACAAGCCTTTCATAGGACAGACCATTGGAAGTGGTCAAACTTTGTAACCTTAAATAGTTACATATTGTTGCATGATATTTTGTGGGTGTCATCCCCACCCTAGTTTTACCTTCTCATTTTGGAGGGTTTATGGGTTACCAAATCTTGTGTTATCTATTTTCATGAAAGTCCTTACTTTCATGTTTATTAGATGAATTAAATGCATTTGAATGATTTCAGCTAAAAAGTTTTAGAGGTTAAATATAGTTACTTTTAATTCACATCCCCCCTCCTCTTAGAAGTAAATCTTCCCACCTGTAAATTCCAACACATTCTAATCAAACATTTGATACAAGTGTGTCTCCAAACCCTTGAGTTTTTTCTCATGATGAAATTGGTGATATTTTAGAAGTAGGTTACAATTTAAATGATTTAGATTTTGTTCATGAGAGTAGATTACCAAAAAATCATGTACAAACTCCAATGGAAATGCATGCCCTAAAAGAAATAACAAGAAAAAATGAAAATGAGATTCAAATTCTAAATAATAGTGAAAATAAAATGCCAATTTAAAATAACAATTGTATGGATGTAGACATGGAAACACCAATTATTGAACAAACATGTCAGAATAATACTAAAGTGTTTGAACATAATTTTAATTTTCCCAATGATATGCTAGATAATCTTGAGGGATTGGTTTCATGGAGACAAATTAGGACACATGCTAATAGATTATATAGACATTTTTTTATAATATGAAATTTGGGTTTCAATGTCACTTGATGTTGCAACTAATTAAAATTTCTAAAATGCAAAAAGTAATGAAAAGGTCACGAATGTATGCAAAACAAAAGAATAAAAATGATCCTTTAAAACAAGTTCTATTTATTTTTTCTAGTGCCCTTGATGTTATCAAAAAGAGAAGTTTCTCTAAAGATAAGAATGCAGCATGACGAGCAATAACAATAGTTTTAGTTAACAAATCAACAACTGACAAAAGATTGATTAGTACACAACTGGATATCTTAATGTGAATTGTAAGACTTTAGAAAGAGTTGTAAAGAGAATGGTTAACTTTGAATTTGATCCAACAAATATTTGATGGACTTCTAGTGGTAGACTTTCGAGAAGTGATATGAAACTTACTAGTGAAGTCAAAAGTTTGGTTGAAATTTTTTGGCCTGATAATACAAGAGTATCACCTAATTCAAGAGATGTTCTTTAATTGAGAGTTGGCTGAAAAATACATGATCCACATCCTAAACACCTTTTGGACATGACTCAAACTAAATTCTTTAGGAAATTTGTAGATGGTAAGGTGTTAACTATTACCATTAGTCAAAGATCTTTTTAAAAGTGTAAACCATGGTATGTAAGGATTAATAAGGAAAGAATCATGTGTTGTTGTAAAACTCATGTTCAATTTTGTTACCATTATGATTTATTTCAATCTATACATGGTACCATGCATAGTAAAGAAATGTTGTAGGAATTTGGTATAAAAATACCACCTCAAACTATAGAGATTTCATATCAGGTTTGTTTTGTAAGCCACCTAATGATCAATACTTTCTTTTCAATGCATATCTTTGTGGTACATGTGATATGTGTTGCAATCTTTCTTTATTCGTTGAATGTTTGCATGAAAATTCTTTGACTACTTTTGACTACAATTAGTTGATATAAAAAGATTCAAAACTATTGAATATCCATTGAAGGATGGGCAAATTGGAATAAGGTGTGATCTAGTTACAGATAAAGTTAGTTGTCATGCATTTATGGATGAGTTTAAGAGTGTGATCATACCAAAATATGTTAAAAACTCTCAATATGCTAGATGGCTTGATGGAAAATTTCACATATGTAAGGATACATTTTCAATTGGTATTATACTTTTAGTTGTTGACTTTGTAGAGAACTACACACTTGCATTGCAAGATGAGGTATAACCACAATATTACATTTCAGTGCAAGTAACAATTTACGTTCATTTAGTTTATAGGCATGTACCTGATAGTAAAGAGGAGAATCAAAAAATATATTGAGATTACAATTTCTATATGAGTGATAATAAACTTCATTCATTTGAATTTGTCCAATATTGTTTCAAGTTCTTTTATGATAATTTACAAGAGAGACAAATTCAAATGACACAACATTGGATATGGTCAGATAATTATATAGTACAATTCAAGAATGCTAGAATGTTCTATTGGTTGAGTAGGACACATAGGCAAAGTAATATCCAACATGTGTGGAGTTTTTTGAGGCTGTACATGGTAAAGGAGAACATGATGGCATTGATGCAGAAGAGAGCCCTTAGTAGAGAGCAATTAAAATTTGAGGAAAAAGCCAAATTCAAAAATGCACATGAGATTGTCAAATGGTATTAAAAATATTTATACACAGGATCAAGTCAAAACTCTACAATCAAAAGTTTCTTCTACCTAGTTGAAGAGAAGAATATCCTTTCAAGATATGACTATGATACAATTAGCAGGTCAGCTAAATGGCATTCATTGAGGAGTTTGGATTCTAACACTTGGACTATATGGACTAGGGAGCTTGCTTGTTTTTGTCAGTTTTGTCTTGTAGATGAATGGGAAGAATGCAAGAATATAGAATGGGTTGAAGATTGGAAAAAAAATCATTACCACCTGCTGACACACATTTTCAAGATGATATAGTAAATGAAGGCTAGAATGTTACTTTTGCATCAAAAGACTGGTCATATTTCAAACCTCATACAACCTAGTATGCACAATTTAATTAAATTTTGTTGTGAACATGCTTTAATTTATATTATTTATTTATGTACATGTCATTAATATAATTCAAGTACATTTCTTTAATATATTATTTATATATGTACACATGTGATTAAAGTGTCTATGTGCTTTATCTTATCTTGTAGGACATGTTTATGTTGTTATTGCACTTGATGATAATGATGAATAGACTAAGTATTGGCTAGCTAGATGTGTGGAACCTAAGAAAAAATTGATATGTCATCAATTAGATGATGATGGTTTTGAGTATCCAATTGGGTCAATCATTGTAGCTGGAACCTAGCTACATACATACCTAACAAGAAGAAATGGTTTACCAGCATTTGAAGACTACCAATCCGAAAAGAAGATTTTACACTATTCTCATTTGGTTGTGCAATGAATATCAAATTAGAAAGATGCAAAGGGAGACTCACCAATAAGGTATTATGGACAATTTCAATGGACTAGCATGAGACAATCATAGATGCATTGCAAAAGAGAGAGGATGTAGAGGGTATAGTGGGATGACTACATTTCAATCAAACAAATGTAAGTTTTTTCTTTATTCTTCTATTTTTATATATGTACTTATATAATTTAATTAAATGTATGTATGCATTGTTAATAGAAAATTAGAGAACCTATATATACCTCTTATTTAGGTCTCAATTACAATTTATGTAAATTTAAATTTTTAAGGTGGATCGAACATCAACATCTTGTGCAATTACACATAGTGAGTACATACAAATTACACATATTTACATAGTTTAGATAGCTCATATTAATTTATGCTTTTATTAACACATATTTTTGGTTTACAATTTTATTTTATAGGACCTCATTTGAAGAAATGTGTTGAACCAATTTTATATTTTGAGTTCACTTCTATTTATGACATTCGCATTGTCTTACATATATTGTGAAACATATTGTAACATTTTAAAATAGGAGTTTACTTCTATTTGAAAGTTAAAGGTGTGCACTTGATATTACAAATTAATTGTCAATTCAAGTAATGACCTCCTATTTTTTTCCATTACTTTTACATTCAAATATGTTTAAATTAATTTTTCTATATAAATAATTAAAATTATTAAAATTATTGTTCATGTACCATATACTTACAAAATGTGTCATAACATGAATAAAATATGTCACAATAAAGAAAATGGTTCATACATACAACATGATAACATAATAATCTATACTACATACACTAGCATGATAAGAAGTTGTAAAAAAATAGTACATGGTCTAACATGTCATAACATGATCCATGAAGTCAAAAAATACATATAATACAGTTAACTATCCTAATACAAAGTGTATCACAATAAACAATATGTGTCATAAAAACACAATCTAAAGGTGCCAAAAAGACCTAATCTATCTGATTTGCAGTCCTCTTTACTCCATGCAAAGAGGACTCAAATGGATCATCCTTTGTAACATGAGGTGTCTCATCATGTACATGCTTAATTGAAATGGGTTTCAAAATCAAGCTTGAAAATAAATTAAATATTCATGACATAATAAAAAATAATACCACATGAGATGGGTGTCCCTCTGTAATGGGAGGAAGTGCATTGTGAAAGCTACCAAATATGGCAGTGGTGAGGTCCTGTAATTTATAGCACATAGATTTTTAAAATTTGATAAAGAGCATAATGAACTATGTATGTACATAAATCACAATACTAACCTCAAAGGATGATGTAGGTACATCTTTCTAGCTTAGTCTCATACTCTCAACAACACTCATGGTGACATAGTCCTAAAATTATGGATACATAAACATTGAGTCAAAATTATATATACATGAATTACAAAGTACGTAAACTAAAAAGTACATAATTTACATTACATTTTTTATAAACTATAAAAATCTACATGTATCATACCTGAGTAGTAGCCAATGTCACAGATGTGTCTAAAAATATGCTACCATGATGATCACTGGCATGTCTCAAATGATCAAAAGATGGAGTCAAAAATAAACTATACTGAATCAAAGTTGAAGATTATAAGTTAATAACAATGTATACATAAAAATAGTACAAATTATTTTTCTTGAGTCAAAGGTTCATATGTAGGTATTTGAGGCTGTGCCTTAGTGGTTAATGGATCAGGACATGTACAAACATCAAACTATGTAGTAGATGACAATCCCTACAAAATTAGATTAAAAATACATATGAGCACATGTTATTAAATTTGAGTTCAAATGTACATTATTTGCAATGTAATTCAAAGTGCAAACTGTATGAGGGATGCCAACATCTATAGGTCTTGAAAAAAGACTATGTTGCCTCCTAGGAGGAACAATATCATCCATCCTCGATCATTTCAAAATCAACATACATTAATATGGTTAATACAATTACACATGTATGTAACAAGTAAATAATTATGTACTTTATTTAAATTTTAATTAAAATTTTACCTACTGCTGTTGACTGTCTCTAAGCTCTCCTTGCAGAAGTTCAACAAATGATGACACATCAATATCATCACTACCATCACCATGGGTAGCATATGCATCATCATCAAAATTAGCACCCTTAGTATAATGGTCATCATGTGTTGCATCAACATCACACTAGGGGCCTTATCATATATATCTATAACTAGTACAAATGTGTCCAAGTGGACAAATATCTATTGCCTACATCCACTACTCTACTAAATTGCCAAAAAGGTCATTCAATGAAGTAAGAATAGATGGAACTGCTTGATGATGGTGTGGGGCTAGGACAATTGATGCAGGAAAAGGTACAAGAGGCTGAGGTCATATGTGATTCCTTATATTATTACTCAGCTTTTCCCCAATCCTATCCTGAGGCATCCCTCCACCAACCCCCTGAAATGATCTAATATCAAAATAATTGGGTTTCAAACCCAATTCAAATTCAGCCCATAGTTTCCTAAGGAAGTACATGGGCACCTCTTGATTTGCATGTGGTGGATGGTCAATACCATCCACCACCACTCCCAAAAGTGTGTTGATATATGCAAATGTGTGCACCATCTAATAGAAATGTGAGGCTTCCTCTCGCTAATCTCAAGACCCATCTTAAGGTTTATAAAATATCTTGTAAAATGTCATTTATCTATTTTTAGCTTATGGACCTCTCTATAGGATGGGCCATCAAAATAAAACGCACACATGTTTTTCCTAAGCCATAATCTAAAGCTATAAATATCACAATCCAAATGCTTGATAGAGTGAACAATGTCTTGCATACTATCTGCAAGGTGAAGTAGGTGATGGGGGGGTGGACCTTACACCTAATGATCTAAATATTGTGCATGAAGTTGTGCCTCATCCTCTCCCTCAGATCTTCTATAGTAGGTGCTAGAGGAGGAATACGTGGTCATGGAGGTGGGGGTGGAGGTGGAGGTGGAGATGGAGGGGGTGGAGGTGGGGGTAGGTCCATCAAATATAATCTGGATATATCTTTAAACAACATAAAAAATCACAAAATTACTATTTCATAAAATAAATCTAAAATATCAATTATATAAATGCATAGATCTTTAAAACCATATCTATTATATAAATAAAGTTAAACACTTTAGTAAACTTTAATGTTAAGGCTAACTGAACATTATACCAAATTTAAGCCTAATCATAAAATAATACTCCAAAAAACTATATTAATAAATCAACTTAAATGTGAATTCTAAAAATATCTTATATAAATATGTTTAGGATTATGCCTTAGCAAATTTAAATGATTAAGGTTCAATATTAAAACAATTAGGATTGAACATATAAATAAGATTGTGGTTTTTGTTAGGATTTAGGGTTATCCATTTACAATTAGGGTAGAGTAATTAGCATTATGATTGAGGCACAAAATATGAGATTTAGGATTAGCATTATGATTAGGGCACAAAATATAAGAGTAATTAGCATTTATTATTGGGATTAAAATTTGAATAAGTGTTTAAATTTTAGAATTAAAATTAGGGTTTACAAATTTTAGGATCACATGCTAGCTTTATGGATTACAATTTTTAATTATGGTTAATCTATTGGGATAATTTAGTGTTTACTAATTTAGATTTTAGCATTTAGGCCAATTATTGAGCAATTAGGGTCTACCATTTTTAATCATGGTTTGGCATTTAGAATTAGGGCAAGGGTAAAGATTATGGTATGGATTTATATCATTAAATTAGAAATATGATTAGGATTATATGGTATGCATTTTCTAGGAAATTTAATATGATTATTTAACATTTATATATTTAAATGTTTAGGATTATACTTTAAAGCATTTACGACTAAGGTTTAATATTAAAACAATTAGGATAAACAACATAAATAGGATTCTAGTTTGGGTTAGGATTTAGGGTTATCCATTTAAAATTAGGGTACAGAGTAATTGACATTATGATTGGAGCACAAAATATACCATAAATAAATTTAATTACTATAAAGGTTACGATTAGGATACCATAAATTAATTTACCATAAAGCTTAATATACCATTTAAAGCTTAATTTATGATTAGGATACCATAACTTAATTGTCAAAATATACCATAAATCAATTTAATTAATACATAAATCTTAATATACTATAAGGTTTAATATTAAAATAATAAGGATTATGATTAAGATTGGGATAATTTAGTATTTAGTAATTTATATTTTAGCCATTTAGGGAAATTATTGAGAAATTAGGGTCTACTATTTATAATCATGGTTTGACATTTAGAATTAGGGCTAGGCTAAAGATCTTATGGCATGGGTTTACACCATTAAATTAGAAATATGATTAGGATTATGGTATGTATTCTTTGGGAAATTTAATATGAGTGTTTAACATTTATATTTAAATGCTTAGGATTATTCTTTACATTTATGATTAAGGTTCAATATTAAAACAACTAGGATTTAACATAAATAAGATTGTGGTTTGGGTTAGGTTTTAGGGTTATCCATTTAGTGTTAGGGTAGAGTAAATTTTAACATTAAATGATTGGGGCACAAAAAATAAGATTTAGGATTATGGCTAAAGTGCAAGCCTTCATTTCTCAACTTCAAGAGGATAGACACTTTGGCTAGATTGGAAAGGAATGGATTGAGAAACTCAAATCAGAAGGAGTCTCTATCATAGACCAAATCGGTAATGTTATCCTCAGACTAGAAATAGAAAAGGAAAACATCTTGTCTAACAACAATACTCTAGCTAGAGAAAGGGTCAAATGTGATGATTGCATCTCTCTTCTAAATATGATCATCCAGATGAAAGTGAAAGAAGTAGTTGAAGCAAAGATTTTGAAGAAGGGAAATGAACCTCTATTTGAATGGCTCTAAAGCATGCAATTCAAGATAGAAATGATCTAGCTGGCTGAAAAGGGACTCAAGGAAATAGAGGATAAAGAAAAGAAAACTCAAGATAGAGGATTCAAACTCATGAAAGGGTTACACACTAATTCACAGACTACTGGTCAAGAAAAGGCTCTCATTGGAATAGATATAATGATAAATAACTTTTCTACATTTTTGGATAATCTGTTCGAAGTGACTTCTAGTAGTCAAAACAGAATTGTAGAACTCAAGACACTCAGTTGTTTTATACACGTGGCCATAGAAGAGTTGCCAAATCAGTTGAACGCTATGAAAGAGCTGGCTAGGGAACATTCAAAATGACTCTTGAGACTCACCAATATACACATGCCCAACCATGAAGAGCTAATTCCAATTATAGTTGTTGCTAAGGCATACAGAGTGAAAATGGAAAAGGGGAAGAAGTCTAAATGATTCATATTATGCCCTCTTTTTATTTTCTTTTGTAATTTTTGTAATACGACAAACTAGCATCTTGCCATTTGTCATTTTCAGAAGATGAACCGATTAAGCTTCTATTGTAATGGTCATCTTGAAACTCTATATGTATGAAATTGAAAGATTAATGAAAGGTCAAAAAAAATTTGGTGTGAAGTACTTTTTGTTGCAGAGATAATTGAGTGGTATTTTATGTCAATTATTTTTTGTTCCAGATTGGATTAGTTTTAGTCTTATGTTTTTCTCTTTTGTTTGAGTCAAAACAAGGAAAGAACTGAGTTTCACTTCCCCTGTTTTGGAACAACGAATGAATGTGATAAGCATTGTTATTGTTCATTCAAAGAAGAATCCCTCTAGCATTTCTAGTTTATTAATCACAATTTAGATTCAAATTATCTTAGTTCAGTATTAGCTATTATTTGGATAAGCTTTATGAATTCATAAGATGTGTGAATGCATAAAACTATTTTGGTATTCAAAAATTTCTATTCACCTGAGTTAGTTTCTATTCAGGTCTAGCTTGGTTATACCTCTTATGTTCTTAGGTCAAGAACATACCCCAGAATTATTTTAGGAAGAAAACATAATTCATTGAAGATCTTGCATAGGGAGTTGTACTATCAATTTAGAGAAAAGCCTGTTTATCCATAAGTGGATTTTTAGTTGTTTGTAACCAGATTTTGTCCAAACTTGGGTATTAAAGGGTCATAATCAAAAGAACAAATCTTTTTACCAACATATTTTTCGTGACTCTACTGGGGATATGAACAATCGCTTAACTAAAAAGCCTATCTCATGAGGGAAGATGGTACTACCTCATGAAAACATTGTTCTAGTGCTCCAACCTAATCTTGGTTTTCAAGATGACCAAGAAGACATAATTTCATCCCTCAACACATTCATTCGGAGACATAGGAGAAATGATAGCCAGGTATTGGAGGAAGAAGAAAGAAGAGTTGAAGCCTTAGAAAGAGTTGTTCAAAGGAGAAACATTTGAAGAGTAGAACAAAATTTGAGATAAGAAGCTCAGAGATAAACCTAACCCAGCATCCTGGAACAAGCTAGGTTCCTCAAAAGTACCAAGGAACAAGGTGGGAAAGGCCCTATTTTTGATAAACTTATAGAGCTTGGTTTTCCCATCTTAGATGTTCCAAAGCGGAAAGGTGAAAATAAAAGCCAAAGTAGGCTACCTTCCCCTGTCAAGAATCAAAATGCTAGTGCTTCACATTCTACTTGTCAGGTATTAGCCATACATAGAATTACTACTCCCCTAGTTGTTAATTTGTCACCATATATTGTTAGGACAATCATGACTGCTCCATGGGCTATGGCAATAGGGTCATTAGTGCTAAACACTTATCATCCACTCTCAGCTGGTTCAAGGAAGAATTTCCCTAAATTTGCAAGTGATGGGAAAGTTACTATAGATGAACACATTAAATCTTTCTTTGTAGCCACTCACATCTTAGGGGTTGGACATGAAGATGTTGTTGTAAGGTTGTTCATAGAGACCCTCATGGATAGTGCAGTAGACTGGTTCTATCACCTAGATGATGGTTTGATCACTGATTGGAATACACTAAGAATGGCCATTGAGACAAGATTTAAGACTGCAAAAGATGAACACGTCTTGCTGACACAACTTACCTCTATTAAAAAACAACCTACCATGAGCATGAGAGGTTTTGCTACTAATTTCAATAAGATTGTCAGTAGAATTCCAACTACTTCTAGGCCCATTGCTAGTAATCTAAAGACCTTCTTCATAAGTGTGATGCCCCCAGATATCAATTATGATTTAAGAAGGGCACACCCCATGGATTTGGCTGACACATAAAAGAAAGCGATCAAATACAAAGATGATTTGATTTTCATAGAATAATGGAAATGAGAACTTCAAACTAAAGGAAGTTCTAGTATACTACATCATTTGATGAGATAATTAAAAAATTGTCAAATGAATTGATAGTAGTAAAAAGGCAATTACCTGAGTTTAGTAATTTGTACCAGCAGAGTTATCAAAATTTTCCTAGAAAGAAAAATGATGGAAAATATCCTTAGCTTGTAGGCTTGCAACCTAGGTTGTAGATTGAAGCAACACCAAAG
The DNA here is from genome assembly GCA_028749045.1 of Cupressus sempervirens. Classification (NCBI taxonomy): domain Eukaryota; kingdom Viridiplantae; phylum Streptophyta; class Pinopsida; order Cupressales; family Cupressaceae; genus Cupressus; species Cupressus sempervirens. Next base: position 636,555,783 of record CM053788.1, on the reverse strand, counting down.
AAGGGAAACATGTGCATCTTTCATTTAACCACAGATCATAATGATGAAAATTACCTGGAGACTACTCGTATGATGTAGTTACTATTGACCAATAAATTGAACACTACAACTCAGTGTCCAAAATTTAATTCATATTCAAATGGTGACTCTAGAAATTTATATTTAGAATATGAATTAGATTTCAAACCAAGTGGTGAATGTTATGCAACCATCCATGGAACTACATACACAGTGCTTACTCGAGGCCAAAAGCTGAAGAATCAATCCTCTAACCATGCTCACAAGAGCGATTCTAGTCCATCGACAAATAATGTACATACTAATCAAGGAGTATACACTTCACAAATGGGTAAGGACAAAATACCTTTTGATTTCATTCAATTTGTGAAGAATCAAAAATTCAAATTTCTCCCATGGATTATTTGAAATCTCATCCCTCTGAGTTAAAGAGACTGGTAGATTGGTGTAAAGAGAACACATTAGACTTGAATCATAGTGCGACCATTGAAAAAGAAGATGAAACCTTGAGATCTAGTCTATTTAATCAAGAAGATTCTACTATCTTAGCAGTATCTCCTAGGCAAAAACCTGACCCTTTTTATATCTCATTGTATATCAATGGATGTAAACTCAGCAATTGTATAACAGATTTGGGTGCATCAAATAACATTATGCCTTATTCTATAGCCAAGGCCCTGGGTCTCAACCTTACTAAAGTGCATGGGAGATGTTATTCTATGGATGCTAAACAAGTTCCCTTGCTCAAGTAGATTAAAGATGCTCAAGTAGCCTTAGCTTCACATCTAGAAAAGAAACTCTTATTGACCATTCTAGTAGCTGACATTCCAGCAAGCTATGGACTACTTTTAAGTAGAATTTTTTTTCCAGACTTAAGAGGAGAAATAAAGCTATACTGGTATTAGGAAGTGATACCTATCGGGAATAAGAAACTCAAATTAGAACCCAAAGAAAAGGAAAAGTTTATAGTCTTGAAATCAGATGATCCTAAAGCTCGGATCCTATATCAAGAGCTGGAATTCGGCAACTACATGTTATTTACTGAAGAATCTTTGGATAAACAAAGAGATGAAAATCAAAGTGGGAAAGTTTCTAATGAAAATAAAGATACAACATGCATATGGACACTTGAATTTGATGGAAGATGTGCCTCCTTGGGGTCTAGTGCAGTTGTAGTGTTAATATCCCCAGAAGGAGAATCTGAACCCATGACCTTCAAATTAGAATTTGGGAATACAAATAACACTACAGAGTATGAGACTTTATTATTGGGATAATAATAGAAAAAGAAAGAGGGGTCAAGATCCTAAAAGCTCAAGGTGATGTAGAGCTCATTGTGAGACAAATAAAAGGACAATATTCTATAAAAAATCACAAGCTGAAGAATTATATGAATAGATTTTGGGATGAGATAGAAAGTCTAGATACCTTCTCTATTGAAGTAGTACTAAGGGAGATGAACACTAAGGCTGATTCCCTTGCAGTCTCTGCCTCTCTATCATTCCCACATCTAGACTTCAAAGATAAAAGGTATCAGATTGAAATTGTGTATCGATCCTCCATTCCAGACAATGTAGAATCCTGGCAAGTCTTCAATGATGATAAGAGTTTGCAGCTATTCTTGGAAAATGATAAGTCTAGTTTTGAACAGGAATCTAGTGGAAGCGATTATGAAAGCTCTGATGTCAATAAGAAACAGAATTAAAATGGAGAAGTTCAATTGAAAGGTAATATTATTCCCCCATATTTTGTGGCTTTAGAAAAACTATTTAATAGAAATCATGCTTACATAAAGCAAAAGAGAGCAGAAAAGTGGCTTACCATGGGTGAATATGAGGGAGTAAAAATTGGAGATGTTCATAATCCTAAAATGATTAATATTAGGAAATTTTGTTCGCCTAAAGAGAAAGAAGCTACAAGAAATGCATTCATAGAATATAGAGATGCTTTTTCCTGGAGTTATGAAGATTTGAAAAGCTATAGAGATGGGAAGGTAAAATATCAAATTCCACTTAAGCCTGATGTAGTCCCTTTTCAACAAAAACAAAGAAATTATAATCCTTAGGTCACAGATGCCATTTTCCAAGAGGTAGCTAAAATGTTAAAGGCAAGGATCATCTATCCCATTCACCATTCCACCTGGATAGCTAATATAGTACCCATTAGAAAGAAGAATGGAAAGATAAGAATTGTGTTGATTTTTGCAATCTAAACCAAGTGTCTTTAAAGGCTAACTTCGCTCTTCCCAATATGGATTACTTACTACAAATGGTGATGGGAGCTGAAATGATTTCCATGCTCGATGAGTTCTCAGGTTACAATCAGGTCAAAATAGAGGAGAAGGATCATCATAAGATGGCATTCACCACTCCTTGGGGTACATTTGCATATCACATAATTCCCTTCAAGCTTATCAATGTTGGTGCTACATTCCAAAGATGTATGAGCAAAACATTCACTGATCTAAAGGACTGAATCATAGTTATATACCTAGATGACCTCATCGTATTTTCAAAATAGAGGAAAGATCATATGGAAGACTTGAGGAAAGTATTACAAAGATGTTGAGAGCATGGAATCTCTCTCAATCCAAAGAAATTAGTATTCTATGTGACAGAGGGAAAACTCTTGGGTCATATAGTGTCCCAAGAAGGCATTAGCATTGATCCCAAACGAGTGGAAGCCATTCAAAGATTAAGCTTGCCTTCAAATAAAATGGGAGTTAAATCATTCTTTTGGAAAGTGAATTTCCTCAGAAGGATTGTGCCAGATTTCATAGAAACCACTAAGCATATAGTGGATATGATGAAAGGGAATTCAAGTTTCAAATGGAATGAGGCAGGAAAGTGAGCCTTTCAAGATATAAAAACTACTATTGCTAATGCCCCAGTATTATGTCATCCAAATTATAAATGATATTTCATCTTTTATTATTACGCTTCTGAACATACTCTATCTATAATACTTATGCAAAATAATGATGGAGTGCAAGCCCCAATAGCCTTCATGAGCATACCTTTAAAAAATCATCAACTAAAATATTCGTAGATTAAAAAACACACTTATGTAGTGGTCAAGGCACTCAAAAAATTTTAGTTCTATATCCTACATTCACATTCTATAGTTTTTGTCCCAAATGTATTAGTAAAGAGTGTGTTAACACAACAAGATGTAGGTTGTAATGACAAAGGAGCATGGGTAGCAAAAATACAGGAATATGATATAGAAATCAAGCCTACCAAGATAATACGGAGAAATGCTCTATGCAAGGTGATTCCAGAAAACAAGATCCCTGAAGAATCAGAACAATTGGGAGAGAAACAATTGGTTTTAGCTGTAGGTCTCTATGATTCATGGTTTGAGAATATTTCTTATCTGCTAACATATGGCCAATGTCCAAAAGGCCTAATTGCAAGAAAAACAAGAGATCTTAAATTGAAAGTAGCTAAGTATGTGATTTGGGATGGAAAATTATTCAAAAAATCCATTGATGGCACTTTCCTTAGGTGTTTGGAAAAGCAACAACAAGAGAAGATGTTGAGAACATTTCATGATGAAGCTTGCGAAGGACACTTTTCATCTTCAGTCATGACTTTTAAAATACTAAGGCAGTGCTATTACTAGCCTAGGATGTTTAAAGATGTCTTTTTCTAGGTACTGAGATGCGAGAAATACAAGATTTTTTTTGGACGCCCTCAACTAGTTGCTCTATCATTAAAACCAGTCATCATTGAAGGACCGTTTCAACAATGGGGTCTAGATTTTATTGGTCCAATTAATCCACCATCTAGTTTCAGTCACCAGTGCATAATAACTACAATTGACTACTTCACTAAGTGGGTAGAAGCTAAAGCTACCAAGAAAACTACTTTTGAGGTGGTATGTGAATTCATAAAGGAGAACATATTGGTCAGGTTCAACATTCCCATTAAATTAGTGATGGACAATGCATCTTATTTCTCTTTAATTGAAATTACCAATTTTTTATTTGAGTATGGGATCACTGTCGATCATTCATCCAATTATTTCCCTCAAGGAAATGTTCAAGTTGAGTCCAGTAACAAGAATTTGATGAATATTGTTAAGAAATTGGTTTCAGATAATTAAAAGACTTGGCACAAAAAGATTCATGAAGCACTATGGGTGAACAGGGTGACACCTAAAAGGGCAATTGGCATATCTCCTTTTGCAATAGTGTATGGGATTGAAATTAATTTACCATTACCTTTAGAATTGGCTACAAACAAACTCTAAAAAGTGACCAGATATGATATATACAAAGATGGTCTAGAGAAGAGAATTTTGTATCTAAGCAAACTTGAAGAGGAAAGAAAAGAAATGGTGGATCACATCACAAAATATCAGATGCAATTGAAATATCTATTTGATAAGAAGGCTAGACCATGAAAATTCATGGTAGGAGATAGTGTGCTACTCTGGGATAAGCGAAGTGCTTTGAAAGGTATGCATAAGAAGTTTGACACCTTGTGGAAAGGTCTATTCAGAATTCATCAGGCATTTGAGAATTTTTTTTCAAATTGGCTTATAAAGATGGAGAAGTACTACCCTTGACTTATAATGGTTAGGATCTAAAGCTTTATCAAATTGCAAATTGAGAAACAGGTAGCCCTTGTATTGTATTATACTTAGGTTTAGTTTCTTTTCGTGTTTCCTAATTAGTTTCCTTTTCTATATTTCCCTGTTTTTCCCCCTTTTTTTTGTTATGTTGCCATCTTTTATTCATTTGCAAAACCAAAGATTTTGAGTTCCTCGCTTGAGTATTCTCTACCCAAGTCCCCAGTCAGAGCTAGTTGTTGCCTCACTTTTCATCCTGAATCCATGATGAAAAGTGGAAAATGTGCTATCATTGGTCAAGTCTAGGTGTGCCTAGGTCTATTTATAATCTTTCTTATCTATAAAGTTTCTCCATCAGATTATCCATTCTTCCATTCCTTCGCATCACATGGCCGAGAAATTTCCTTCTATGTCATGAGTTTGTGGGTAGTTTAGAACTTAATCTGATGGAGATTCTAGCAATTCAAAAAGTGGTTTTCGATAGTGGACTTGTTTATGGTTCATCATGTTTTTCAAGTGAAAGTACATAGCTTGCAGAAAAATAGAGATCACCTTCTCCTCGATGGGTTTCCAACCCTTAAAGGTGATTTTCCACAGAGATCAACAAATAAGGCTTATAGGTTGAAGCAAGAAGGAAATGATTTGTTCTATGGATAGGTCATCTCTACATTATAGTCTTCCACCTTGGGAGGCACTCGGGATTCATCATAGTGCTCAGAATCATCTCTAGCAAAAAATTCTAAAGTGACTTATGGACGATAGGCTTTCAACCCATGAAGTCAATTTTTTGATAAAGGCATTTGTGAGAGAGGACAAAAAGTAGGTGGGTCCCTCTTTCACTTTTGCAGCCCTTTTGAGATTTTTTGAAACTTAGAGGCATATTGACTTAAATGGTAAAGTGAAAATAAAGGCAAGGGCAGAAAAATAGAAATCACTTTCTCCTTGGTGGGTTTCCAACCCTTGAAGGTGATTTTTTGCATCCAGTGAGAAATCAACTCTACAAGCATGTCAGGCACATAAATTGATCACAAGATACTTTAAAATGGTAATGGAAACAAGTTAATCACATTTGGAAAGGTATTTTGAGCAAAATCTGGCTGAGCAGATATTTCCTTACAGAGTACTCATTCTTAATTCTCTGGAACTTGGTAAAAAATGGGAAGGTAAGTATGTAATAAAAGAAAGTTACCATTAAGCCAACAAAAATAGTGAACTTAGGAGACTTAGGAGATAGAAAGAGTAGCAGCAGCGAGTCTACTAAGCTAGATGAGGTGGCGAACAAAACATTAGAAGTGGAGAAGGGCCAAACTTCTTCTATGTTCATCTCTAAAGATTCAAAAAATCCTTTCTCTTCAACTGTTGTAACAATAACTCTAATTAAGAAAAATATGTTCAATATTGAATCACTTGGAATGGTTTCCAAAGTGATAGGTGCAAATTCTTGGTTGGAAGATACTTTGGAAAGGAAGAGAAAAATAAAGGATGAAAGTGCTTTCATAAAAGATATTGCATCTCTCGCAATATGGTCTAAGTCTGCATTGACAAAAGTTAAGAAGCAAAATACTTTGTCAATGCTTGGGCAAGATCCAAAAATAGGGCATTTGACAATGGAAATAGCCAAGCCAAAAAAATGAGGGTGAATCGAGGACATGACGACTGTTGATTTCACTCTGCATTCAATTGATTTTGGAGAGGCTAGACATGACAAAAAGGTTGGCTTGTGGAGGTCAAGTAATGAAGTAATAGAAGGACAATTAGAAAGTCTTAAGTTATCAAATATCAAGATGAAAGCTGAGATAGAAGAGTTGAACAAGTTCATCATGGGACTGGTCACCCTACTGGCAACTATCTCTTGTGTGTCAGTAACCCAAAATCCTACCGCTGCTGAAGCGTAAGCCCTCATTTCTCAACTTTAGGAGGATAGACACTCCAGCTAGATTGGAAAGAAATGGATTGAGAAACTCAAATCAAAAGGAGTTTCTATCATAGACCAAATTGGTAATTTTATCCTCAAACTGGAAATAGAAAAGGAAAACATCATGTCTAATAACAATACTCTGGCTAGAGAAAGGGTCAAATGTGATGATTGCGTCTCTCTTCTAAAGATGATCATCCAAATGAAAGTGAAAGAAGTAGTTGAAGCAAAGATTTTGAAGAAGGGAAATGAACCTCTGTTTGAATGGCTCCAAAGCATGTAGTTCAAGCTAGAAATGATCTAGCTAGCTGAAAAGGGACTCAAGGAAATAGAGGATAAAGAAAAGAAGACTCAAGATAGAGGATTCAAACTCATGAAAGGGTTACATATTGATTCATAGACTTGTGGTCAAGAAAAGGCTCTCATTGGAATAGATATAATGAAAAATAACTTTTCTACATTTTTGGATAATTTGTCTGGAGTGACTTCCAGTAGTCAAAATAGAATTGTAGAACTCCAAACACTTAGTGGTTGTATACACATGGCCACAGAAGAGTTGCCAAATTAGTTGAATGTTGTGAAAGAGCTGGCTAGGGAACATTCAAAATGGCTCTTGAGATTCACCAATATACACATGCCCAACCATGAAGAGCTAATTCCAATTATAGTTGTTGCTAAGGCATACAAAGCAAAAAAAGAAAAGGGGAAGAAGTCTTAATGATTCATATTATGCCCTCTTTTTATTTTCTTTTGTAATTTTTGTAATATGACAAATTGGCATCTTGCCATTTGTCATTTTCAGAAGATGAACCGATTAAGCTTCTATTGTAATGGTCATCTTGAAACTCTATATGTATGAAATTGAAAGATCAATGAAAGGTCAGCAAATTTTTGGTGTGAAGTACTTTTTGTTGCAGAGATAATTGAAAGATATTTTATGTCAATTATTTTCTATTCCAAATTGGATTAGTTTTAGTCTTATGTTTTTCTCTTTTGTTTGAGTCAAAATGAGGAAAGAACAGAGTTCCACTTCCCCTATTTCGGAACAACGAATGAATGTGATAGGCATTGTTATTGTTCATTCAAAGAGGAATCCCTCTAGCATTTCTAGTTTATTAATCACAGTTCAGATTCAAATTAGCTTAGTTTAGTATTAGCTATTATTTGGATAAGCTTTATGAATTCATAAGATGTGTGAATGCATAAACCCATTTTGGTATTCAGAAATTTCTATTCACCTGTGTTAGATTCTATTTAGGTCTAGCTTGGTTATACCTCTTCTGTTATCAGGTCAATAAAATACCCCAAAATTAGTTTAGGAAGAAAGCATAATCCACTAAAGGTCCTGCATAGGGAGTTATACCTATCAATTCAAAGAAAAGTATGTTTATCCATAAGTGGCTTTTCAGCTGTTTGTAACCAGATTTTGTCTAAACTTGGGTATTAAAGGGTCATAATCAAAAGAACAAATATGTTTACCAATAGGATACTATTTCAAGACTTATCATGTTTAAGATTAGGCATTAGAATTTAGAATTATGGTTTAGGTTTTGATTTGGGATTGAAATAGATGATAATTTAAGATTGTATAATTTAAAAAGTTTATAATTTTAGTGTTTAAAAATTAGGATTAGAATTAGGGTTTACATTTTAGGATCATGTGCTAGCTTTAAGGATTACAATTTTTAATTATGTTTAGGATTAAGATTAATTTCTATTATGGACCTACTGTTATGGTTACCTCGCTAGGGATCAAGTTGTTAGGTTTAAGATTTGTAGTTACAATTAGAATTAGGGTTTAACATTTAGGATTAATTTTATTAATAATTAGGGTTATATTTCTCAATTTTAATTATATAATTTGGTTAAAATTGTAATCAGTGTTAGGTTTAGGCTTAGAATTATGGTGAGAGTGAGATTTTACATCAAGGTTAATACTATGTTTACGGTTAGTGTGTAGTTTTATTTAAAAAAATATGGTCATCAAATTATTGAAATTTTTGTTGTAAAATTTATCTAACTAAATAATGAAATGATAAATGGATATGATGGTCTAGCTAATTTGGAGTAGGGGATTTTAAAATACATTTGGTTTGGACGTTGAAACATTACAAGAACCAAATCATATATCCTAGCATCTACATATTTCACATTCATTGATATTCTCTAATCTATAGTAAATCTATAGTATAGATGTTAGAGTAATTATTTGTTATTCTTATTAATTAGATAATGGTGATTTAATTAATTAGGTTATTTATTACTCTTGTTAGTCCCTGCCTTATCTATAAGGTAGGGTACTAATGTTTTTGGTTGTGGTCAGCAATTAAATTTTATAAGCAAAGTTACATATTGCTAAATTTTTACAATGATTTATTTTTAAATGAATTTTTAAACATTAATTCCTTATTTGTGATTGGATGGTCTCTATTTTTGTAGGGGTAATATTCAATTTTCTCCAACAAAAATTCAAATATTTTTCTAACATTAATTAATGAATGCATTAATTACAACTTTATCTTTCCAACTTTTGTGATAGGTGGATTAACTCTAACAAAATAATCATTTTATCTTCCACCTCACAAATAAATGTCTAATCAATATTAATTCCAAATCAATTGCACTTGTCACCAATTTATATTTTTTAATTTATTTTTTCTTTCAATTTATTTTTTTCTTTTTAATATTTTAAGAGTTTATAATAAATAAATCAATATAAAACTTAAGATATGCAATATAACATATTAATGGTTAATAACTTATTTTTATATATAAAATGATTATTATATCATATCACATGTAATATATAAATGAATAATTTTATTGCATATAATGTAAATATGATTTGTAATGATATTTTAAAAGTATTTAATATTTTAATAATATTTTTTAATACAATAAGACAACATAAAGAAGATTAAATATTTGAAATTGATTAGTTTGTAATTTTTAATATATTTTACAAATAAAACCTTCATCTATTTATTTCCTATTTTTTCCTAGGTAATTTTTATATTTCATTAAGGAGAAGCAAAGATTTGCAATTTTTAGGCAATTCATGTCTGCCAAAGATTTGAACATCTTGACACTAAGCCACTACAACTATTCAACTACACCCATTATACATTTGACAAAATGGTCATAAGCACCAAAGAACCTCCATCTATTTTATCTACTTTCTAACAATTACATAAAGGCAGGGACTCGAGCTCAACTAGAGCTCTTATTACTTAAGCTATCTCTTAGGTGCATATAATTAATATTCTATATTAATTATATTGCACAACCTAGCTTTATTTTGCTTTAGGGTTTTGTTCACCTTTAACGTTAAAGTTTTATACTTTGTGTTTTCATCTTGAAATAAAAATTTTTGCTCTCACACCATTGAGATTTTCCAAGCTCTACTTTTTTATTTTCTGGTTTCTCTTCAGCATAGGTTATTTGCATGCAGGTGTTCTTGGTGATCTGTGAAGTTAGTTTTCACAAATTCTAGATGGCATTAGAGTATCCCTACTACTTCTTGGTTTGAAGAGTTTAAAGTTGTGATTCGGAGTTAGAAACCCTAGCTTTTTCAAGGTTTTTTCCTTCAATCAGGAGGAGGGCATCTTTTTAGCTCACTTTGGGCCAAAACGGATGCTGTCATTACACTCAAAAGGCCTATTACAATTAGTATTCATATAAAAAATTTGAATTTTGGTTGTAGCATTAGGCAAAAAAAAAATGGCCTCACACAGAGCTGTACGGACGACTTTTGCAAAAATAATTAAAATATATATTTTGGGTGACTGCAATAGCTGCTATACTAAGCAACCACCCTGGTGTTTTCGCAGTGCCTCTCATGCTCGGCTTGGGCACCACCTCTGCAGGCAACACAACCGCAACTTGATCATTGCTCCGTGACCATTGCCTCACCGTCGTGCTACCACCTCCTTCACAGTAGTGCCCCCATCTGTCGCCAAGTCATCGCCTCCACTAATGGCGCGCCACCTGGCCCCCGATCAATGCTAATGTCATCAATTTGGGTGCATACATCACTTTTTCAGTAGTCCACATCATTTTTTTGATGGTTCATGTCACTTTTTTGGCACTATTTTTTACCCTACTAATGTCATTTTCCAATAGGATGATGTCACTATCTGGCCGTTGATGTCAGCATTCTGGCAGCCAAATTTTTTTTCGGTGATAGGATATTGATAGCCATATGGCCATCAAATTTTTTGCTATGACTGTAATTTTCTAGTGAGCTTGTCTTTTGGAGCAACCGTTGGTTTTTCGGTCATAACTTGAGCATACAGATGTATTTTTTCAATCTAAAAGAAGAATTGAAAAGCTAGTTCCCAGATAGAGATAATGATGTAGGTTTTATTTTATTCCAAGTCCATTTGAGCTCATATTTTTTGTGTAGAAGTTGAGTCTTCTATTTCCTCCTTCCCTGCAGTTGGCGTTGTAGACACCTAAATCTGATTACATCAATAAGTAATCATATTTAGTCATCTCTTAGGAAATTATTGATTAAATATTTACTATTTAATTAATTAATCATCATCCCCTAGTTTATTTATTTATTTAATTAACTATAGTCCAATTGATAAAATCAAATGATCACCCAAAATCAATTTATCAATTAAATCCCTATTGCCTCTATTAAATTGGATAATTCATCAAATCTATTCAATTTAATTCCATCTCCCCATTTTATTAAATAAAACATTTAATAAAATATCTAAAATCCTAAAAGCCTTCCTAAACCCTATCCTAACCCCTAATCCAACCCATTCACCCATACTAACCTCACTTAGCCACCTAACTAACCCATCCCATCAAAGCCAAATCACTCAACAACTAACCCCCCTTCTAAGCTAATCCTAAACCTCTTCTAATCATGTACACAATCATAAACATGGGTTAAGACTTGCTAACCCAAGATAAAGTCAACAAATATCTTCCCCTCACCCTCCAACATAAATGACCCTCAAATATCTCTTACACTCCCCTTTATGACTCTTACACCTCTCTCATCCTCACTCATGACTCTTACATACTCAACCACCCTCATCAAGCCTTTGACCAACCCTTATCCTATCCTCTCACACTCATCCTCCTTGTGACAAGTGTCACCTCCCTATTGGTGCTAAACAAGCACAATCCATGGGCTCCCTTTTGAGTGCATCCTAACCCTCCCTTACCATCTCATCACCTTGACATCTTGGCCCTCCATTTCTCCAACCCTTGGCCTATAAATTAAACCCTCCTCCTTTACTAAAAATATCCACCTTTTATGCAAAGTTATAATGCTATTTTGAGAGCTCATAAACTACCAAAATACCATTGTAATGTTGAAATCACTCGATGAATCCATTCTTGAAAACTTGCCTCATTCACTCCATCCATCCATCTAAGCTTGAGCATAACTTGTGAACATACATTCCCTCTCATCAGGGACATAGCTTCGTCATCATGAGAAGCACTTTAGGAGTTTACCATATTTGGTCTACTTTCCTCAAGTTTGTCTTCTTTGGTCCTATCTTAAGTGTTTTCCATGTTTAGTATGGTTAAAGCTTTCATTTAATAGTTAGTTTTCAATTTACACTACTAAACTAGGTGATACAAGCGTCTAGGTTTTCTTGTCAATTTTTGTGCTTTCAGTAGTTGTTTCTTTGCTTTTTGAGGATATGTTGTGGGGGGTTCTTTTTCTTTTCTTTTTTTAATTTTCTTTAGAATTGACCCTTCTACTTCTGTCTTCTTCTCTCAATGGTGGACTCTTATGTCACCTACCTTACACCTCACAACTACCATACTTGGAAAGGATAGATGACCAAATTGCTTATGAAAAAGGGGTTATGGTCATGCCTTCATGCGACTCAACTAGTTCTATAGAGGCCTTATGAGGTTCTTATGTGGCACAATAAGATGGATGAGGCAATGGGCCTCATTGCAATGAATATTTCAAATGGGTTACTATTTCACCTAGATGGTTTGACTACACCCAGGGCTATGTGGGACAAGTTTTCCACCTTGTTTGGTGCAATGAATCAATTCAGGTTTCTACAGATAGATGTAGAGTTTACCTTCTTAGTTCCTGAATCATTCACCAGCATTGGAGACTTCTTGATGAAATTCAAGTCTCTTCGATCTATGTTACAGGTTGCTGGAAAGACAAAGTCAGATGACGAGTGTATCTTTTTGATACTCTCCAAGCTTCGAGGTCCTTATCAGATTTTCACTTTGACCTTCTACTCCACTATGTATTCTCTAGGTGCATGACATGTTATGCCCTCTTTTGAGACATTCTGTGACAAGTTGACTCATGAGCAATCCAAGCTCACTCAGATAGATTCACTTATAGGTTCATAGTCATAGGCATTTCTTGCCAAGTCACCTCAAGAAACACAAAAGTTGAAGCAGATATTAGATTCCTTTTCTCAACACTCTACTGGTCCTTCATCATCTTCTTCTAAGAAGGAGAAAAAGAAGACTAAGAGTCCCTATTGTTGGAAGAGATCTCATGATGAGTCACATTGTTTTCAGAAGAGATTTGATGGGTATGAGAAATAGATTGCAGATTTTCAAGCTCTTCTTCAAGACAACACTATTTCCTCTCCATCCTCTTCTACCTCACAGGGGTCTTCCTTTCAGTCTTCTTCCATCTTTTCAACATGTACACCAAATTTTGGATAGGGTCATGAATTACAAGCATCCATTGCATCCCCTTCCCAGGTCCCTTGGATACTGGATTTAAGTGCTTCTCACCATATGGAATCTTCTTGAGGGGTCATCTCTACTAATGAGGCTTCTCTCATTCCTCATATTCTCATGGGGAACAGTCTACGGGAAAGGTTCAGTTGGCATTCAAGATGGAACATTAAATGATTTATTATATGTTCCATCTCTATCTGTAAACCTTCTCTCGATTTATCAGATTACACGCACTGGATTAGGGAAGATAGTTGAGTTCACTGCAGATTCAGTCTTCATTTGGGATAGTGCAATAGGAGGTCTTATTTCTATAGGGACCGTTGATCATACTACCTATCTCTACACCTTCTTACACTTTGGTCCACCATCTCCATTCTTGAAGCACAACTCTTCCCTTTTTCAAGAGCATCATGTGGTGTAGTCAGGACACTTGAACCTTTGTATTTTTCTTGAAATCCTTGTTTTGACTACCACACCACATCCAATTGAGGTATTTTCTCTTTAGTAGGATTCTTCTTCGGCTCTGCCTGAACCTCCAAATCCATTCATCGAACCTCCAAGTGCACTTGTTGAGGATTTTGCAAAGGAAATCCATCTCCTCTTACATGACAGTGTCAGCACACTTGCATTGGGGATTCCCTTTTAGGATCCTCATGTTTTCTCCTTTGAGCATCAGTTACGCCTCCTAGTCTTTCAGGAGTTTCTTGTTCTATGCCCTTGTTTATTCCACATTGGAGTTCACCTTACTCATTTCTATAGGGGCTCCATCATTTTGGAGGGGCTTTAGTGTCTCTTCTCTCTCTCATGGGAGGGCTAGTTGTACTTATGGTTTTGAGAGAGTCTCTTGAGACATTTCTTTTGGTTGTTTTTTTTTCATCTCTTTTTGGAGAGGAGCTTTTCCCACTGGGTTTTCTCCTTTGTCTCTAGTATACAAAGATTTCCTTGTTTTGGGTACCTGATTAGGCCTTGTTGTTGGGACCCATTTTCCTGCTTTCATAGCTTTGCTAAGTTAGCTTACCTCCTAAGCTTCACTTAAGGGGGGGTGTTAGAGTAGTTTTTTTTTTATGCTTATTAATTAGATCATGTTGATGTAATTAATTAAATTATTTATTACTCTAGTTACTTAAGATATTTCTTAGGTGCATATAATTAATATTTTATATTAATTATATTGCACAACCTAGCTTTATTTCCCTTTAGGGTTTCATTCACCTTTAAGGTTGAACTTTTGTACTTTTTGTTTTCATCTTGGAATAAAGTTTTTTGCTCTCACACCATTGAGATTTTTCAAGCTCTACTTTTTCCTTTTCTAGTTTCTCTTCAGCACAGGTTATTTGTATGCAGGTGTTCTTAGCGATCTATGAAGTTGGTTTTCACAACTTCTACAATAAAGAATAATACATCATGATTAAATTTATTTATTCCAATTCATAGAGTCAACTCACCTACACTAATATAAGATTTAAATACATAATGAATAGTTTCAATTTCTTTCCATTAATTATCATGACATATAAATCATAAGCCAAAATGTATAAGCATGTCCTAACATGACCATTTCTTATCGTAACATAATACAATTACCATCTTTCCAAGAAGATCTTATAGAGTTCAATCACATTATTGTATTAATAATCAAAATAAAGAAGTAAAGAAATCATCATAAGTATTAACACCTAATTTCTTCACATCATAATTTGAATTCAACTACCAACTCATGAATCATCAAAAGCATATTGCACTAAAAATATTTGAATCACATTTTAGTACAACATGGGTTCAATTTGATTTACTACTTTCAAACATATGAAATACATTGTAAACAAATCACATTCAAACCAAAATCACCTCAGATAAACTAAATTTTCATCTTTAGAATTATTTCCTATAGAACATATTCATCACAATGTGATACCCTTTCAAATCAATGTACCAAATAAAGTCATTTTAAAAATTCAGTTTTCATGAAGAGATAAAACATAACCCAAATCTTAAAATATCAACCTAGTAATATTAATTTTCCACTTATAATCCTTAATGATTCTCATAATGATAATTACCAAATTATTCTTCCCTAATACCAATTTAAATCAATCTTCTTGGATGATGTATGAAATGTTATAAAATCCATCCAAATAGGTTTTTCACTAATATAATGATGCATCAAGTCTTTATTCCATGAGTCCGTCAACATTTATTGAAAATCACAAATAGAATTTAAGAGCTCGTTTATGTTTAAATGTCATAATTAGGGCTAAGGTTGTGTTAAGGATAAATGGTTATGTATGATTGTTTAAGATTAGATATTTAGTTAATGTTAGGATGAAAGAATTGAGCTTATGATTAGAGTTACATGAATCTAGGGTTTAGAGTTAAAATTATGGTTTTAAGGTAAGGGAGAACATTAAATACTTAGTTTTATGTTTAGGGTTTAGATTAAATTATTGTACAGTTATGATTAGGTTGAGGTTAGACTTAGCAATATAGTTAGTTTTATTCTTTTTGTTATATGGATTACAAACTAATTTATAATTAATTGCTATTTAGTTGAAATAAATCTAAAATATCAATGTAATTACATGTTTAAACAATCTAATTTACATGTATCTAATCATTCAACATTGTAATTTTTATTAAATACATCGAAACATCTAAAAGAATAATTTTTAAATTAACATCTACAAAAAATAAATTAAAATGAACATATACGAAACTATTTAAATGAACAAATACAATAATCTAACAATAAAACTATTAACAATAGAAATTTACAATTTTACATATTAAAAGTGAAAAGAAAAACAATAAATTGATGGAATTATAAAGCGTAAAACTGGAAACAATGAAATAAAATAGTGAAAAACAAAGTAAAATACCTAGTACACTAAAAAGAGCAATAGGAGGTCAGTAGAAATTTGAAAACGAGCTCATGTTTCTATTCTAAAATTGGGCTCCCATTTTACACTCCAGTAAAAATGACCAAAAACCCCAAAAATATGGGTTTTATAGTTTTTCAAAATTGGGTACCTGTTATGGTTTCGGCACCCAATCCATATTCAAAAATTGGGTACCCAAATTTTTGAATATGGATCAAATCGGGTACGCATTTCTTGAAAGGTCACATTCCATGGAATTGACTTCCACAGAATTGCGACCCAAGTTTGTGCTACTACCCTCATGAAATAAATGGGAAAATTTTAATAGGTCAACCCAATACAATTAGGTCTCCTCACTAGGATAATTTTGTGTAGCTTGGGTCACAAATCACCAAGGCTTGTGTCAAGAGTTGGATTGTGGCTCTTTGAGCATGAAAACATTGTTTTTGCCCACTCTTATTCAACAAAATCATTTTGAGACATTTTGCAACCCGAATGCCTAGATCTAGGTGTTGGGTACTAGAAGCTCTATTACACAGATCTTGCCACACAATGTTTGAGTTGATAAGGGTTGGTCAAGCATCTTGTAACCTTAAAGAATTTTCCTCATAGGGTTGTCCAAGCAAGGAACCAATTGAGGTTTTTTTATTTATTGAACCATTTCCTTGCAAATTGTGGGTATAAGCCTAGAAACTAAACTCCATATTTGACTCAACATCAATCTACCAAGCAAATTTATTGGTGTTATGCATATCTCTCACACAACTAATATGAAAGAAAGATTTATCTAGCTAATAATTATTTGTGCAACTAACCAATATTTTGTTCCATTGACAATCACATCATACATAAGATCTTATGACTAAATAAATAATGAAAAAGAATTAGGCTTAAGACACATGAAACCTCTAATAATTTAACTAATTAAATTTAAACCAAAATCTTTTAAAAGCATGTACTATAGAACCCACCACTTTATACCTAACCAAATCACATATTATAATAGACTTCAACTTAAATGTATCTAAAAACAATGCAAACAAGAGCTCTGAGAGAGTTGGAGTCCCTGCCTTATGATAGGGTTGGAAGGGATGAATAGTCATTGTACAAGAATTATTTTGAAATAAAAATAGTTTATAAATAGTAGAAAATGATCAATGGATGTGATTGATTTGATCATTTTCATGTGATTATTGATATAGAACATGAAATTTTGCATTTGGAAAAATTAAAACAATAAATATAATGACTAAATCAATTTTTAATTTTCATCTATTATCAACATTTCAACTTCTTTTTCATATATATATATATATATATATATATATATAATTAAATAATATTTTAAATTTAAGAACATAAGTCATGATCTATCATCTAATAAAATTTACTTGAAATTTTTTTTAAATTATTTTTCATTACAAAATTGTTTATTATGAACTTTTTAAACTATATTTTTACACCAAATCAAATTAAACTAAAGTAATTTTTTTGGTAAGAAATTTGTTTAATATTTTTTTTACATATTTTTCTATTAATAAAAGATACTTATAATATTTTAATTCAAATTCTCAATCGATCATAACAGTCCATATGGAAATTTGGGTTTTTATTAAACAATTCTATATTTAAAGTTTTGTTGAACTTCATGTTTCTTCTCTTAGTAAGCTTCATTTAAAGAAGAATCTTCACAAATTGAGGTCATTCCAATTCACACATCAAATATTTTCTTAATCGTGGCCAAGCCTAACATATGTCACTTTTTTTTTTTTTTTGAAATAATGCAAATTACAAAGGTAAGAAGAGCAGATCACAGAAAACTGCTCGAAAGAATGAAGACAACATTACAGTGGAGAAACAAGAGGCAAAACAACCCACAGGGGTACATAGAGAAGAGAGCACAATTTCAAATACAATTTATTAGAATTTGGATAAGAGGTTGTAGACTATGAAGCACACCATTTTGTTGATTCTTGATTAGCTGAATTACTTGGTGTTGGATACGTTGGACTTGATATGTTATCGTGGTACTCTTCCTATAATCCGCCTGCAATTGAGAGAAAATACAAGCAAGACAATAAAATATGTTTGAATAAAGTTTTAGAAAAGCAAATTCCTAATGATCATAGGAGTTATCAAAAGCTGCTTTACAATGGACTCTCCAGATGTGCAATAAGATGGTTTGTCGAACACTTTCAGCAATGACATTGTTTCAAAGCCCAACTCCAAGTAAAGCCTCCTTCTAGTTAAGGTAATGCCAAAAGATAGCAAGAAGACAATGAAAAGCAGAGTTCCATAACTTCTTCGCAAAAGAATAGCCCCAAAAGATGTGACGCATGTCTTCAAATTTCTTGCAAAAAGGACAATTAAAGGGATTAACCATGATACATTTTAGCCTGCTACCAACTAGTAACTTGTAATGTAATATCTTCCATGCCATTAATTGTGCCTCCGTGTTAAACTTTGACTTCCAAATTTTAGCTGAGAGTTTTGCCCAAAACTTTTCACTAAATTTACAATTCCATTTGTTGTTCAACCGAGACTTCATGGGAAGATTAGGCAGTAGCTGTAAATATATTTTCTTCAAAGGAAAAGACAAGAAAGGAAATGTTGAAAGCCATAGCCAGTCTTTGAAGAAATTGCATTGAATTGGGGTACACAATTTCATAGACAATTCTGGAGGCACTAGAGATTTCACAAAGATTTAAAATGATTTGTATTTATTGTTCAGATTAAATTGAGCTCTAATGACATCCCATGGCAGCCAATCTAAAATATTGAAGTCCCAAAGATCTTCCACCGTGTTAATACCTTTTTTGGACAGCAAATAAGATAGTTTAGGAAAACTCAAGGCCAAAGGCTGGTCATGATACAATATATGTTTGTTCCACCAAATAGAAGAAGTGGAAAAGCTAAAACCATGTTGGAGAGAGCCATCTCTCCATTTTAAAAGATGGCTGACTTTGCCAAGCTTTCCAAATTGACTGGAGAGAAGTTGAAGCCTTAATAGAAAAGAAGGGAGCGTGAAGTAACTTGTCCAACCACCCCACTCCTTGCCATTTTCCTCTAACCGTAGCAAGAAAAATCCTATTCTGAACTAGAACTTTCCAAGGTTCATCCCCTTTAGCAACTCTAATAATCTATTTCGTTGCCAAGCAAAACCCTTGGGTTTTTGGGTCAATTAATCCCAAGCCTCCTTTATGCTTTGGTTGTATGCATTGAGACCAAGATATAGATATAAACCCCTTACCGCCATCCCATTTAGTCCATAAAAAATGTCTAATGATTTTTATTAATTCCTCATAACCTTTGTTGGAGGGCATCTAGCTGGATGAATAATAAACATGCATTGCCAAAAAAATCTTATTAGCAACTTGGATTTTCCCAAGAGACAGAAATTTATTACCCCAATTAAAAAGTTTGGATTTGACTCTATTAAGATACCAAGTCCACATATCAGAGAGAGTGACTCCTAGACCAAAGGGAATCCCGAGATATCTCATAATTTCACCGTGCTTAATATGCTTCCATTCACATGGAATCCAATGGAGAATATGCCCATCTCGAATCATCAAAAATTCTATTTTTTCATGAGCTAGCTTAGAGCTAGAGACAACACAATATATTTCCAAAACATTCAAAGTATTAGAGATCTCTTGCTCAAAGTTTTGTAAAAATAATAAGCTGTCATTAGCATAATGTGAGTTAATAACAACAGAACTTTAGGGAATAGAAACACATGAGATAAGTTTCAGCTTCCTTGCACCTTGCAACATATAGCCTAATGCATCAGCAGTTAGAACATAAAGGTAAGGGGCAAGAGGACATCCTTGACATATGTCACTTTAATGTCTTTTATTTATGGGCATCGCATATTTAACATTAGAATGAATAAACTTTAATATTGATTGGACTCGTATGAAACTTAGAAGGATTGGGAAAAAGATTCGCGTTCGCTATTTTGCCGTCACCGAAAAAAATAAAATAAGCCGCAAATGATTTGACTTTAGAAATATGTATAATTTTAACTTGTTTGCTTGCATCGAATCATTCAAATTTATTTTCTAATTTCAATTGGAACATGTGCATTTGCTAGAATGAATTACCAAAAAAAATCAACAAAATAGCAAACTTTTGGCACAAATTGCCGACGTTGATAGTTTTGGGTTGACGATAAGATGGCAAATTTCCAGTTAAAATATTAGCTTCCGACATCTGCTTTGCGGTCAATGTCACCATCTGCCACATTTAATTCATGTTTATCTTGTCATTGATGCCTCCTTTTTTCTTTCATTTATTTAAATGCCAAAAACCCCAACAAAATTATCGTTCACCAATCAAAAATTTGAAATTTCTATAAAGAAAATAAATTTTAAATAAACAAACATCAAATGAACTTTGAACTTTAGAAGTGCAACCGGGAACATTAGTTTGCTGCCTATATATAGGCAGGGACTAACAAGAGCTCTAGAGAACTTTAGTCCCACCTTTTGTTAAAAAGGATAGAATGCAAACTTTTTAAGGTGAAACATGTTTGAAATTTAATAAGAAAACATATATTGTTTTTTATGTCTAAGAAGTTAAAATAAATTAGACTACATGTTCAAAGGAATTAATTAACAGAGGAGATAATATAGGTGTAGGAGTCAAACAAAGTAGATATTTAGAGATCCACTGTAAGTGTATATACCATTTCTTTGTAACTTTGAAAGGGTTCAAACTTCAAAAATTCAAGAAATACTACATGCACTAGAAAGTTGATTATGTAGACTGCCTATCTAAGACATTTGTTTGTATATCCACCTTCTGTTCCCTAAAATTTTGATTTAGAATTTTATATTTTTTACTAAAATTGCACAATAATATTTCAAAATATCATACGATACTAAGAATTTAATTGTCATCATAGTATTTTCAAATTTAATTAACATTTAATTTAAATTTATCCAAAGAAAATCATTGTTCATTTAATAGTAATATTTCAAAATTAATTGAAGTATGCTTATATTATTCTTTCATTAATTAATTAACTTATCTAAAAATCTTTTATTACTCCCTGTCTATATAGGGCACAGGAGCCAATGTTTTCACTAGCCCCCCTTTAATTAATTTGTGTAGTCTCAAAAAATTAAATTCAAAACTTTTATTTGTAAATTAATTTATGTTGATGTATCCCTAATTTCTTATTGGCCCTTTGCAATTTTGCTAGGGTTTATATTATTTTTCCAATTTCAAGAATAAGGAAAAATATGAGTAGATAACATTAATTACATCTAATAATTGTCATCCACAGATGTACTGAAGTTGTCCCATCGAATCTTTAGCATCCACATTTGCTATTATACTATTTCCATTAATGGTCGATCATTGTGCGAGCATATATTACCAGTCACATTTACTATACCTCAAAATGAATAAATATTATTCTGTTTGCAATCCAGTAAAATTGATACCACTTTTTTATCAACATAAAAACCGACGATACAACTAGGGCAATATGCTATCAATCTTTGGCACAGATTTATTCTCATATAAATTTATTTGCACAGACACATGCCACACGTCAATCGAGTGCAGATGCCCATAAAACTTGGTTTCCAAATTTGTATCCGCGGTAAAAAAGGCTTTTAAAACCAAGAACTTTATGGAACCACTAGAATAACGTTAATTAAAATAATTCAAATTTAAATTTTTTTAAAGTTTTTATTTGTATGACTAAATCAACAAACAAGTGTATGTTACTTAGCCTTTTATACTTTAGTTAGCCTTTTATACTTTAGTTTTTAAAATAAATTTTGATCTTAGTCAAATAAAAAATTATTTATTATTTAAATTTAAATTATGATAATATTTATATGTTTAATTTTTTAATTATATAAATTATTGTTATATTTAAGATGTAAATTAGTAATTTTAGAAAATAATATTATATTAAGTAATTAGCAATGCTATTATTTAACTTTTTAAAATATATATCTATAAATAAGTAATATTATTAATTTTGTATATATATATATATATATAATCATTTAATAGGATTTTTTTTACTATATAGTAGCATATAACATATGAAAATTATAATGTAAAAGATATAAAAATAAATAAAATATTTTAGATAGTTGTTTTTCATAATGCATCTGTATGAGTTTTTATTTTACTTTAGCTATGTGCTATAAAATCTATAAATTTAATTTTACTTTTTCTTTTTCTTTATAGTTCTCACACATTTTGTTATGACTTGCACAAATGTGTTAGCTTTGTTATAAATATTTGTTTTCATTGGTTTATAAAAGTTGATAACTCCTTTTGAACGTTTTTATGTTAAGCCACCATCTGAAATGCATTTGTTAACCAATTATGGCACTCACCATTGCTCATTCTAATAATTTATTTCCTTCTATTTTCCCAATAGGCAGGGACTCATGTTCTAGCAGAGCTCTTGTTCATAAAGATATTCTTTATCCTAATAATGCTTGCTAAGAAGGAAATCTTCAATGAAAGTTATACATAATTATTAGTCTTTATTGCTCACATGTGTTGATCCGGGTAGAATTTGAATTGATTTAAATACAAATAAACAATATTTATGTAATTGAAACACAATTTTTATTTAGTTGTATTAAATTCCCAATGTATATGACAATTTCAATATTATCGTGTAAGTTTATTTGACATGACTAATTTTATTGAATTTTTGAAAAAAGAAATTAATAAAAATCCCAGCAAAATTATAAACATCCAATCAAAAAGTAAAAATTTTGTTAAAATTTTGGAAATAAAACATCACTCAGAGCATTAGAAATAGTGTAAATCTTTTGTTTTATACTCTCCAAACTAATACATGGAGGCGAAAACATTAGTTTAGTTCCCGCCTATTGACGAACAACAAGAAATCTTGTCTCGAAAGAAATAAACGATTGTTTAACTTCCTAGCTAACTAATCTGATTAGTATATGTAACAATAATAATAATATAAATTTTGGCTCATCTATAATTATATTAAATACAACGGCGAAGATACGCACAAACATCATGCTCTTATTTGATTCATGCGTTCTTTATTTTTGAGGTTTCATTTGGATGGCCATGAAGAATCGCGAAGATTCCTGCCATTTCAATTTCAGATCCTCAAATTGAATTATTGTTGTACTACTAAGTGTACTCCAATAAACCCAGCCTCCATTGTTGTACTTCTTCAACTGTACTACAGAAATTGACCATTACCAAATGTATTATATTACTCAAGTCTCAACGCTTCATCTCGCACATTACTTCCACATTTGGGTTACCAAATCATTATTGAGTGCAGCATTGACGGTCTCAATGTATTGATTTCATTATCTTTTCTCGTAATTGAATCCATACATTTACAATTGTCAATTCTGCAATCAATCATGCTTTGGCAAATGCAATGGCTGGCATCGAACAGGGCTGTGAAATTCTATATAATTTACCGAAGCTGTAGAACTTGCTCTGTTCTTCATTACCGGCCGGATCTGCGACATAAAAAGGCAGTCAAATTCATTCACAGACAATCATCAGAGGTGGAATTGTTTGATTTTGCTTTTCTTTTTCAAATTAGGGTTTTATTCCCTTGAAATCTTAGTGCATGAGTTCTTTCAAAGTTAGAATGTCTTCAGTGCTTGTTAGTTTAGAGACTTCCATGAGAAGATTTCTGTTGTTTTTCTTTTCAATGCGTGATACACGAAAATAATTGTTAACAAGGCACGATATTTTAAAGTATGTTATTTGAAAGTACTGTTCAGCTTAAAAATAGATTTTTTTCAAAATCTTGTTCAGCTTGAAAGCTGATGTTTTTAAATTTAGGGAAATTCGTTGAATGAACTGTAAATACAAAGACAAAAACAAGTTAAAAATCTTTTTTTTTTCTCAATTTTTTCGAACAGGTATCTAAAAATTGATTTCCACAATCCGTAGATATTATGCTTTGATTTGCTTCTGGATTGTACTGTGTGAATTCTGTTGGCATTATGAAACGTTGATGACAACAAAATTCGCACAGTGAAATCCAGAAGCAAATCAAAGCGTAAGAAATCTAAGGAAAAAAATTACCAAACTGATAGATCAATTTCTAACCTTGCCCCAGTTTCTTTCGCTGAAATCTGCAGTTCTACAAAAACTAGAAACTACTATCACCAAAAAAAAATTGAATTAATTCTGCACGATATTTTCTGCTCTTTAAAAATAGATTTCGAAATTCTATGCACAGAATAGGATTCTTGAAAAGGCTTCAGAAGCTTATTTCGTCAGGTTTAAAGTCAAATTCCATTATGTAATGCTTATTTCGTCAATGGAACAGGGTATGAAATATCAATAAATGCGTAGAGGAAAGGAGAATTACAGTAAATATGGAAGCATGGAGAAGGCATGTTAACTGTTTGACAGAATGCCTCAAAGATATCTCGTGGAACGCCATGATTGCAGGATATACACAAAGTAGAATTTCCTTAAAAACAAGAAGGAGCCGTCTCGAGAAACTTTCAAGCAACTACAATTAGTAGATGTAAACTAAGTTCTCCAACATCATGCTCTGCCTACTTGCTTCTATAATATAGAAGCAAAGCACATAAATAAATCAAATCATTCCACTTGATCCAAATCTATATTCAATTGCTGCTTCAACATGAGGTTTGTAGAGCCGTGAATGAAATTGCCTCTCAGATCCATTGATGTGTTGGATATGCTTTCCTCAAATTGAAAGGACAAATCCTATGTTAGATTTGTAGTTAATAATGTAATTTGTATCATTAATTAAATTATTAAATATAATGAAAGAGAGAGCTTTTCATAAGAAGGAATTGTAACGTGTTGATTGGTGGGTTTAAGAGCGATGAGATTTTGTTATATCATCTAGATATTAAAACTTAAATTCATAAATTTTACCAAACACTTAGATTATATTAAAGCTAAAGTCCTTTAAACTATATGATAAAACTTTCATATATCATTATTAAAAAAATTCGATTATACCTCGCACAAATGTAGCAAGATCTGATCATCTCCACGTTTCTTATGGTAACACTACATTCTATGGTTTACCATAAGATCCTTGGTAATCACAAGCAAATGGATACAAACCCTAATAGGTTTATGATTCCATGTGACCCTGTATTGCATGGAGAAAAGATCCATAAGAGCAAGGAAGGTAATGATATCGTTGTCGTGGTCAACAATATCTTCACAAAGGGATTGTGGGACTATTGTGAAGGCCATGGCTTATTTGCAAGATGGTACAATCATGGACATTACATGAACAACATTGCTATATGGTTGGAGGAATCTCTCGAGGAGCAAGTAAGTATTTATAACCTGTTGGGACTCAAAATTGCATCAGGATTTTGAGTAGCTATTGGAAACTTTGCTAGAAAAACCCCTATAAACACTTTTCATGCATATGCACCCAACTGTCATCTTGAGGCCTATGATGAGTTTTAGATGTTTATCACCTTTCAGTCAGTATAAGCATGTGTCTCATGATGCTAAGTTCTAGTTTCGAGTCATTTCGTAAAGTTTCATTTTGAGAATTTGAGACATCTGCATTTTCCTTCAAGTGTCAAACAAAGTTTAGAAGCCTAGTTAACAATTGAATATCTTGTACTTGGTAAACTTGCATGACTCGCCATTTTGGGAATGTTTTGTGTGCATACCAAATAACCTATATTTCAGAGTTTAAGTTCTTTCAATATGTTTTGATAGGGTTTTAAATTCCTCGAAGTTGGGTGTTTATTTTTGTCATGATTTTGCACTTTGCATGTAAATCTAGGAAGCCCTATTTGACTAATCACAATTTCGACCCAGATTACCAAAATTATTTATTTATTTTTCCATTTCATGGTAGGGGTCAAAGAAATGTTATTTTTCAAATTTGAACCTATGACGAATCCGTTTGACTAATTTTCAAATGTGATTCTATTTGCAATTTCTAACATGTTAATGCAGATCAGTTTCATATAGGCTTCTTCGAGATGTTATAATTTTGAAACCATGATAGATGAAGTTGAACGGATTCTACCACTCTATTCTAGGATAAAAATACAAGTGTGCCAATTTTCAAGTCTTGATGAATCTGTTTGGACAGTTTCCCAATCTCATTCCATTTGCGAAAATCATTATTTTGCCAGTGTACCTAGTTCTGCAATTCCTGGAACCTAACTTCGCATGCTTGCCAAATTTACTACCCAGTTATTCGTCATGAGCCTAAATCATAGGCTTATACTCTCCATATAAAATCTAGAAATGCTCAAGTTTCATCTTCCCAAGTGACCATTTGACATATTATCATAACTAAATCTGGGTGCAACTTTCTATTTCTAACATGGTGTTGGCAGGATCAATTTTAAAAGGGCAACTTTGGTGGTCAATATCTTTTGACCTTGATGTTTACATGAGATAAGATTTTGCTTGATGAAAGTATGTGGACCGGAGAGCGTTAATACAAGTTTTCAGAGCTTGGTTGTTTGGTTTTGTTAGTTTTTAAAGTCAACTCAGAGGCCTCCTGACATGAAAGTAGCATGTTTGAAGAGAGAGAAAATGAGTTTTAAAGGTTGAATCAATGATCTAAATTGAATTCAATCGGTTCAGGGAGTTCAATCAGTAGATTGAGGGGTTACATGTTTAAGTTCGAAAAAAAATTAGTCAGACCCACTTTGGGGCCCGACTGATCTCATCAAATTGCTAAGAAAATGTTTGAAGATAAAAAGGTGTCTTGAAAAGTTATAATAATCTGGATCGTTAAAGAATTGTACAAGTAAGATGATATGAGATCACAGATGCCGATCTGATGGGATCTTGGTGTTTCATTATGAAGTTGAGTGGGCTTGCTTGTACTTTGAAAAGCAATTTGTGTGGTTGCAATATGGATTTGATGATAATGAAGAGTGACACTAGCATGAAATAAACATGGTTAGTGGGTCAAATGAGTATTTACAAAGCTTTCCACCATATGAGATACCTATTTGAATATCACACGACATCAACATTTTGGGTGTTGCTTGATCTTTTCCCTGAATATGAGCCAAGGCTTTCTAGATTGCTTTGAAGATATGCATATAGATTCTCCAATACCTTTTGATATACTTAAAATGTTGAGATCTTGGGAAGGTGCATCTTCCATGAATCGGCATCATGGATTGATATTAAACCGATTTAGGTGATCCATTGGAGGGTGGTTGAGCAATGGAATATTTTCAAATGTCATATGCCCCATATTGTAGATGCTCGCGTAACCTTAGTAAAATACAGTATTTGAAGATGTCATTTGTACAGTTAGAGTAAGTTTCCTTTTTCAATAAAATTTATTCAATGAGAGTTTGTTGGACTAGTCTTCTTCTTCCAGAGATCTAAAGCCTCACCATGCCCGCAAGGGGCATGCATCCCCAGATAGAGCCACTGTTGGGACTCAAAATTGCATTAGGATTTTGAGTACCTAATTGGAAACATTGCTAGAAAACCCCTATAAATGCTTTTCATACATATGAACCCAGTTGTCATCTTGAGGCCTATGATGAGTTTCAAATGTTTATCACCTTTCAGTCATTATATGCATGTATCTCATGATGCTATGTTCCAGTTCCAAGTCATTTCGTGAAGTGTCATTTTGAGCATTTGAGAAATCTACATTTGCCTTCCAAGTGTCAAACAGAGTTCAAAAGCCTAGTTTGCATTTGATTATCTTGTACTTGCTAAAGTGTCATTACTCACCACTTTGGAAATGTTTTTTTTGCATATCAAAGAACCTATGTTTCATATTTCAAGTCATTTCAATATGTTTTAATAGGGTTTTGAGTTCTTTGAAGTTGGATATTTATCTCTATCATGATTTTGCACTTTGCATGTAAATCTGGGAAGCTCTATTGGACTAATCATAATTTCAGCCTAGTTGACCGAAATGAAGAAATTATTTTTCCATTGCAAGCTCGAAGAGGATTCCCTCAACTTGTTATAAAATGAGGATGTTGAGTGCCGCAAGGGAAGTTTGGAGTTTTTGTCTCACATTTATAATGTGAGGACATTTTCACATGCTTTTATACCAAACTTCTCATATCATAAATGTCTAAAGTATCACGCTTTATGACACAAGTTAATGCTAGCATGTGTGGGACTCGCAGAGCCAATTGGGAGGTAAGGAAAAATTTTGATTTGATGGTATGATGACTAAACAAGTGAGTTGGGGACGACGTGGTAGTTGACTAACAAATCATAGCATGACACGTGGCATATGGATAGGATGACATCAGCAATACCTAGCAACCGATGGCATGCAAAATGAGGCAGTGAGCTAGCCAAGTGACATGTGTCAAGACGTCTCTTAGTCGTAGATGACATGGCCAACAATGACATGACATGCAAAAATGTGATAGGTTGACACATGGTAGGGGCGATGACAAGGCAAGTTCAGACTGAATGCACTTGATTTTGACACGTGGTGCCAAATGATGCTTATCACTTCGTCACATCGAGAAGTTGCTCAAACATTAACAAATGTGAAAATGTGACCCAATGAGAATGTGACACGTGGTGCATGCGAACTCAAGTTGTAGGTGGTTCAACTACTGAATCAGAAGGCATCACATGGCACTGAGGTGGCAGAAAGCCTAGGGGATGTTGATTGGATGTTGATGATGACCAAATGGACCAGTCAGGGAGTGCCACGTGGCACTAACAAAGCAGATGACAAGGAAAATAGCACCAATCAAATGCTAACACATGTCACACCTGTAGTCAACTAGATTTGATCCAAATTTGGAGGGAAGGATGATTAGAAATGGTTAATATTTCCCTTGCATTTTTGAACATACAACCCAGGTGATATAAGGGTTAAAAAAGAAGGTATTTTATTATAAATTTTGAACTTTATAATAAAGTGAAATGTTTTCAATTTTTAAATGTGTGTTCCTCTTATTATTCTGCAACTTCAACTAGATGCCTAGGGTATTGCATGGAAGAAAAGGTAGGCATATCTTATATCATTGGAAAGCTCTTGGTGTGTAGATTTCAATTTTTCGATTAGATCAAGTGCATGTATCGATTCCCAAATTTGTGGCTAAATAATGAAATGGGTCATCGCCAAACTTGGAGAGGGTGTTGTTGTTGATATTATTTTTCCTTCTAGTCAGTTTAGTTGGACTTTTGGTAGAGTTTGTGGTAAAAAATCTAACATTTTATCAAAAGGGGGTTTCTCATCTGTTTAGATGGATATTTTCAAAGTTTATTGTAGCAGTGATGAGATTTGATTTAGCATTCAATTGAGGAGATATGAGAGAAGCTTTGTTTCAATAAATGATGAAGGATCAAGAGGACAAATGATAGTTTCAGATTAGATCCAACCCTTCTTTCTTCTTCTATATTTTATCATTCTCTTTCATCATACAAGGTTGGTTCTAGTCTATTAAGCAAGCCTCTAGATGTGATTCCACCTATTCTTCAATATTTTCTCTTTGTATGAACATCAAATAATGAACAGATAGTGATAGTTCTAATCTAGTTTTGTGTTTCATGGGTTATTTCATGTAGCTTGAATGTAGTTTGTTCAAATAAATGAATACAAAACATCAATGCAAATAGTTTGTAATGCCCCGCCCAAAGATCCTTGGAAACAAGGATTCAAATCAAGCCAAGATATTTTTTTTTCAAGTATGAATGCACAAGACAACATCATACAGGGATCACAAAGATCGCAACGGAAGACTTCAACACAATCCTGGCAAGCAATGAATCTCCAAACGCCACTACCGAACTGACACACTCAAACAAAACCAAGAACCACCACAACCAAGATGAGGGCACAAGAAATGACCACTCATCAACAAAACACCAAGCTAGGGTAAAATGCAGAATCCCGAAATTTGGCTAAGCCTAAAATCCTAAAGCCCTGAAAATTGGCTAAGTCTGGATTTCTAAAGCCTTGAAATTTCCTAGAATCCATAACTTATCTCTGAGATGTCTGAAACCTATCTCAAACGATCTGTCACATATATTAAAATATATCTTAAGTATAAGAAATACTTAAACGATATATTTTAAACCCCTAGGAAATCTATTTTGAACCAGGAAGGTGTGAAAACCAAAAGGGTGTCCAAAACCAACTTCCAAACTTTCATCCGACAAGCCTAGATAGCCCCTGTTTCTTGCGCAAGAAAGAAAACTGGTCTCGAGTTTCGTGCGAGATCTTTCACCGCTTCGCGCGATAAAGTGCGCACTTTACGCGAGGACTACTGAGCTTCGTGCGAGGATTCACATTCTCACACGAAGATTCCCTACGTGCCGCATGAAGATTTACATTCTCGTGCGGGAAGTGTATTCTTTCGCGCGAGGAAGAAACAGTCTCGTGCGAGGAAAATACAATCTTGCGTGAGGAAACAAATCAGCGCGACACAAAACACAAAAAAAAAAGCTAAACAAACAAGGAAACCTCCACACCAGGGAGTATTGGATCTACGTAAATCGAGGAATGAACACTCGAGAGCACTAATAGCAAGGAAAGCGGAACATCTAACCATCTAAAACATAAAAGCAAAGCACATACTGAAATAAACATTGCAATGAACAAAATATATTTCAAAACTAAACAACCAAATAAGTGTGTGGTTCCTCCCAACCATCAATAGCATCATAAGACCATTGTGGGTCCTAGCCATCCCCCGCGCGTAACATCCCAAGCCACCGACCAGATCATCGGTACTGTCGTAATAGGGATGTCACTACTAAAACATGCATAATAACAGCATAAGAAAATCTAACATGCTAGTGATAACGCATAAGATAATCCTACAGTAGATAACATCACCTATCACATGCTAAACAACAGTAAACAACAGATATGCTACTAAAGCAATTCACATCATCTAATCATATGGTAAACATCATAATAAGGGAATGCGCCAAATAAAATAACATCATCTAAACATGATATACAAGCATCCCAATGAAAGCATAAATCACAAGAAAGCATACTCTGAAACCCGAAGTACCAAGTGAAGACATCCAGCAACAGTCACACTAGGACAAAGATCGTCTCTGTTTGCTGATCCCTAGCAGTGGTGAAGGTAGCTATGCCTCCCAACCATGTGGCACCCATAGGTCCACACCCGTCGTGCTGATGGAGATAATGAACCAACCACAAACACACATAAAACAAAACATCCAAGGCTAACACTCACACCAAACAGTATGATGGCTGAACCAAGAACCTAAGACAATGCAAGGAGTACAAGTCCTGGTCAGACACTCAAAAGGCTACTAAGTAGGGGCTGACATCATGGAGAGTCGCTTGGCATCGACAAGCCCAAGCTCGGATCACATGTGGAAACACTCGCAAGGTACTCCCTTGGAACCATCACATGAAGTTTTATTATCTTAAGTTTTATTACCAGGCACACATTTTCTTTAATTATCACTTATTCAAGCTCCTCTCAGCCATACCCATGGCGTCATGATTGTCGGGCTGCGAGCTAGAAGCCCCCTCCATATGCTACCCTATCCTACCCATGCTCATCCTATGACAAGTGCCCGTGGGCATGCATACTCCCATCCCAACCCCAATGATCATAACTTCCGGCAATTCCACGAAAGATCGGGCCTCGCAAGTCACCCAACAAATGTACGTACACGTACTCATGTGTGGCTCACGACCATCACGAAGATCATAACAAAAGGACAGGAATGAGAACACAATGCAAAGAAAATACCCAACTGAAAACAACACGGGAAGGACGGATTCTACACGAATCCAAAAGCCAATAAAATCATACATCATTAAATCACTCAATCGGCCTCAATCCGAGAGTATGGATGCTAAACGAATCCCAATGATGCAACAAGACCAAACATCATGAACTCACTCAACCAGCCTCAATCTGAGAGTATGGATTCTACACGAATCCTAGTGTTTACGAACAAAAGCAAAGGTCCAAAAGAAACCATAACAAGTATAAAATCACTCAACCGAACACGTCGTCGGGAGTACGGATCCAACACGCATCCCAATGCAACATAAAAGTGCAAAAGTGGTCTGACTGATATCCAAATGGATCATCAAGGTCCACAACCCACATTGTGTCAAGAAAATCCAAGAAAACAGGGCAGCACGCAAAATGAGGTAAAAATCCCAAAAATTTGGAAAACTACAAAATTAAAACCCATTTGGCCTTTGGGTTCAAAAACCCCAAAAATCCAAAAATAAATGAAATCGGACACCGTATGCAAAAAAGGCCAGCATAACGGCGTAAAATCCCAAACCCTCATCCCAAAAATAGGGAAATGTTCATACCTGTCCAACTGGGTAGAACTAACATACAGAAACGGAGGGGAACACTAGTTCTCAACCTCCAAACAAACGGCTACCAAAAACAGAAGCAGAAACGGAGCAGAAACAATAAAACAGGAAAGCCCTACCTCCTAGCCAAAAGGGCAAAATGGGAATCTGAACCATAAAATAAATATCCTGTAGAAGTAGCTGAAAATTGTGGCAATCCAAGCTTTCCCCGAGCTGGATCCAACGAGCCCAACCTCACGATGACCCCACGCCTGTAGCTCCTACAACAAACAAAACAGTAAATCCTCATGAAGAGGATTTTGGGTTTTACTCTCCAACTTTCCAATTCAAAAGTGAGAAGTGAGGAATTAAATTCCTTTTGGATACTTATTCACTTTTTGGGTGAATAATCAATTAGGGCATTTAACCAGCCAATCTAGTTAAACCCCAAATCGACCCAAACGAAAACAGGCTATTCCTATAAATAGGAATTCGTCTATGGAAAATCTGCCAAAAATTGAAATAAATCAATTAAAAAGCTCGAAAATCCAAAAACACATAAATCCCCTGAACAACTTTCGCGACAAAGCGTAACTCTAAATGCATAGACACGATTACTGGTCTAATCACATAATGCAAATGAGTTCAGATTTAATAATCACCAAAAGGTTTAAATTAAACATTTAATTAAGGATACATCGACCATACAAAGGCGACATTGGTAAAATATGAACGACTGAATCACTAACTCCATGTGCCACTGCCATGGATATAAATCCTGCACACTAAATAACACGATCAAGTGCAATTGCATATAATAACATAGCCAAAGAAATAAATGCATTAAATCACCTAATTTAACCATTTATTTAATTATATTAAAATAATCTATTTACATCACTCACGTTCGCAAAAGGCATAGCAACGTAGGAATGAAGTAAATAACCATAGCATTAAATCCATCACATAACAAAATCAAAGGTATGTCCAAATACCAGATAACCAGGTATCATCATAAAACACACTGTCATCTCAAAATGGCATCATCATGCAATATGATTTATTGAATAACATAGTAGTCTAATATCTATGATACTGGAATCAAAGAGTAACATCTGATCCTCGGGTCCTCTCAAATGTAAACATAACATGAGTAACAAATATCTCTCTAATCAGAAATATAACAAGGTAAATGTCTGCATCATGTAACCAAATAATCCAACAAGAACAATCCATTCTAATTATTTAAGCATTTAATAATGATTGATTACTCTGCATTAAAAAGGCACTTAAAACACATAAGCAAACACAGTCATAAACATGACTAACCACTGCTACAGGAACTTAGTCCAGTGCAGCATGGTAAAAGAACATAGTGCAATCTTTGCACACATCTCAAGGTAATGACGGAACAACCTCATGATACCACATCGATCCTGGTAACCACTGGCACAAACCTCAATGAACCAAAAAAATCACATCATAATCTCAAAGATCAGTCAAAAGCATAAACAAAGCAACTAATACAAAAATATAAATCCAAACACCTCGAAGGTGCTGACCACTCAGGGTCACAATCATGATCCATCACAACAAAAGATCAGCAAGGTTGCATCCATCAGGATGACTTACAGAAGTCAAATGGGAGAGGCACTACATAGTTTCATTCTAATTCTTGTATCCTATCTCTGAATTTGGCAAATATTTTGTGATATGTGAACAAAGATCATGTGTCTCAGTTGCAACTTGTTTAGGGTTGTCTGTCATAATATACTTTGTTGTTGATTCAAATAATCAATTAAATGCTTGATATATTTTGATAGGATTGTATATTTCATGGAAGGATTCTAATAAGTAGAAGATTCATTATGAAAATTGATGTCTAATTTACAAAGTAGATGGATAGATCTAAAGGATCTTGATGTATGTTGTAGTTTGCAAAATCCCAATGGATTAGGCATTGATCTCAACCAGGATAATGCATACTTTGTTGTTTCCTATTTGGGTTCTTGTTGAATTTAATCTTAAATCAAAATCCATTTCCCTTTTTATGTTGAAAAGCTGAAAGGAGAACTCTCACTTAGCTTGTGAATGCATAGGTCATGTTATTAGCTATTTCATACCTTTGTTATTACATGAGTGAAGAAGAATCAAAGGTTAATTTGCTTTGTCTAGATTCATATCTATATTTTTGCATTGGTCATATGGATGAATCTAAGGTCTACCCGCCTAGGTTTTGCAGAGCCTAAAGTATAGAAGGAATATAGCCTTATAGTTGACCTAGGTTTTAATCAAAGTGCATCCATCATAGGAGTTAGCTTCCCTTAAATGCATTTTGTTTTCATTTTCATTGTAGTTATAATCACTATCAAATCAGGAGCCAACATAACCTAGAAGGAAATTTCCTATTGTATGACTGTAAATAAAATGCTTTTAAGAATAAATTGTCATTTGGGAAACTATTTTTTAATAAAGGATTTAACATTAAATTTCTAGAATGAATTCCTAACTTTGAATCTAAAATATCTACCACACTCAAAATTCCTAGATGGGTAGTTATTTCGAATCTTCTAGTTGAATTATTATGAAGACACATTTTGTTAAAAATTGGTGACATGTTAAGGGTATTGTTGGGATAGATGGGGAGTTAGCTCTTTGAATGTAAAACTCTTAATCAATTTGAAACTCACTATGGAGGTTTTGAGACCAATCAATCTAAATATTAATTGATCTATTTATCATCTTAAACTTGACCTATATGTTGGTTGTATAAATGAGAAACTTGTTATGTTGGAATATTTTTAGAATAACTAGGGGGGGTCAGTTATCCAAGATCCAGATGTATAACTAAAACTTTTCACAGCTTAGTGAACCCATAAAATATTTATGCTCATGCATGCATCCATAAGACTATGCAATCACTTAGAACTTGTAGGTTACTGTCAAATCAACTTGTAGAAATGTAAACATAAAACATAAAAGATTCATCAACACACTTGACACAATGATTTACATGAAAACCCAATTTGGGAAAACCACCAGTAACATGCTACTCTTTTCACTCTTCTGAAGTGATGCCCTATGAAAGGCCAACCCTGTTAAAGGTTACACTGCACACTGTTAAATGTGACTCTATTATAAGATTTCAATCACCCTATTAGGAGTGAGCCTTGTTAGAGGACTTTAGACCATTCACCTAGAATGTCACCCAATTAAAGGATTTACAAATGACTGTTAGGTCAACCTTAATCCAAAGGATTTACCCTAAACTGATACAATTTTTAGAGAGTAACAATAAGGCTTGATCTGATGCAACTTACAACTTCATTTGTAGATTACATATCACTATTTCATTCCTCCATTTTGCTTGGCCTTCATACTTTGTAGTTGTGATAGCTTGTTCACCCTTCAAGAATTCATCTCCTTAAGCCTTCTTTCTTAGCATGCCAATGCAGTCTCCTATTAGATCACTTAATGAAGCAAATCCGTTGACTCCTTGTCTTCCTTAGGTTTTCGCATCCAAGTCTCTTTGCTTCATGACCATCCATTCATATAAATAGGAAATTAAGATATTTTTCCGCTCATTTTCCAACATCCAAATTAAGATTAGGATGGATTAGGTAGGATACAATGAATTTATCTCACATTCCATCTCTCTTCTAGAAACTTCTTCTAGAATCCTCTTTGAATTCACCTAAAAATGTTTTACCTTGAAGTCTGTGCAACTAGCTCATCATCCTTATCTTCCCCCTGGTTCACAAATTCCAAGAAAAAAAACTTGTCAGGTCAAATTTATCGAATTCATGATCTTTTAAATAATGCAACAACTCAACATTGTCTTGTTTCTAATTCTTGGCACATACTGTGTTGCTTGACATCCTCTATAATATCACTCAATGCTAACTAAAGTTTAGTGGTGCTCAACATCTACTAAACTTTACTTGGCATCTATTGTTCTACTCAACATACACTAGAATGAACTTTTACTTGGCTCCAGCTATTTTTTTCTCATCTTGCACTGACTTTGCTCGACACCTTCTATCCACTTGATCAAGCTTGGAAAACAAACTTTGTATAACTTGTTCTTCTAAAATTTCTTAGTATAACCAGCCTTTGTAACCTTAAGTAGATTATCAATGCATTATGTCATCATTGTCTTAACTTATCCTTGTACTTCATCACATAATAATAACTCAACCTTTCCTCTAGGTGTTATTGTTACATATTTTGATCAAATCCTCTTCATCAATCAAATAAGTGATAGTACTTAAATCTTATAAGCAATTGTGTCACTAGAAAATAAAAGGTTTGACATCAGTGACAAAACAATTATTGAAGCATACTTGTATGTTCTCAACAATTTTGTTTACAATATTCCTCTTTGATTGGCTTCTTCAATCTATTTTCAACATGTTATCTAAAAAATAAATTAATTTGATCTATATGAATTTGGATACTATACACATAACACAATAGACTTACAAATTTCTCATTAGAACCCTAATAGGGAGCTTATAATAGATATGGTGAGAGGAATGAAAATAATCCAAGGAAAACTTTTCCCTTACCTTCAATTTAGAAAGAAGACAATGTGAATAAGCCTACTGGTGTGGTTGAGCAGTGTAAGGGGTGATCCAATATAGTCAAATTGATAAGGAAGTAATTTATAACTATAAACCATATGGTTCTATCATTGATTGATTTAGAAATGGGGGAAGGGGAAATATTCAAAGAAGTCATGTTCTCACCCCTTGTGATACAGGAGCATTTTGGGTGTAAAGGAAATCTTGCATCACCCAAAAATATTTTTATTTTTTCCTTTTCGAATAAGGTTGTTTCAATATAGAGTTGCAATTTTTTTAAACTTTTTAGTTTTAGTAGGTTCTCCATTCAAACATAGAATGATCCAATTTGATGGGTGGAGTTTCATCTTAGATATATCAGTATGTTAGTTGAGTTTCATTGCAATATCATTTGTATTGGTGAAGTTATTGTGAATTTTTGGTGCAAAGTCCTTGAACTCATTTTTGAAGGCTTTAGAGGCTCTAAAACGAGGTTGAATCCTAGCTAATGACATTTATGCAAACAAGGTGTTATAGTTTAGGAGGTGATTTTTAAAAAGAGGTTATCATAGTCAATTATAGCTATGGTCTCTAGAACTTGTGGTACCTAAAATTATAAAAATAAAATTGTTTTAGTTGAC
The DNA here is from genome assembly GCA_028749045.1 of Cupressus sempervirens. Lineage (NCBI taxonomy): Eukaryota > Viridiplantae > Streptophyta > Pinopsida > Cupressales > Cupressaceae > Cupressus > Cupressus sempervirens. Next base: position 636,518,227 of record CM053788.1, on the reverse strand, counting down.
TTTAATGTAATAAAATGTGAGAAATTGTAATAGTTTAGGATTGGTTAGCCTCAAGTTTTAGGACTAAGTTTCTAAAACCTTATTGGATAGTGAGAAATTTGTATGTTACTTTAATTGGTTGAGGCCAACTATTCAGGAGGATTTTAGTCTAGTTAGAATGAACAATATTGAAGAGGCATACCAGTTTTCCCTAAGGGCTTGTTTGGTTGCAAGGATAGGAATTGAGAAATGAGAATTGTTATTCTCAAATTGCTATTCTCAAATTGCTATTCTCAAATTGCTTTTCTATAATAGGAATTGGTTTCTCTATTTGGATAGACAAAATAGAAATTAGAATTTGATTTTATTGGAACTGTCCTCTAAAAGATGATGAATAGATAAAAATTCTAGAGGTTTCCATTAGACGACCGATTACTTCAACTTCTACCTCTACGTAGCCACCTCTCTATTTCCAGTGCTATGGTTACACTTGAATAGCTTCCACCAAAATAGAATCCTTTGATGGCTCCATTTGGCCATACCCTCATGTCCTTTGGGTCTCATTTGTTCTTCTTTAGATCAGATATCCCCTTCTTCAGACCCTAGAAGCATATGGATCAGTGTGGCATTGCATCATGGGAATGATTTTTGGATCATTTTACATTCTCTGTGGGGAGATTTCTTTATTTCTCCATTGACAATGTCTCTTTTTTGCTCTTCTAGACTACCATTGAATGCCTGGGTTAGGGGATTTTATTTAAAAGGGTAAAAGGATGAATAAACTTGCATTGAGAAAGAACAGATATACTCCTTAGCTGATCCATAGCTTCCCTCCTCCCTCATGTAGGGAAAACTTTTAAAATTCATTTCCATTGATCTCTCTTCTATGAAGCTCTCTGTCATCTCAAATTCCTTAGGGACATATATTGAATGTTTATAAGATCTTGAATATATATATTTTTTCAATATCATCAGTTTGAAAATTGTCATAATTTTTCATTTTGGGGAGCTCCAATAGGAAGTTATAATGAAGTGGATCTAAAAACATTTTCAAACAAGAAAAATTCAAAATGGGAATGGGAATAGCAATTCCAATTACAAGTATTTTGGAGAATGGACAAATCCTCATTTTGGGGTGAAATGAGAATACGTATTCCTATTCCTAATTTCGATTTGGGGCAACAAATAGAGAGTTAAAAACAAATTCTATTTTTCTATTCCTATTCTAATTGTATTCTAGCAACCAAACGGGCCCTAAGAGTAGAGGAAAAGTTGAATAAGAAGTTTGAGAAAAGACAAAGTGGAAGAGGTTAGTGTGGAAGATTTGATGGATAGTCTTATGGATATTGAAATAAAGATCAAAAAAAGAAGGATGAAGTCAACAATAGTCTAAATTATAGGGGAAATAATTTCTATTATTAGAATAATAAGGATAAAAAAGGAAGAGGAAGAGTACAATTACTGAGAATGATGCAGGAGCATCTTGGGTCTTTGTGCAATCTTGCATCACCCAAAGAAAAATATTATTTTTTGTACTAATATGTTGTTTGTGAAGTAGTTGTTGCTACTTTTGGTTTCTTATTGTGCATAGTTGATATCATGTCAAGGACCTATCTTTGATCCTTGTCCTAAGTGTGTGAGTTCTAATGTTCCATATTTCTTGAGTTTTGTGTCATTCTTTGTGGTTCCTATTTCCTATTGTTTTCTTCTAGTGGTGTGTATTGTTGCAATTGGTATGGTTTCCTATGCTTACATGGAATCTTGCACAATTGGGAATTGACTCCTAACACACTTGTTCACCTACCATTTAGTGTGCATGATTTTATATTATTATCTTCTTGGGTTTTGGTTTACTCTTCCAAGTTTGGACCTATATTGTAATTAAATGCTTGACTAGCCAACTTATGGCTTAGCTAGCTATAAAAGAAGCTTGGTTAGATGTAAGAAGGAAACATTCTTAGAGGATAGAAATTGAAGATGCGAGATGGGACTCCAATTTTGTAATTCTTATCTTGTACAAGGCCACAACTTGGAAGGCCTTATAGTTGGGCATGTTGTTATTTTGGTATGTGAAGTTAAATAATTACACCTATGAATGTGTTGCATATGGCCTTGTGTTTTCTTTGGTTATCTTTTTTTTTTTGTAGCTGCAGTTTGTAACTTTGGGCAAGGAAGTTTTGAATGATTTAAGTTGAATATATTCCATGTGTTATATGTATTCCCTTTTCCCTACATCAGGTGGTATTAGAGAAGAGTTTTTTCTTATGACTTGGATCATAGAGAACTTGTCAGATTGGTTGTAGGGTGGTAGACCTGAAATCTAACCTATAACTTGCAGAAGGCTAGGATCTTGTAGTCCAACTATTGTCAAGATGGTTCATGGTAGAGGAAATGTTGAAGAAGATTACAACAAGACTTTAAGCTATTGAAACAATGCAAAGAAGAGATGTACATCTTGAAGATAAAGAGGCAACACTAAATCCTAATCCAGAACTCAAGGTTGAACAATATGAGGAAAGGCTTTTGAGAGTTTTGTCTAGGGAGAATGCTAGACATGTTGTTGATGTTTTTTTCTATGATGGAAGATTTGAGACAAATGTTTTATTGGATTGGATCACTAAGATGGACAAATATTTTGAGTATAAAGGTACTCCTGATAACAAGAAGGTTAAGATAGTATTCACTAAGTTGAAATTTTATGCTTCACTTTGGTGGGATCATTTGCAAACCAAGAGATGAAAAGGGAAAAGAAAAGATCAAGAAAAAGGATGTGAGTGTGAAAGAATATATCAAAGAATTTTACAAATTGGATATCAAATCTAGACATGTGAATGATAAAGTTGAAAAAGTGGCTAGATACCTAGATGGCTTACAAACATCAATGCAAGATGAGATCAGCTATGTTAAAATGGATACTATAGAAGAAGCATATGAGTAAACTTTCAAGGTTGAAGAAATATGGGAAAGAGACATGATTAAAGATAGAGAGGAAGAGGTGGCATATTTCAAAGAAGCAGAGGCATAACATATGGAGAAAGTAGTAAATCTGATAGTGCAATGCAAGATAAAAGAAACTTAGACTGGAAGGAAGAATATGCTGGTAAAAGAGGTAATTACACTAGAGGTAGCTATATTGGTTACTCTAGAAATTATAATGGTGGAAGTAGAGAAGAAATAACTTGGTTTAAATGTATTTTTTATAAATGTGGTGAAGAAGGACATAGAGCCTTTGAATGTAGTAATTATGAAAAGAAGATTGGAAGAAATAGTAGAACCAATGTGGCTTGTGAGGAAGTTTCTGAAACACCTAATGAACCTGAAAAGCGTGAGAACCTAATGTTAAGAAGGATCTTGTGGAATGAAAAAGTTGATGGAGATCCCATTTTGAGAATAAGTTTGTTCAAAACTAGATGTAAGATAGCTAGAAAATATTGCAAGAGATTGATACATCTGAAGCCTTATCATGATGCTTGGATCCAAAAGGAGCATAAATTACTTGTAAGCGAGTAGTGCCTTGTTAAATTCAAAATTGAGAATTATCATGATGAAGTCTAGTGTGATATTATGCCTATGGATTTTTGTCATATTATTTTGGGTAGACCTTGGTAGTATGATAGACAAGCTTTGCATAATGGTAGATTGAATCAATATATTATTTGGGTTGATGGAAAGAAACAAATTGTAATACCCCAAAATTGGCTCATTCCCATTACACCAATTCTGGTCTATTTCTGATAATTTCTAAGTCCTATTCTAATAGGCAATTCTCATTCTGCTATTCGCTACTTGACTTAATTGTCAGATGCAAAAAACCCTAATCTGCATTCATCATATTTCTTATTTAATTCCTATAGTATGTACTCATATTAGTCACATTAAACCTACTTGATTTAATTATAATTTAATTATTAAGTATTTATACTTTAATTAAATTAAATTATATCCTAAGGCTAATGTACTATGAAATTAAATTTATTTAATTTAATAAATACGCCTATCTTGATTAATTAAATTTAATTATTTAATTAAATGGGAAAGGTATTTCTAATTAATTAAACGAAATTATTTAATTAAATGAAGTACTTACTTCTAATTAATTAAAAAAAGTTATTTAATTAAATGGGAAGCCATTCCTAATTAATTAAATGAAGTTATTTAATTAAATAAGAAAAGTGTCTCTAATTAATTAAAGATTATTTAATTAAATAGAAAAAGTAATTAAGAGAGCATATCTCATTTTATTAAATTAAATATCTCAACAAAACCTCTGTTCAGTTCAAAAAGGGAAATTTCCAATTCACTATTGATCAAAAATGAGTTAAATCAGTTAACTCCTTTTTCTACTCAAATTAAATCAGTTAACTCCTTATTTTACTCAAATTAAATCTATTAACTCCCTTTAATTTGGGAATCTCCCTTTATGACTCAACCTCATCTTCAATCCTGACCATTGATCCGAATTGATCTCAATCGTTGATGAATTTCAAGAAAGTCTATTTAAGAGACCCTCATCTCTTCATTTTGGAGGATGAATTTGAAAAATTTGCATCAAATTGCTGCTGGAATTCATACTCACATTTTCTCATATTTTTACATACATCTTGCATTCTTAGTTTAAATTCATTTAGCTTAATAATGCATACATTTTTAGTTTAATGTCTTTTATTTCTTAGATTAATTTCTTGTACTTCATCTAGATTACTTGCACATTCATATATATTAAATTGCATTCAAATTCTTCATTCTTACAGGGTCTGGTTGCTTAAACACCTCGAATCTGAGGATATTTGACAAGCAATCCCCTTTAGATAGAAGGCAACAGGTCGCTTTGGAGGCTGATTTTCGGATGAACAATCCAATGTTCATTGATGAATCCGCATACAATGACCATGTTGAAGTGTGTGTGTGTTAGCAGAGGCCACATATTCATGCATATATTTCTGGCACCCACCATGGGGCTCGAAAATTAATTTTTCTGGCCTCTTTCTATTTTTTAAATCATTTTTTTGTTCTTTGTCCGTATTGTTTCGTACAGATTTCGAGAATCTTCGCGTGAGACTGTTCATTTTCGCATGAGGATCCATAATCTTTGTGCAAAGATTCTTTCTGCACTGCGGGAGAAAGTTCTTTGGCACGCAAAACTTTGCACAAAACCTGTTTCTTCGCGCAGGCCGTAAAACTTCTTCATGCGGACTGTCTAAAATTTTGCGCGAAACTTTGCTGATAGAGGCATTTTTTTGCATTGATTTTCGTGTTTTCTGGTTTTTCTGCTAACTATTCACGATTTCTAGTGTTTCTGTGTTTTCTGATTTTTTTGCAACAGCATAACAGCGATTTGCGAGGCAATTGGAAAAGCGCAATAAAGTCACTAAAAATAGGTAAAATCTACTAAGTGCATTGCGAGGATCATCAGGTAACCTTCCTCAACTGATAACACTTCATTTGGATCTAAAACAAACATCTCTCGTGTCGAGCTTATGTGTGTTTCCTTCCATATTTTTATCTTACAACACGTGCATAATTTGATACTAGGGTGTGATCTCCTTTAGTATTCATTTAGCAGGCTTAGGTACTAGTGATAGATTTAGATAGCTATTTTGGGTTATTGGACTCGCTAATCCACGAGCCCCTCGTTCCACCCTGTGGTTGCAAGATCGGCACCACGTTAAAGGGGAGGGGTCTACAAGACAGAAGCGTTAAACGCTCCACTAGGCAACCCTTTTGTGCTTTCTAGAACTCACTAGTTTCTGAGTTGTGGACTCGTGTTAGCTTGTGTGAGGGGTTAAATGTTTCACATCTTTGGACTCACCTCACATTAGTTAAAGTGTTAAGTGTACCACCTTGTGCTCTTTGATTACTTTTGGATAGATTTGCTTTCAGAAATTAACATCTGTACACACATAGTAATTAAGCCCCCATGGACACTATTCGTAGATCTTGAGGGAGTGGGTTCCTAGTGAAACTCCTCTCTAAGACAGATTCCTTATAGGTGGGGAGGATACTTTAAGCATCTCGTAGATAGATGAATCTTCGACTTTTTGATTAAGGCATCCTTTCTCCGAAGAGGTTGATAGATCATGGGGAGATGATATCATAGATCTTTAAGAGATAATCTTAGTTTAGCGTGTTAGATTAATCTGTCTGTTTTGATTGGGCTAAAGGTGAAAAGGTGTCAAAACTTTGAATCTGGAAGGTAAGTCCCCTCATGGCATACTATTGTGAGTCTATCACCTTTAGAGAGGGTTAACCATAGCAGACAATCCCTCTACAAGGAAAACTGCCTTGACGGAACCTCAAGCGATAATAGCCATTTTCGCGATGGTAGTGACAATCGCTATATAAATTTCCTTGTGGAAGAAATCTTCATGGGTGTGGTTCATTGTGGGTTGTCAGATCTCCCTAGTAGCTCTTGAAGATTAAGTTCTCGGACTATGTCAAAACTTCGATGCACTTGGATTGGAGGTCACCCCTGTGAGTCATAAAAGTTCTAGAGTCAAACCATTACTAACTACCTTAGAGAGGCCAACTTTTATTTTCTAGGGATGTATGTGTGATTGCAAAACTCTTTGAAAACGTACACAAATAGCTCTCTTAGGGATTAGCACAAACTAATTCACTTGACTGTTCATGCGCAAGGTTTCTTTTGCCCTTGCTCATTGTTTTCAGATGTGCTTGAAATCACTTGCTTGCTGTTCTACGTGCCCGTTTATCTGCCTTGTTCTTGGAATGATCAAAAATTTGGTCAAAATTAGTCGCTATTGTGAAACTGTTCTGACCTTTCGTGCGAAATCATTTGGGTCTCACGCGAAATCATTTGGCACTCGCGCAAAGCCATTTTGTCCTTGTGCGAAATTAAATTTTTGTTGTGCATCTTCGCGCAATTCGATAAACATTCTTGCACAAAATTAAAACTGTTACTGACCTTCGCGCGAGAGAGAAACATCTTCGTGTGGCCTGTAAAACTTCTTTGCGCGACCCGTAAAGGTTTTTCGTGCGAAACTTTGTATCAGCATTAACAATTTGGGTCTGTTCTAGCTATCTACGGCTTGCACGCTGTCCTTTTCTATGTCCGTTTATCACTCTCTGTTTGCAAATAGCTCTGAAACAGCGACACTTCGCTTAGCTAAAGACTTGTGTCTTATACCTTGACTAGTCTCGTCTCATAAGTAATTTTGGTCTTCGTCTTAATGCTTGTCATACTTTGTGTCGTAGTGGTAATAATCTCTGGCTGTTCTAGCCTTTAAATTAGACCATTTGTGCCTTAGTCAACAACATTCTTGCTATTATATCTTCTTCTTTTTTGAGACTCAGTCTTAGTGTAGTCCTTGTCCAGGTTCTAGCTTCTTGTCCTTGCCTATGACTGTCACAACCAGAAGCAGCAACATGTTTTATCCTGATAACATTAGACGTGGTCATGCTAGGGGTCGTAATCGTGGTAGAGGTAGCTTACCTTTTGCTACACAATCTATATCTAGTTTGGCTAGTGAGGCATCTTCACGATCTTCCTCACCTGCAAGGTCATCTCAAGTTCAACAAACATTTTCCAATTTGCAACAAATTAGGAATCCTTTTTATCAAGAGGATACTGAGACAGGTAGAAGTCCTGCATTCCCAAACACAATGTATGATCCTTTCTCCACAAATCCTTTTGAAACACAACATACGAAAACTGAACAAGTTCCTATAATGACTAATCGTGAACCTGAACGGGGTAGTCATAGTCAATATCAAGAACAACCTAGGGGTGACAAGGAGAAAGAGAAAGAAGATGACACTGATGAAGAACAAGAAGAGGTGGAAATCCTTCCTGAACACATAGCAAAATGTCAAAGAGACAAAAACTTTCATAAGGTCATGGGAATCCTACTCAACGAAGAGAAAGAAAAGTACTTTCTCAAACTTGCCCAAGAGGGAGCTAAACTGCCCACACATTTCAATGTGGAGACCATTATCACACGTGAAGAAGAAACTGAGATCGCTAAACTCCAAAAACAACTAAAAATTGTGCAAGACCAATTGGCTCAGATGATGCATGAGAAAGAGAAACCCAAAAAGACATACACATTGGATGCTCTTTGTTCATTTCCATTTGACAAAAGTATAAACATGCTGCCTTTCCCAAGAGGCATAGAACTACCCAAATATGACAAGTACTTTGGTACTACTAATCCCCAAGATCACTTGCGGGAATTTGGTGCTTTGTCTATGGAGTTTATACACAATCAAACGTACCTTATGTGTTTATTCCCTAGAAGCCTAGGTGATCAGGCTTTGGAGTGGTTCTCACATTTACCTCTTGGTATCAAGACATTTGACAAAATTGCTTATTCATTTGTTCAACAATATTTTCATAACATTCAACATCTTGTAAATATTCGAGATCTATGCAACCTTAATCAGAAGGTTGGTGAGCCTTTTCTCACTTTCCTCCAATGGTGGAGACAACTTTACACTAAGTATTCCTGTAAAATCCCAGAAACGGAGAAGCTCGACATTTTCACTAATAACCTCTTACCTGATTTTGGGTATAGAGTCCAACTACAAGGTCCACGTACCTTTGAAGACATGATTACATAGGCTATCTGTATCAAAGAATTTACTGTCAAGAAAGGTGAGCTCACTCTTCAGAGAGACTCAAAACAAGGTTCCACTTCCAATAGGGATAAAACCAAACATGTCAACAAGAACCGAGAAATGGTACATGATGGGGTTGATAATTTCACACCAAAGCCTGCTAAAACAACATTTAATCTCATAGATTGCTTCAAAGTGGCCAAAAATGTTGAGAAGCCTCCTCCTGACAATAAGATGTCTGGAAACAAATCGAGAAACTCATGGGCAACACGACCCAAGCGAGAATATATGCCTTTGGGAGAACCTTTGGATGTGGTTTACAAAACATTACTACAACACAAGCTTATCTCACTAATGGATAACCCTCATCCCTATGATCCACAACCACGTCCACCATGGTGGAATGAGACCTCATTTTGTGAGTATCACCAAAACAAGGGACACAAAACCAGCAACTGTATAAACTTGCGTCATAAATTCCAAGACATGATTGATGATGGTGAACTTGTGGTAGATGGACATAATAAAAACTCGGACCACAAGGTGTTCAAAGAGCCTTTCCCAGCTTATGAAAAAGGAGAGACTTCGAAACCAGAACCCTACAATAAGGTCAACTATATGTATTCCAATGATGACAATGTCATTCACATGGTTGAACCTGTAGATTCTGAATACTGCGATGTTATTACTATAAAGGGGAAGCAAGATAATGATAAATCCAAGACACCATTTGTCTTGAGAGGCCCTACTTCCAATAACATGGATAATGCGTCTTCGCAACACTATGCTAACATTGTTACTCGCTCTCTTGTGAAGTTGGTGCTCAAAGGCCCTACACCTCCTACTTCAAATCTTGAACAACACAAGGACAAAATCCTTGCTGGTCCATCTGATAAAGATGCAAAACACACAACGAACTTGACTGCAACCAGTTATAGTGTTCTAGATCAATTGAAACAAACCAATGCTCACATTTCCATATTTGAGCTACCTAAAATCTCGCTTGCTCACATACAAATTCTAGACAAAGCCCTCACTGAGGCAAACGTTCCTCAAGATCTTGATCTTGAGAAATTTCAATCCATGGTAGTTTACCTAACCTCACCTCATCTTATGACCTTCTCCAAGGAGGATGACAACTCACTGAATCACCCACACAATCAGCCTCTACACATTGAGGTTATGAGCCACCAGACACGTGTTCGTCGGGTACTCATTGACAATGGCACTGGCCTAAATATTGTTTGTGTTGCTCTGCTTAGACAATTGGATTATTCTAAGGACTCTGTTAATCCTCGAGGAAAGATCACTATTAAAGCGTACAATGAAGTAGAACAAAAGTCACTAGGTTTTGTGACTTTACCAATTGATGTCGGTCCTATCGAAAGGGATGTCACCTGTCAGGTTCTTGACATTCCCTTTACCTACAACATTCTGTTGGGATGGCCATGGATACATGAGATGCGTGCTATGCCATCCACATACCACCAATGCATTAAATTCCCATTTCATGGCTCCGAAGTTACTATTCCTGCCACTACTAGCTACACCTACAATATGCTCAAAGTTGCTGATTCTTTTGTCCCTGCAAACCATGAGTCTACTGATTGTCACAACAATAAGTTAAAACAAATTGAGAATTCATTTAAATTGAAAGAAATTGGTATGGGAGAGTACCACATGGAACTAGTGCTATCATTAACATCTATTCCAGAGTCCCCTTGACATTTAGAAGCAAAGAAGTCATTCGTGTTGACACCTCAGACCAAGTTTAATGGCTCCTTTGTCAAAGCTACAGTTCCCTTAGAAGATGAAAGTGAAAACAGAGCCATTGCTGCATGGCTTTATAAAGAAGAGGCTCCAATAGACCTAACAGAACAAGCTTGAGAAATCACTCCTAAGAAATATGGACCTGGTCTTAAGCTTATGAAGCATTTTGGTTACAAGGGAACTGGCCCTATTGGGTGCAATAATAATAGTTTAATAGATCCTATCAAAGCAACAGCTCAAAGCAATAGTGACACAACTAGCCTAGGGTTTAAGAAGGTCCCTTTCCATTTGGGATCCAATAAATTCATACCCGTACCTGAGAGTTCATCTAAAAATGAGTCACAATCTGAGTTAGGTACTCGAGAGGAAGAATCTGATGATGAGGATCCTTACCCTCATCCTATTCCTTATGATCTTGCTAAATTCTTTGTTGAGCCAAATGACTTTGTGCCACATGTTAGCACTGTGGATGATACTAGTGATTCTTCTGAGGAACTCAAATATCATTAAGAAATGGGAGAATCTAGTCAGTCATGCCATATTGAGTATTTGTGTAAGAATCCAGAGGCTGAAGGAGAGTATGTCTGTATCACTTTTGGGGAGTTCTATAGTCTCTCACCATGTAGCACCGATTCTCATGAATATGAATTTGACAATCTTTCAGAAGTGACTACTGATAAAGACATTGACCAAGTGCATATCTATGAAAATCAAATCGAAGTGAGTGAAACATCTAGGGTTAGGTCACGGGGGTCTGATCCAACTAGTGTCCTAGAGTCATCAATTACTAACATTCATACTCCGAGGTGTTTGAATACACCTGTGGATGAGGTCACCGTAGGTCTCGAATTTTCGGTCCATGCATTTAATGACTATACTATGAACGCAATTGAACCAGCCACTACTCTCTCACTCGCACATCCCGAGCTTATAGACTGGAACCCCAATGCATCTAACGAAATCCCCACATTCCAAAATAACTATGCTCTTTCCTGTTACCTAAACGCTATCAAACCTATAACGTCTTCCACCAATGAGCAAAGCGTCAACATGACTAAGGCCGACATCAAATATCTCAGTCACATAATTAAAAAGAAAAATTGCAAGAGGTTCGATGGTGAAAACCACATTGTGGCAGTGTCAGATCCCAAAAAAGTTTTTAAAAAAAGATGTATCTAAGGGTGAAAACCTCTCTGAGGCACCCGCAGATGAGATATTTGATGTCCTTCCCAATCACTTTCAGGAGAGATCATCAGTGTTAATAGAGACGACAAAGCCAATTAACCTGGGCCTAGAAGAACATCCTCATGTGATACATCTGGCGCAGTCATTATCGCCTGAAGAGAAGGAACAATTTATTGCCTTTTTCAAAGGAAAGAAAATAAATTTTGCTTAGACATATTCTGAAATGCCAGGATTAGATCCTAATCTTATCATGCATCACTTGTCCATAGCACTAGGCATCAAACCAGTTAAACAGAAGCTTCGAAAAATGCATCCTCATGTTGCATTGCTAGTCAAAGCCAAATTGGAGAAACTTCTGAAGGCTAGTTTCATTCGTGCAATTGATTATGTTGAATGGATATCCAATATTGTCCCTATGTCCAAGCACGATAAGTCTATCAGAGTTTGTACAGACTTCCATGATCTTCACTTGGCATGTCCTAAAGATGACTTTTCGCTCCCTAATATTGATATGATCATGGACATGATGACTGGCTATGAGATGTACTCACTTATGGATGGTTTTTCTAGATACAATCAAATAAAAATTGCGCCAGAAGATCAAGAGAAAAAAGCTTTCACATGTGCATGGGGACCCTTTTGTTGGAATGTGATGCCATTTGGTTTAAAGAATGTTGGAGCTACATATCAGTGGGCTATTACTACAATTTTCCATGACATGATGCATAAAACCATGGAGGACTATGTTGATGATACCTTGGTCAAAAGTGCTAAATGCAATACTCATTTGCACGATTTGGGACCATCCTAGATCATATGGAAAAATTTAGTCTCCGACTCAATCCTAAGAAATGGGCATTTGGTGTCACATCAGGAAAACTGTTAGGATATATTGTTTCTGCAAAGGGAATTGAATTAGATCCAAAAAAAGTACAAGCAATAATGGACATGCCACCACCTCGAAACATCAATCAGATGAGAGGACTACAGGGGAGGCTTCAATCTATTCGTAGGTTTATTTCACAATTGGCAGATAAATCACAATCCTTCACAAAGATCTTACATAAGGGTGTGAAATTCAATTGGAGCCAGGATTGTGAGCAAAGCTTAACACAGATCAAACAATATCTTGTCAATCCACTAATCCTTATGCCTCCTATGCATGGGAAGCCTTTGCTTTTATACATTTCAGCCACTGAAACATCTTTGGGAATCCTGTTGGCTCAGGTAGACAATGACAACAAAGAAAGAGCTATTTATTACTTGAGCCAAACATTGGTCTCTTATGAGAAAAACTATAGCATTATTGAGAAAGCTTGCTTGGTAGTTGTCTTTGCTTCCCAAAAGTTGAGACACTACATGCTTGCCCACACTACATGGCTTGTGGCTAAAATAGATCCATTAATGTACTTGCTCAGTAAGGCAGCTCTCACGGGAAGATTGGCTAAATGGGTCATGATACTAAGTGAGTTTGACATCCAATATGTTGAACGCAAAGCTATAAAGGGATAGGCAATTGCAAACCAACTGGCCGAGGCACCCATATAGAGTCTTCTACCAATAAACATTGATTTTCTAGATGAGTCATTTCTAACACTCACTCACCATACATGGGTTATGTTCTTCGATGGGTCCTTCACACAACAAGGATAAGGTGCTGGATTACTTTTCATCATAACACAGAGATACTCATTGCCCAAAGCATACAAGATTATGTTTCCTTGTACAAATAACATTGCTAAATATGAAGCTTTGATCAATGGTATGAAAATTGCAGCTGAATGGAGATTAGATCAATTGGATATCTTCGGTGACTCTCAGCTTGTCATCAACCAAGTAAATGATGTGTATCAAACAAAGGATGAAAAACTAATTCCTTACAAATGCATGGTTGATGATTTGATGAAATATTTTGCACACATCATCTTCCAACAAGTTCCACGCACAGATAATAAAGTGGCTGACGCTATGGCCACTCTAGCCTCCCTTCTACAAATGCCAGAAAATGATCTACGACATAAGTTCTTGGTGGAAGCGTTACACTACCCAGCCTATGACACACCTGATTCTACAATGATCTATTCTATTATAGGACAAGAATCATCCTGCTACCATCACATCTATTCCTACCTTCATAATCAAACCATTTTGAAAGGTCTAGCCCAGAATGAGAAACGTTACCTAATCTATAACGCTTCACATTATGTCATTATTGTTGATGATCTATATAGGAGAGGTCTCGACGAAACACTCCTCAGGTGTTTAGAACCCGACAAGTCCAAACGTGCATTAATTGATGTTCATGAAGGCATTTGTGAATCTCATTCCAATGGCCTGACACTAGCTCACAAACTCCTTTGTGCTAGTTACTACTGGCCTAAAATGGAGCAAGAAGCTATTAAATATGCTAGGTCCTACAAGTAGTGTCAATTACATGGGAATCTCATTCATGCTCCTGCCAGAGAGCTGATTCCCTCTACTACAACATGGCCATTTCAACAATGGGCCTTCGACTTGGTGGGGAAAATTCACCCAACCTCTTCCAATGGACATAAGTTCATTATCACCACTACAGATTATTTCATGAAATGGGTAGAGGTAGTCCCTCTCACAATTGCTGATGGAAAAATTGTAGCACTTTTTATTACAAACTACATCATCTATAGATATGGTATACCGTCCTCAATCATTACTGACAATGGAGGATATTTCAAAAATAAAGACCTTAAGGAACTGTGCAAGAAATTCAAGATTACACAACATTGGTCTTCCATTTATTACCCCCAGGGTAATGGCCAAGCTGAGGCATCCAATAAGGCGATCCTCAAAATTCTTCATCGTACAGTCAGTAAGTTAGGGAGAGACTAGCATCTCCAAAATCAATCCAGCCCTGTGGGCATATAGAACAAGCATTAGAACTCCAACGGGCACGACTCCTTTTGCATTGGTGTATGGGGCGAATGTTGTACTTCCAATAGAGGTTTAGATTCCTACTTTAAGAATCTCCATGAAAGGCCTTATCACTGATGATGACTATAGGATAGCTTGGCTTCAAGAGCTTGTGTTGCTGGATGAACGACGACAAGTGGCCTATGATCATCTACGAGCATATCAACAAAGAATGGCACAAAGCTACAATAGGAGAATTAGGCCACGTGACTTCCAGCTGGGTGATCTCGTCCTGAGAGAGAATCTTAAGAATCAATAACAACAAATGCAAAAGGGAAAGTTTGAAACAAACTAGCTAGGTCCTTACATCATTACTGCAGTATATGGATCTGGTGCCTATCAGCTTTCCACAATCGAAGGAGAAGTGCTTAAAGAGCCTATGAACACTCTCCACCTAAAGAGGTTTTACAGTTGATTCAATCTCAGTAAGCTCTCTGTACATATCTAAATGTCCTGAAAAAAATTGAAAAATGAAAAAAAGTCCTGAAAAGAAAAAAAAAATAAGAAGAGAAAACTTGCCAAGAAGGTGAAAACCTGGTAAACAAGCGCCTCTTGTTCCCAATGCTCCATCTTGTAGCGCATCTTTTGGCTATTTTGTATAGTCGCTTTCATGCTTTTTCTTTCCTGCTTCTTGCTCATGTATCCATGGATTGAGTCTTGTCACAACTCAGGGGCATTCCCCCTTAGTATCACTCTTTTTGAGATTCTCCTCATAGAATCTGCTATGCGACAGTCACCAGTCGTTCTGACTGTATCTGCCTATTGTCACTAGTGTCACTCTTTTCGAGATTCTCCTCATAGAATCTCCTTCACGACAGTCACCAGTCATTCTGAATGGGTCTGCCTACTGTCGCTAGTATCACTCTTTCCGAGATTCTCCTCATAGAATCTCTTTCGTAACGGTCACCAGTTGTTTCAGCTATGTCTGCCTACCATTGCTCGAGTCATGTCCCAAGATTCCTTTATGAAAGATCTCTTTTGCATCAATCACCAATCGTCTTGGCTATGTCTTTCTAATGTCGCTTAGTCCTTCTTAGGTTCTTCATCATGAAGATTCCTCTTTGACCTCAGTTACCAATCGTTCTGACTGCGTCTACCTACTGTTGTCACCCTAGTGAAGAGATTTATTTCTTACATGTTCTAGACATTAGCACTTGACATCAATCTCGAAAACATTGAACTCAAAAAAAATGATATACTTGTTTGAATATGCTGAGCATTTTCTTTGTTTGCTTTGTTTTTCTTTATCATATCTCCTCGAGCAACTCGATGATGTCATCTTTGACTAGAGAAGTAATGACTGGGGGCATGATATTTTTCTTTGCTTTCTGTTTGCAGTTTAGTTCCAATAAGTTGATCTATTCCTATAAGAGGGGTATCCACTATAAGAGCCTTCATCTCGTATTAGATGGATGTGTGTACCTCGACTCCTTTTATATAGATACGTCAATGACATTGGTTCTTCTCCTTGTTTGTTGGAGTGAACTCTTCATGCTATAGTACATACTCATACTCATCCTATTAAGTGAATGTATGGGTCACTACAAGTATATCTAGCACACTTTTGTCTCAGGTTACGAATGCAAGGGTCATTGCAAACAGAATGAATACTGAAAACTTAGCATAAGAGGAATCTCCCATGCGTTTGGTGTGCCTGTCATGCAAACAACATTTAGGTCATCCTAGTGTTTATGCTTTGATGCTTATGTCAACTTGCTACATTAAAAGGGATAAATGTTTTGGTCATTCTGGCTTCTTGTGCCTCAAATGCTTACATTTAATCCTAACATCCCAATAACGTATGTTATATTCATATTTTCATGATTGCAATGTCAGTGGGAGTTGTATAACATACAAGCTTTATTTTATATCCAATGATGATAAATCGTCGAGGCTTGGTAACCAGACCTAGGGTTGCATTTAACATAGTCTTGCATTACATACTTTATTTGCATTAGCATGCAATTCAATGGTAATTTTGTTCATACTCCACATGCATCAAATTCCTCCATGGCTACACAAGCGTTTGGTTCGTCAATTCACGCTCCTCAATAGAATATCTGTGACTGTCAAACAAAAACATGCGACACTACGTAAGATGTCAGTTCATACATATGCATTCTATCTAAGTACAACATACATCTCATGTACATCAAAGCAAAAAAAAATAGACAATGACATGTACACAGGAATACTTGACTCAAAATCTCGTATATATATATATATATATCAAAGAATGGGTCAGTACAAAAATGGGCGCTACTCGAGCGCAATCGATCAAAAATGATACATGTGGTGCTGGCACACCAATCGATACATAGCTAGGGATCAAAATCAAAAATTAGACATAGAGCATCTAACTCTATCCTGAACCCTCTCCTCTAGGAGGAGCAGGAGGAGTAGGGGCAGCAAGTGGCGGAGGTGGTGGTGGCATATCCAGCCTGACAGGAGGTGATGCACCTCTAGACTCTCGCGCGTACTAAGAGAACCACTAAACCTACAACGTCTCATCTAGCACGACACTGGTGTATGTAGCATAATAATATGTAGCTCGAGTAGAATGGAAGCAGATCTCATCCTACGCCAGCTCCAGCCTCCACTCTGCAGTCTCTGTGCGCTCCCTCTAAAAATTTGTCTCTCGCTGTCGCTCTACCAACTACGCATCCCTGACTGCCAATGCAATTTGCCACTCTCCCAACTTTCGGGAGGTTGCACGAACCTGCTCTCAGTACCGCCATACCGCATCCTATACCCCACCTGTCGGCTGATTAGACATATCCTAATCAACCATCTCTGGTGCTTGCTGCTATGGAGGTGCCTACTACGGTGGAGGTACCTATGGTTGTGGAGGCACCTGCTGCTGTGGGACCTCCTGCTAAGGGGCTTGCTCCTCTATCCTCTACCTCCTTCATCGACTGTGTCCTACCCCACTGCCCCCAGCACCTAGATCTGATCCCATCTGATGTGGGGGAATAGGCATATGTTGTACCCGGTGCTAGACCTATGATGGCATCTGTGGCTGTGCCTGGTGCTGCTAAGGCACCTGTCCTTGTCCCTGTACTTGCCCTACCATCCCTAATGGATCTGTGAAGTCTGGGAATGGATGGCTGATCAAAATGAATGATATGCAGGCATCATCCCTGCATCTACTACCTCTGGCAAGTAGTTCCACTAAACAACAGCTAAACTGCGGATATCTATCATGAATTGCCCTGGATCCATCCGTGGAGGCCATCCCTACTCAATATCCTTCTGTACCCTAGCATAGGCATAGTACTCAGGTGAAATGTCCTGTAGTTGGCCATACTACCACCACACTCATGAGATCACAAATCTTTCGATCATTGATGTTGTCCTGCCCACCAGCGGTCGAGAACTAAACATCCATGGCAGCTCTCTAGGAGCATCATCCCAGTCCTCTGTCTCTCTCCAAGGTCACCATACAATGGACACCAGGTCATCAAGATGTGCCTGCCAGTGCTCAGTCTTACTTAGGTGGGCCTGGGTAATATGCCCTTGACATCTACATATGTAGGGCTCCATAGGCTCCCGAGCATCCTCAAAAATCAACCTACATACAGGGAGATTCTCCCAGGCCCAGATCTATAGAACATAAACACCCACTGCCATGGTCTTCTTCTCATGGAAGATGACCTCGTGCATCTCATGGAAAAGGTGGGCCAACATGCACTGACCCCACCCAAAGATCTCTGGTGACTCTAGCATCCTGCGCAACATGACACCCCATCCACACTCCAACCCATGTTGTCCCCTGTCCAGACATAGGAAACAGCTCAAGAATATACCCAGCATGGATGCCAACTTTTTTGTGGGTCCATAAGTATGCATCAACTGATCCCAGCTGATGGCCCTGCCTCTCGATAGCTCTCTCTCGAATACAATGGATAGTGCCTCTATCCCTAATCGAGGCACTATATCACAAACCACCTGAGCGCCGTGGAAAGGAATCTGCAAGATCCTCCAGATGTCCTCTGGTGTGATGGTCATCTCACCCATCGGCAAGTGAAAGGTGTTCATCTTCGAATGGAAGCGCTCTACCAAGGTAGTGAGAAGGTCGTGATTCGCCATCACGGGTGGAATCCGATAAAGAGAAGACAAACCCAATCGAGCAATGTGTGCCTGATCTACGTCATCTAGACTCCGCAATAACTCTCCATATGGCGAATAATGAGATCTGAATGAAACATCTCCGAAGACCTCCTGTACGTACAACAAAAAAATGATGAACAAATGATCAGTATCAAGTCAAATCGAAGCTTCAAAACGAAATAAAGTGCAATTTCTAAGTGCGAAATCACAAAACTGTCATGAAATTTCATGAGAGATTCATGAAATCTCGTGTGAAGACATTAAATTTTGCACAAAGATATTCAATTTCATGCGAAATAATTCTTTCTTTATACGAAGAATCTAGCTTTCGCGCGAAAAAAGATCTTCTCGCGCGAATATAGAGCTACTCACGCGAGAAAAGATATTCTCACGCGAAACATGAATTGTCTCGCACGAAGAAACTCCATCTTCGGGCGAATCCAAAATTGTCTCACGTGGAGATCCTCCGACCGCGTGCAAAGAAATAGTGTATCCTGTTTATTCGCGTGAAGAAAGAAGATCTTCGCATGAGAAGAGATCTATCTCATGCGAAGAAAGATTTGACCTCTAAAAAAATCCTAAAATGTGCAATAAATGACCTCGAAATAAGTGAAAACAAAAGTACGAAGATGGAAAATTGATGACTCACCGGTGGTTCGTAGTCTGCTGGCCAACTGTGTCATTTGGAGTGCTCAAAATGATGATATCTCACATTCACTGCCATGTCTCTATCAGAGCTCAAAATCACTACAAGATAAAAGCACAAATGAATTGAAAATGACCCTTCGAGCCCTTATATAGGTGGTGACCAAATTTTTTAAAGTGCTCAGATTTGTGCAAAAATCACACCCCCATCTAATTGGACTGTTCTGGATCCATTTTCGAGATCAAATTCAAAATCTGACACACCTAAGAGCCTCAAAAATGTGTTTTAAAATTTTAGGGACCGACACAATTGAACACTTGTGCAGCCCAAATCTTTCTGATACTTTGTGATTCTTGGAATCCTTTCAACTTTACATTCTCCATATTTTCAAAATTCCTTTTGAAAATAGTCAACTGTGGCTAAATCTGGTAAACTTTTGGTCAAACTTGGTCTTTGCGACTTCGCAATCATTTCAAATCAACCCTGAATCTTCTTCAGAACATTCTGATCTCTTCTAGATTCTACTGAATCTCAAATTTCTTCTATATCTCATGATATACTGCTTCAAATCATATTTTTGGTGTGTCATCTTTCAATTTTGCTCCTGAAGGGGGCAAGATGATTACATCATTAAATACTTATTGCTCAGGGCATCTAGTTCCCATCTTATGTCCTAGTCACTTGGGGCATCTCATCACTTGGGGCATTTTGTTCCCTTCTATCTAGCATCTCTGCCATCTATCTTATCTTTTCATCAATTGATCAACCTTATAACAACTCTTCTCAGAGTTCGATAGACAGGTATTGGGACAGTCTAAACCCCGACTCCTGAGGATCAAGCTTTGTTCTAGGGATGATTCTATGACTCATGATGGGACCTTGTTATCTTTTATCAATATTAGGTATTTAGCTGTTCTATCTAGATCCTTGAAGGTTCAGCTTCATTTTGGATATAGTCTTCTAAATGCTATTATTCTCGGGTATCTAGGTGTTCTATTTGGATCCTTGAAGGTTAAGCTCCGTTCTGGAGATAATCTTCTAAATGCTATCAATTTCAGGTATCTAGATGTTCTGTCTAGATCTTTAAAGATTACGCTCCGTTCTAGAGATAATCTTTTAAATGCTATCAATATTAGGTATATAAGCGCTCTGCTTGGATCCGTTGGGATTAAGCTCTGTTCTAGAGATAGTCCTTAAAAGCTTATCAATTGGTCTCTGTGTCATCAACTTCGGAACCAATCTCATCTTTACATCATGCTTTCTGATTTTCTTTGAATTGAATGTGTTGCTCGCACATTCATTCAAAGAGGGGCAAAATGTAATACCCCAAAATTGGCTCATTACCATTACACCAATTCTGGTCTATTTCTAATAATTTCTAAGTCCTATTCTAATAGGCAATTCTCATTCTGCTATTCGCTACTTGACTTAATTGTCAGATGCAAAAAACCCTAATCTACATTCATCATATTTCTTATTTAATTCCTATAGTACATACTCATATTAGTCACATTAAACCTACTTGATTTAATTATAATTTAATTATTAAGTATTTATACTTTAATTAAATTAAATTATATCCTAAGGCTAATGTACTATGGAATTAAATTTATTTAATTTAATAACTATGTCTATCTTGATTAATTAAATGTAATTATTTAATTAAATGGGAAAGGTATTTCTAATTAATTAAATGAAATTATTTAATTAAATGGAGTACTTCTAATTAATTAAAAAAAGTTATTTAATTAAATGGGAAGCCATTCCTAATTAATTAAATGAAATTATGTAGTTAAATAAGAAAAGTGTCTCTAATTAATTAAAGATTATTTAATTAAATAGAAAAAGTAATTATGAGAGCATATCTCATTTTATTAAATTAAATATCTCAAAAAAATCTCTCTTCAGTTCAAAAAGAGAAATTTTTAGTTCACTATGGATCAAAAATGAGTTAAATCAGTTAACTCTTTTTTCTACTCAAATTAAATCAGATAACTCCTTATTTTACTCAAATTAAATCTGTTAACTCCCTTTAATTTGAGAATCTCCCTTTATGACTGAACCTCATCTTTAATCCTGACCGTTGATCCGAATTGATCTCAACCGTTGATGGATTTCAGGAAAGTCTATTTAAGAGACCCTCATCTCTTCATTTTGGAGGATGAATTTGGAGAATTTGCATCGAATTGCTGCTGGAATTCATACTCACATTTGCTCATATTTTTACATACATCTTGCATTCTTAGTTTAAATTCATTTAGCTTAATAATGCATACATTTTTAGTTTAATATCTTTTATTTCTTAGATTAATTGCTTGTACTTCATCTAGATTACTTGCACATTCATATAACTTAAATTGCATTCAAATCCTTCGTTCTTACAGGGTCTGGTTGCTTAAACACCTCGAATTTGAGGATATCTGACAAGCAATCCCCTTTAGATAGAAGCTAATAGGTCACTTTGCAGGTTGATTTTCGGATGAACAATCCAATGTTCATTTCGAGATGAATTCGCATATAATGACCGTGTTGAAGTGTGTGTGTTAGCAGAGGCCACATATTCACGGATACAAAAATATTGTTTCCTTGTTAGAAATACTTGGTGAGAATCATTGTAGCATAGTTAGAGTATTCTTGGTTGAAGGTAATTAATTTTTAAAGGATGGGAAGGAAAAAAAATGTTTCTTTTCCTTTTATTCCTAAAAAGATTGAGAAACAAGATGAATAAGGACATGCACCTAAGATTGAATCCTTGTTAGTAAAGTTTCAAGAAATTATTTCTAATAATGTACCTGATGGTTTTCCTCTTGTAATAATTATAAGTCATTGTATAGATTTGATACCCAGAGCTAGTTTTCCTAATAAATCATCACATAGATTGACACTTGATGAAAAGGTTAATTTGAATAGATAGGTACAAACGTTGCTTGAGAAGGGTCTAATTAGAGAAAGTTTGAGTCCTTGCATAGTAAATATTGTGTTAGCACCTAAAAAGAATAGAGTGGAGAATTTGCATTGATTCCAAAGCTATAAACAAAATCGTACTGAAATATAGATTCCCTTTACCTAGGATGGATGACATAGTGGATAGTTTGAGTGGAGTGAGATATTTTTAACAGATTGATTTGAAAAGTTTCTATCATCATATCAGAATTGGAGGAGATAAATGGAAAATTACATTTAAGAATAATGAGGGTTTGTATGAGTGGTTGGTTATGTGCTTTGGTTTAACTAATGCACCTAGTACTTTTATGAGGTTGATGAATGTGGTTTCGAAGAGATTCTTGGGTAAATTTGTAATCGTATATCTTGATGACATTTTGATATTTAGTAAAACTAAAGAAGAACATTTTGAGCATATCAAAAAACTATTATAGAAATTGAAGGAGGATAAATTGTTTATTAATCTAAAGAAATGTTTAGTGGTGAAGTAAGAAATTGTGTATCTTTGATTTGTAATTTTTACTGATGGTTTGAAGAGGAATTCAAAAAAGGTCAAAGTTTTTCTTGATTGGCCTACACTTGTGAATGTTGGAGAGGTAAGATCATTTCATGGATTAGAAATTTATTATAGGAAGTTTATCAAAAATTTCATTTCTATTTGTAATGCTATAACTAAAACAATGAGAGGAGATAAGAATGATTTCAAATGGACACATGGAACATAAAAGAGTTATGAAAAATTGAAACAAAAGATTGCAGAATTACCTACACTTGTTTTTGCTAATTTTAGTAAAGCTTTTCAAGTTGAATATGATTCTAGTGAATGTGCTATAGGAGTTTTTTTGAGTCAAGAAGGAAGACTTCTAGCTTTTTTTAGTGAGAAATTAAATTATGATAAGAGAAAATATTCAGTTTATGATCAGGAATTCTATGTTATTGTTCAAATTTTGAAGAAATGGACACATTGTTTGATGCTTAAGATTTTATGTTGTATACTAACCATAAATATTTGCAATACTTGGGATTTTGGAATAATCTGAATCAGAGATATATGAAGTGGGTTGTGTTTTTGTAGAACTTTTTCTTTCCACTAAAACATAAGAGTGGACCATTAAACAAGTTTGTTGATGCTTTGAGAAAAAGATGGAATTTGTTGATAGAATATAAGAGTCGAGGTACCTAGTTTAATGATTTGAAATATTTTTACAAAATTGATCCTAATTTTGTAGTAACTTGGAAAGCTTATAAAGATCAAATGGTGAGAGATAAGTGGACTAATTATTTCATTTAGGAAGATATGTTGTTTAAATGAATTCAATTGTGTATACCTAGAGGATCTATGAGAGAGAACAGCATTAAGGAAAAGCATAGTGGAGGACTTGCTAGACATTTTGGGATTGATAAGATAATGAAATTAATTTTAGATAGGTACTTTTGGCCATAGATTTACAAGCATGTGAAAAATATGGCTCAAAGTTGCAAGATTTATCAAACAGCAAAAAGAACTAGTTAGAATGTGGGACTGTATTCACCATTACTTGTACCTAATAAGCCCTGAGAAGATATTAGTATGAATTTTGTTCTTGGATTGTCTAGAACTCGGAGAGGTAATCATTTTGTTTTGGTAGTAGTTGACATATTTTCAAAGATTGCTCATTTCATACCTTGTAAGAAGACATCTAATGCAGTACAGGTGGTTGAATTCTTATTTAAGGAAGAAGTAAGATTGTATGCTTTGCTTAAGACTATTATTTCAAATAGAGATACTAATTTTACAAGCTATTTCTAGAGGACACTTTGGAAGAAGCTAAAAATAGAGTTGAATTTTAGTTCTACATTTCATCTATAAACAGATGGACAAACTAAAGTTATGAACATAAGTTTGGATAAATTGTTGAGATATTTGGTTGGAGATAAGCCTACTAATTTGGATTTGACTTTGGCACAAGAAAAGTTAACATATAATAATTCTGTAAACATGAGCACTAAGAAGATACCTTTTGAGATTGTTACAGGAATTAATCCTATCAAAACTACTGAACTAAGAGATCTGAATTGTTGACATTTCTTATCAACCTTTATCTCATTACAAATAACTGATTAGAGAAATAATTCATGGGATAAATAATGTAATTTTCAGCTAGGAAAATTCATGTATTTTTAGCATTCTCGGGTGCATGAAAATATTGTGCATTTTTAAGTGTCATAGGAGCTACATAGAATGAGTTAGCTTGTCAAAGGAACACATTTTTTTCTGATTTGGCATTCATAGGTCAAAATGGCGGTGCATTTTCATGCTCATTTATGAACACAAGTAAAATTGAAGAGAGGAGTTTTTAGGTTTTGATGTTGCACTATGCTGTATTTTTGTGTGTCAAAGGAGCACCATTTTTTTCATTTGATGTTGCGATCTTGTGCAAGTTATGAGCTTGCACAAGTCAATCTTATGCAGGTTTTGATCTTGCATTATGTTTTTGTTATTTGCATAATTACAAGACTTTCCAAGTAGAAGGAATTTCATGCTTTGATGTTGTGATGTATATTTTTGTGCTCTACACGACATCACAAGGCTTGTGAGAAGATGGAAAAGATCTTACGTAATGGTGCAAAGATCTTACGTAATGATGTAATGTAGGCCAAAAATATGGTGTGTTTATGTGCATGCATCATTTTTTCTAGTGATTGTGATGCAAGCCAAAAACTTGATATTTATTGCTGAATTTCTTTTGGGGGGTTTTTCACATAGCGTAAAGACTTTACTTTCCTATGTTGCCACTTACAGAGGATATGGGAACAATTTTCTTGATATAGGAACATTTATTAACCCATTTCCTATCATTTCATGAGCATATTTCTTGTACAAAATCATATTTTTTTGTAATTCTTTCTTGATATGCACTCTGCAACTTAAGTCCAGTATAGTTGGAGTTTGAACTTTATTGTTGTAACTAAGTTATGTCTGATCTCTTTAAAGGATACTTTGTACATATTTTCTAGGTTCTTATCTATTGTATTTTTTTAGTAGCCTTTGTTGACCTTATGGTCAAATCATTTGTCAATTAGTGCCAAAACACTTGATCATTTGGTCGTTCATATTTACTGAGCTTCACAATGTTAATCGAGCTATTGTAGTGTTAACTGAGCCTTACAGTGTAAATTGAGTTGTTGCACTCTCAACCAAGAAAAAATTAAGTGTTAACTGAGAAAAGAAGAAAGACATTGTAAATTGAGCTAGCCGTGTTAACCAAGTAGAGAAAACATAGTGTTCACCAAGCTTCAATGTCAACTGAGCTCTATATTGTCAACCAAGTTCTACAGTGGTTTGTTGAGTCATCAATGTTAACCAATTTCATGTCTACTCCTGATGGATCAATGTGGATCAAGCAACAATGTCAACCAAGTGCCAGAGTTTGCCAAGTTCACTATGTTGTCGAGTGTTAAAATTTAGCCGAGTGGTCTTCAGAACCCAAATTTCAACATTGAGTCGACTTGGTGAAGATTATTGAGTTTGGTATTGTAATCAAATTTAGAAGGTAATTATTTGATTGGTATATATGTAATATATCTTGTCATATCCAAAAGAGAACATAAATCTGTAACAAGTATGAATGCAAATTGAAGAGTAAAATGCTACAAGTAGTAAAATGAGAAGAAGAGTCTCATCTATCACAGCAAGGAGATCTTTTCTACATCAAAGGAATACCAATCAACAAACCAAGTTGTAGAGAAGAGATCAGCTACTAGATCATCCTAACAAGTGCATCAATCAATTCCTCTAACAAGGTGGACTTAACAGTCTTATGCTAAATCTCCTAACCAAGCTAACCAAGTGCATACTTCATTGCATTGTATAAATCATTTTACACTATGGACCTAACAGTCCTTATTGCTCCTAATAGGGTAGATCACCAAAAGTGATAAATTTCAAGCCTTTATAGGCCAACTTTATACTATAGTACTAAAGCTTGAGGGTATCATCCCCAACCCAATTTTACTTTCTATTTGGAAGGTTTCTGGGTTACCAAATATTGTGTCAATTGTTATGAATGTTGTATTGCTTTCAGTATTTCATACATGCAACTACATCAGAATAGTTAATTGGTGAATTAAAGTTAAAGTTTTATTGGTTCTTGATTTACCCCCTCCCCCCTCTCAGTCACCTAGCCCACAATACATTTCCAACACTTGGTATTAGAGCATTTGGTTCTCACATTAGAAGTTTAGTAACTTGAGAAAAAATCAGAGTCAGTATCAACCGAGTATCAACACAACAGTCGAAACTGAGTTACAAACCCAAGTATATTGATAGAGGAGTTTTGACTTACCTTTTTGAGCATTCAAAATTTTTGGTATGATAAGTGTTTTTGTCACTAATGCCAAAGGGGGAGATTTTTGACCTTGTGGTCAAATCATTTGTTAATTAGTGTCAAAACACTTGATCATTTGGTTGGTCATATTTACCAAAGTTCACACTATTAATCAAGCTATCACAATGTTAACCAAGCCTCACAGTGTAAACTAAGTTGTTGTAGTATCAACCAAGAAGAAAATAAATGTTAACCAAGCATAATAGAAAGACAATGTAAACTAAGCTATCAGCGTTAACCAAGTAGAGTAAACATAGTGTTGACCAAGCTTCAGTATCAACCAAATTCTATAGTGTTTTTCAAGTCATCAGTGTTAATTGAGTTCATGTCTACTCCTAAGTGATCGATACAGACTGAGAACCAATGTCAACTTATTGCAAGAGTTTTTTGAGTTCATTATGTTGTTGAGTGTTAGAATATCACCTAAATGGTCTTCAAAAACTAAGTTTCAACATTGAGCTGACTTGGTGAAGATTTTTTTGTTTGGTATTGTAGCCAACTTCAAAATGTAATTATTTGATTGGTATATATGTAAGATCTCTTGTCATATCCAAAAGAGAATATGAATGTGTAACAAGTATGAATGCGAATTGAAGAGTAAAAGGTTGCAAGCAGTATAAGGAAAGAAGAGTCTCATCTATCATAGCAAGATGATCATTTCTACATCAAAGGAATAAAAATCAGCAAATTTAGTTGCAGAGAAGAGATCACCTACTAGTTCATCCTAATAGGTGCATCAATCAAATCCTCTAATGAGGTGGTCTTAATAGTCTTATGATAAATCTACTAATCAAGTGCATACTTCATTGTATTGTATAAATCCTTTTACAATGTGGACCTAATAGTCCTTATTGCTCCTAGCAGAGAAGATCACCAAAAGTGATCATTTGTAAGCCTTAATAGGCCAACTTTATATTGCAGTAATAAATCTTGTGGGTATCATCCCCATCCTAGTTTTACTTTTTATTTGGAAGGTTTCTAGGTTACCAAATACTGTCTCAATTATTATAAATATTTTATTGCCTTCAATATTTCATGCATGCAACTAGATCAAAATAGTTAATTGGTGAACTGAAGTTAAAGTTTTATTGGTTCTTGATTTACACCCCCCTCTCAGTCACCTAGCCCACCATACATTTCCAATAATTGGTATCTGAGCATTTGGTTCTCACATCGTAAGTTTAGCATCTTGAGAAAAAATCAGAGGCAGTATCACTCGAGTATCAGCATAGCAATCAAAACTGAGATACAGGCCCAAGTACATTGATAGGGGGAGTTTTCACTTATCTTTTTGAGAATTTAGAATTTTTCGTATGATAAGTGTTTTTGTCACTAATGCCAAAGGGGGAGATTGTTGACCTTATGGTAGGGATGACTTTAAGAAACCCCCTATAGAAAAAAGTATAAAATTTTGACAAATGGAATATCAATTCAAGGGGGGAAAATTTTCTATTAGCAAAATTTTATTTTTAAGTAGGATTTTTTTAATTTTATTGGCAATTATTTTTCAATCATATGGAAATTCTATAAAATCTTGATGAATCTTTCATTACTGATGAAAATCATGGGAAAAAATACACATACCTAGAAACAATGATTTTATTATTGTTATTATTATTATATAGAGCCTAATTAATTGCCAAATTTCAAGGTTAAATATAGCTCACTTTTATCATTACAGTTTCCCTCCAAATTATTGAATGGTAGTTTGGGGTAAGCACCCCTATTATTTTTAATTGTCAGATGTTCCTAAATAAATTGCCTAAATCCTAATTTCAAGAGAAACTTTTAAAATGATACTAAGTTTTAAAGAAAGTTCCCAAAGTAAAGATGTGTCCCCAATCAAATCTATTTTGTAGCAAAGTGAGAAAGGATGAACAATTTCATGACCATCAATTAAGACAAGCATTGATAATTATAGGTGAAAATAGTTAATTTACTATGTAGAAAAATTAGATTACATTGGTGAAGTCATCACTGAAATATAATAGTTATGTATTATTATTGGGGATTAGCCTAAGCATGGGACCTAATTTTAGTAAAGTGCAAGTGACGGCGACACCCCAAAAGTGCAAAAAAGAGAGCCAAATATAGGGTCCCCAATGAGTGGGATTAGCTAATTGGCAAATATTAGCCAGTAAAGTTATCCTTACCTTATGGTCAAATAATTTGTCAATTAGTGCCAAAGCACTTGATTATTTGGTTGGTCATATTTACTGAGCTTCACCTAATTAACCAAGCTATTGTAGTATTAACTAAGCCTTATAGTGTAAACTGAGTTGTTGTAGTATCAACCAAGTAGAAAGTAAGTGTTAACTAAGCAAAACAGAAAGACAATGTAAACTAAGCTAGTCATGTCAACCAAGTAGAGAAAATGTAGCATTGATTGAGCTTCAGTTATACCGAGTTCTACAGTGTCAACCAAATTCTACAATGTTTGTCGAGTCATCAGTGTTATCTAAATTCATGTCTACTCCTAAATGATCAATTTGGATTGAGTACTAGTGTTAATTGAGTGCCAGATTTTTTTGAGTTCACTATGTTTCTGAGTGTCAAAATATTAATCGAGTGGTCTTCAAAACTTGAGTTTCAACATTGAGCCAAAATGGTGAATATTTTTGAGATTGGTATTGTAGCCGACTTTAGAATGTAATTATTTTATTGGTATATATGTAAGATATCTTGTCATATCCAAAAGAGAATATGAATGTGTAATAAGTATGAATGAAAATTGAAGAGTAAAAGGCTACAAGTAGTATAAGGAAAATCAAATTCTATCTATCACAACAAGGTGATCACTTCTACATGAAAGGAATCTCAATCAGCAAACTGAGTTGTAGAGTAGTGATCAACTACTAGTTCATCCTAATATGTGCATTAGTCAAATCCTCTAACAAGGTGGACTTAATAGTCTTATGCTAAATATCCTAACTGAGTGTATACTTCATTGTATTTTATAAATCCTTTTATAATGTGGACCTAATAGTCCTTATTTCTCCTAATAGGGTAGATCACCAGAAGTGATCATTTGTAAGCCTTAACAAGCCAACTTTATACTATAGTACTAAAGCTTTTTGGTATCATCCCCACCCCAGATTTACTTTCTATTTGGAAGGTTTATGGGTTACTAAATATTGTGTCAGTTGTGTTGTGGTGTCCACAACACATACCCCATTCCTCACTAGGAATGGGGACCCCCTACTTTTTTCAACTCCCAAACTCACATTTTTAGAAGCGAGAGAAAATTGTTAGAGTCATCAAAAATTTATAATAATAATAATAATAATACAAAAAAATAGAAAATTAGAAAAAAAACAAAAAAAAATCACATGACATAACGCGCACCCAGGATGAGTGCCACGCACCTGTGCCATGTACCTACCCAATGGGTAAGGTTATAAAACCCCCTAGGTTGTCCATACACTTACACATTTTATGCCTTCACTTATATTTGGTGCACTAAGCTGATTTCCCTCCTAAACTTTGGCAATATATGGTTTACCCTCCCGGTGTCGTGCACTTGGTGTAGCCTTTTCATGCAGCACACCTTGCATAGTCTCATTGTTGTGCACCTAGCATAGCCTTTTCATGTGGTGCACCTTGCATAGTCTCAGTGCGGTGTGCCTAGCACAGCCTTTTCATGCCACACACCTTGCATAGTCTCGATGTCACGCACCCACTATGGTTGTTCCATGATGTGTACCTTTCATACAGTCATGTTGCTCGATGTCCCGGTGCCACGCACCCACCATGGCCATTCTATGCCACACGCCTTGCATATTTTTGTAGCCACGCGATGTAAAAACCCATGCACTACAATGATCATTCGGCACTGTGCACCTTACATAGTTCAGCGTTGCACATGGCTAGCGTGGTTTTTTTTGCAATTGTGTGATGTAACCCCAGCACTACCATAGCCCATGTGGCATTGTGCGCTTTGTATAAATTTGGCACCCATCCAAACATGGTAGGCCACATACTTTCTTCCACATTGGCACCGCATACATCACTCGACAGTGCACACACGTTTTGAAGTCCATGCTCTTATAACATTGCATTGCATATCTTTGTGTGTGCACATAGGCATGTCCTTTCTGCTTTCCATTTTCACTTTTTGTCACCCCGCTTTAATTTTTTTTTTTAAATAAAAAATAAATAATAATAATAATAATAAAATTTCAAAAAAAAGAAAAAAAAGGGGGGAAAGAGAGAAAAGTAAAATAATAAATAAAAAGGCCCAAATTGGGCATTTCACTTTTGGCTTTTACATTTATTCCTAACTCTTTTCATTGACCTTACTAATGTTTCTTTTTCCTATTATGTGCAGGTGATCAAATGGCATCCACATCGAAAGTAGCACCCAAACCTGTTGTCTTCAAATTCCAAGGCATACCTTAAAAGTTGAGATTTCATAATGATTGTGCAAAAATTAGAGATACCAACCTTGGACACACGGATCTAGGAGAATTCTTGAGAATTTACAATAAGCCAATAGAGAGATCTACACTAGTATCTTCACTCATCCATTCTAGGTTGGTGAATGCAGTTTCACATTCCATGTTAGTACAATTAGCTGAATTAATCATGGCCTTGTCACAACATTTTGTTCCTAATGAAAGAGTAGTCAAGAGTGTCATAGGAAAAGTTGTGT
Source organism: Cupressus sempervirens (assembly GCA_028749045.1). NCBI lineage: Eukaryota > Viridiplantae > Streptophyta > Pinopsida > Cupressales > Cupressaceae > Cupressus > Cupressus sempervirens. The sequence continues at coordinate 636,487,053 of CM053788.1, read as the reverse complement.
TTAACCTCCGACCTGATAACATTGAGAGGGTCTTCCATCTTCCAAGAGTAGATCAATTCATAAGACTCTTATATGAAGTAGCTAAGAGATGGTATAGGGAACACCGACAAGAGGCCATAGACATCATACAATCTTCTTATCTCATTGAGAAGCCTCCAAGGGTAAAGATAATAGGCAAGGTAGACATGACTCGGGGATACATAAAGGAGACATTGGGTACTCTATTATTCTCTTGAGCAGAGTCATGGGCTTACCTGTAGCAAGACACCTCAACACCTTCATGGTCAACTTCATTGAGACCATTAGAAAAGTGAAGATACCACTGGACTAGGCCACCACACCAAGTAAAAACTTGTGTGAGAAACTGAAGATGATGAAGGATAAGAAGAGGTTTTACATGACTTCTTACATGGTATACCTACTTGCAAAAAGGACAACAAACTATCTTGGTTTGTACAGGAGAGGCAGTATGCAGGACTCCAATGCCTAGCTATATATAGTCTATCGCCAGTTAGTGAAGAAGAAGCTCTCAACGCAGAGCAAAGAATACAAAATTGTGAATGATGCATTCATCTTTGTAATCATTTGATTCATTGAGGGAGACTATGGGAAGAGGTTATCTGATGAAGCCAAAGCACAAGTCATAGCTCTTGGAACTTACTTCATGCAGTTCAAAATGTTCACCTATCTACGGGTAGCTAGTGCATTCATCAATCCTAAGAAGCTCCCAAGATACCAAAGTGACAAGTTGGTGTTGTTGGAGATTTTTTGGCAAGTTAAGTCAACTTATGAGAAGATTAAGAGACAATGAAGACCTTTCTAGGCATGGCCATTGGTCATTGGACCATATTAGGTGAAGAGGAAGTAGGATATTTCATCCTTTGAGTGGGAGTGGGAGAATTATCCCCTTGAAGAATGCAACTCTCCCCGACCATATTTTGACAATGTTGATAAAGTGGAGAGTCTAGCAAGAAGAGGCTTTCATTATGAGGATGTTTTTGAAGATCACTGGATGAATACCACAAATTTCTATGATGTTTGCATTAGGGACTATTGTAGGATAACTTTGTATCTAGCAAAAATGGCTCTCCATTTGAACATCCTAGAGGAGATAAAGCAATAGGATTCTAAGGTATTACTGGACCCCCTATTCAATGCAAAAAAAAATTGGTGAAAGACCCATTATGAATGCTAAGGTTGACAGGGAGGAGGCTGATGATATTAATCATCACATGAGGAATGTCATCAGAATGACAAAGGATTGGATCAAGAAACCTTTTTCACTTGATCCAATTCTTGACACAATGATCTTCTATGCACTTTCTTGCCCAGAAAGAGGTAGAGGAAAGAAAGTAACAATTCCTACCTTTGTAGCTCAATCTCCTATCAGGCTAGAAACAATGTATTAGCTTGATCACTTGGTTGGATATTATCACCCTCCTGAAAGGAAGGGAAAGAAAAAAAGAAAGAGGACCTCCCCTTAGAGGATTCAAATAGAATAGGTGCCTCCCCAATAGTAGGAATAGATTCCACAAGGGTCCCAACATACTGGAACTACCCAAGTCCAAGATGAACCACAATTTCCTTCCATTGTGTCTAGCCAACCAGAAGAGGGAGAGATTTTGCAAGTCTCCATTCCTCCTACACAAGATAAGCTAGCTTCTCCTTCTACCTCCAAGAAACAAAAGAAGAGGATTAAGATTTATATGAAGAAAAGGAAAAAATGAGTAGAAGATTAGTGCCTAATCCATCTATTCCTAAAAGCATTATGGAAGGAGAAAAAGAGGAGGAAGAAGAAGAATTAGAAGAGGAAGAAGAAAAAGTGCCCCTACAAGGAAGAACTCAACTAGAAACAACCACTGAGTTGCAAAGAAGAAAGAGTGCCACAAGTACCCCACCATCCACTCAAGTAGAACCCTTAGAACTCTCTTCTTTAGAAGATGAAGTATAGTAGTGGATGGATGAGAAAAGTGAAGAAACTGATGACATTTTCTCAATGTTAGATTTTGATTTCATGCCTATATGTATAGAGTTGATCGGGGATAAGATCAGGGACACCCCTATAGGTGAACCACAACAAGAAGACTGGATGTAAATGTTGCTAGATACATAGGGTCCTGATCTTACTTCTCCATCTCCACCATGAGTTATAGTGGTAGAAAAAGGCTTGGTGACTCCTCCACCTCAGAGTATAGAGAAAGAACAAGTTCATAAGGAGTCATTATAAGAGGAGAGACTAAAAAAAATGGTGATCAATGAAGTGTTAGAAGACAAATGGTGGAATATTCTCAACCACTTTCCCAAGACACTGAGGTTTAGGCTACAAGGTCTACTAAGACTGAAGCTATAGGAGAAGAGCCCTCCCAACAAGATACAACTCCTAGCAGGAAAAACAAAGGGAAGGAAGTTGCAAAAAATACTCCTTCTCATCAAGAGTTAGATCTTTAGTAGGATGCATCCCTAGATGGATCTAGAAGGAAATAATGAGGAGTACTAAGCCTCAATTCCATGCTTGAAAGGAAGGAATTTGTGCATTTGTCACCACCATACGGATTCAAGATTTATTTGCACAAGTGGCTCTCCCTCCTAAAGGTACAGATGCAGAAGGCCTTAGCCTCGAAGATTATGAGTTAAAGGATATTATGTTGGGAAGGCCTACACAAGATTCAGTCTGACAAATGATGACTATGGGAGTCAAAGAGGTCCTCAAGTGCATGGAACAAGAGGAGATTGAACTCCATTCACTTTGAAGAGAAGTTAAGAGCCTAAAAGGATACCTAGCTGAATTCATTGGTCCTCTTGATCTTGAACACCCTGAGTATACTTTGAATATTGTACTTAGAGAAGCGGGAGGTGTACAATTAGACCCATTGTTCAATTTTTTTAAGGAATGGTGAGAAATTTTTGTGGAGAAAGGTGTCACCATCATCATAGGGAATTTGAAGTTACTACATGCTACATAGGAGAACATGAATAATATCGTAGCAATTTTGAAGTAGGACTTTAGTATTATGGATGAGGTACAGGCTTGGAGTAAAGATTTGTAGACTCTACAAGCCATAAAGGGCCAAAGATATCAAGTTTTGATTGATGTATATATCAGAGAAGAATTAGACATGATTGATGATTGGATAGAGAAAATAGTAGATAGGAATAAAGTGATGGAAACATTACATGAGGAGATCCATTAGCTCAAGGATCAAGCTTGAGTGTGAATTTTGGAAGTAGAGAGACACTACAGTGATGCATGCTTGAATATTTTTGAAGATGAGGAATGAGAAAAGTTGTTACCTATAGAGATAGTAGTGAAAAATTTTAGGAATATTTTTGTGGAGGTTTCAGACGATGAGGACATATGAAAAGCCTTCAAGATAGAAGAAGCCCTGTTAGAGTTAGATACCAAACTTTGAGATTTTGCAAAGACTCGAATTGACATGGATAACTACAGATAGAAGGTGAAAGACAAATATGAGGCCCTATATCTTCTATATGTGGCTAAGATTATTGAGATGATAGAGAAATTTAGGGGCAAACATCCAAACATAGCTTTGGGATGAAGAAGAACAAAACCCAGATGCCAGAATTTCAATTTTGACACTCAGTACAATTTTTAGATTTTGACCTTGTTGAGATCTACAACTCCATAGCTCTACAGCTCCACAGCTATGCAAGTTCATAGGTACACAATTTTGTAGCTCTTCAATTTAGAGGTGTATTGACAGTTAACTGCTAGTTCCAAAAATAACTCTTTCCATGCATTGGAAACTCATTCTAATGGTAGTTTAACTTCGACACATGCCTAGTAAAGGACCAAATTCTATTTTTGTCACCTTCAGACACTCCTACTTCAACTAAATGCCTCCTCCTACTTTTTCTATCATGTTTTCTTTGTTTTTGACATATCAATGGTTGATGGATCCAATTAATGAATAAAATATGGATGTAGTCCCTCTAAGCACTAGATTAATTGTTATATTGTATGTATTTAGTTTGTTTTATTGTTTAAAAGCATTTTATTGCATGAAGATATCTTTCACTCTCAACAAAAATTTAGGAGATGATTTCTTATAAATACCCCATTGTAAAATGTAATAAGGTTCACCATTATTATGCAATAAAATTATACTTTTGGTGCTCGCATTTGGAGTGTAGTGATTCTTGCCTGAATGTGTCATTATTTTGTGAATTTTATTCATGTGATTGTGATTTAGCCAAAGGTTTATTGCATTGTTTCTAGTTGTGCAATTTTTTAGTTCTAGTATTTTCCACAGATTTATGAATTCCACTAATGCATCTAGCTTGAGAAGAGATCATCAAATTGTGTCTGCATAGCTTTTTGTCTCGCATGAGTGCACTTTCTATGGCCTTGTGATTTGATGAAAGGTGAAATATCATATGATTGTTAAAGTTTCTCACTGATGATTGCATTAGTGGATTCTAGGAAGCGCAGCTCCTATTTTCATTAGTTTCCTACTGATTTATTAAAAAGCTTAACTCACAGTGTGTTGTTTCCTATAGCTTATGTCCATTTAGGATTTCAATTTCAAGTTATTTCAATTTCATGATATTTTCTTTTAGTTTCGTTATTTTCTTTGCTAACCCCTTGTTAGAAGAGGAACTCATTTTAGTTGTACTATTAGAATTGCATTCATTAAAAAACCAAAAAATACAAAAAATATTTTTCTTTTGTGTGTGATTTTGAGACAATAAATAGATTTACTTCATTCCGAGATCATAATAGAACCAACAAAGGCCACCTCGTGAACAATCACATTTATCTTCAACTAAGCGGATTTTGGTACGTCGCAAGAAAAACACTGAACCTTAGAGTTGATCCTCAAAAGATTAGCTTTTTAAGAGAGGAATTGTGCAATGGATTCCTATTGTTGACTACGTGCAAAAAAACCACCCAATAGAAGTGGCACTAGGAGGAGGGCCTCTTTTGACTCCTAGAAAGAAAGAAAATTTGTCCAAGTTTCAAAATTTTTCAATTCTACAATAATTTGCACTTCACAAAAGTTCAAAAAATTTCCTGAGTTTTTTTGATAAATTCAAGTTCATAGGTACGTAGCTGTGTAGATTCGCAACTTCATAGGTGCTCAGGTGCACAAAACTATGTGGTGCACAAAATTTAGAGAGGTGTGCTTTTTCCAGAATTGATGCAAGCTAGAGGATATTGATCCAAAATCCCCATTTCAGCGACCATTAAGGTCTATGCCAAGTGCACACAAGTTTCTTGAGCTCACCCACTTCTACAAACCATGTAGTGATAAGGGAACATCCTAAGTTCAACCACTTTCATCATCTTCTTCAACTCTACCTCTACTCCAATCCCCTGGTGGACCACCACATATTCCAATAGCTACTCCTCAACAAGCACCATTGGGTCTGACAAACCCTCTAATGGCCTTTTTTGGGAACGTTGTGGACTCACCAATAAACTTGAGAGGTGCACTCCATGACCTCCCTAAGAATCATGAGAAATTTTGCCCCAAATTCATCTATGGCGAGACACGAATTGTTGAAGATCAAGTCAAGGTATTCAAGGAAATTTATAATTGCAAGCAAGTTGCTAATGAGGATATGGTTCTTCATTTATTTCCCTACTCTTTGGGGGAAATTTCCTTCAATTGGTATGTTAATTTTCCACCCGGATGCATTAGAGATTGGGAAAAATTCAAAAAATTATTCTTGGAACAATTCAAAACATTCATCAACCCAGTTATGATACATCAACAATTCATATCAATCAAAAGAGACCCAGCTAAGATAATTTCTCACTTCAACCATCACTTTCATATGGCCTACCTCAAGTTGGAAATGCCATAAACTATACCGGTTGAAGCCACTATTCATATTTATCTGAATGCTATGAATCACCTTACTGTGATTTTTTTGAGAAGACTTCCTGTAGCAAATATTGAGACATTGGATAAAGTCTTCGCAAAGACAATCACATTTACAAAGCAAGCCAATCCTAATGGAGGAGGAATGATGCTTCCAATGCAAGCAGTCACTACAATACCAACATACCCTATGGGAGCACCCACGGTGCCTAGCGAGTTCATACCTATGAATCTAGTTCCATTATAGTAGGTATCCACTCCACAAAATCAAGTGATAAGATATCCAAGGTATGAGCCTCCAAAAATAGCTTTCTTTGAATAGAAGGCCATAGTTCCCATGGAAATAGACAATAACCTTATTTCAAAAGTTGATCAAATGAAGAAGACCGTCACAAATGAACAATGAGTTGACACATCTTAGATTGTCACAAAGACAAAATAAGAACTTTGAAAGAAACAACGCTGACCCCTACAACAACAATTTTGGTCAAAATTACAATACGAACTTCAATGGGAACAACAACAACAATAATGCAGGAAACAACAATGGAGGAAACAACTTCAATCCTCCTGATCGCAACAATGGCTTCCAAAGATAGAATTGACAATGGAACACCTATCCAACCAATTGAAGCATTCATGTCGATAACAATAACAACAACATTCAATATGCTGATATCAATTAGTATGATGATAGACAAAATGCACTTAATAATGATGGTTCCTACTATAATGGCAATTAGGAGATAAATCAAAATTTATAGATAAATTACAATCCTCCTCCTGTACAATTCAATGCTATGATGCTATGCTATTGGAATCCTATGATTTTTCACATAATACACAAGTGGAACAACCAGCAAGTGAGGAATTCTCATTTCCATTTAGTTAGGAACCTAATATTTAGCATTATGAGATGTTTGCCTTTCGCAATGACAATTGAAATACATACAATATCAGAAATAGAAAGGATCCCTTGATGGATGAAATTCCTCCCAGTTTGCAACCAACTCCACCTGATCCAAGAGTAAGTAATAATTTGCCATCGGTAAGACCAATGTATGGAGGACCACAGAATTAGAATCAAGTGAATGTACCAACAATACTGAAGAATCCCACTTGGTCCATTAAAAGATATAATGTGGTAGATGATTTGAAAAGGACTAAAGCCAATATATCCATGTTTGACATGTTACATAATTTCCCACAACAATGAGAAGTTCTTATGAAGACATTGAATCATACAAAGGTTTCCCACAATACGAATATTGTTCCTCAAAAGATAGTGTCTCAACAAGTAAATGCTATAGAAGCAATGCCGACTATGTTCAAAGACAAAGTCAAGGTACCCTCATTTTTACTTAGTATTGGGATATATGGGAAGAATCTTCACAATTGCCTCATTGATTCAAGAGCTTCATGTAACATAATGCCATTATCAATAGCTCAAAGGCTAGAAGTTAGTAACAGAGCTTCATGTAACATATAATTGGATAAAATAGAGGTAAAAGTCATTGGTGTATTGAAAGATGTGCAGATACAATTAACAGTTGACCCTCGAATTTAGGATGTTATTGACATACATGTGGTTGATATCCTAGAAACATATGGGTTGCTTCTAAGTAGAGAATGGATGAAATGTCTGAGAGGATGGTTTTCTACAGACTTCATTCAATTGTGGTTGTCATCGAAAGGATTGAACAATCAAATTAAGATAGATGTTGAGCCCAAATTGAAAACAATGATCATAGATTACAATGCCCCGAATGAGATAGCATTCTTATAATCAGATTTGGGTTTATACAAAGTAATGGTATTGGATATGGTTCCAGCGAATACACTTCAAGATTAGAATGAAGAACCTAAGGCGCTAGTACCCAAAAGTGAAACCGTGACATAGTTCATAGATAGTATGGTGACTAATTTACAATGTTTAGGAAAGGAAGTTGATCCTAGAATCCTCCTCCTTCCAGGATTTTGTCAGTTACACAAAGTTAGTCACTCTGAGTTTGGATGCTCATCATGTCAAGAAGTAGTACCAAAGGTACTAACACATATAATGGAAGACAAGGATAAAAATACCTCAATAGATGAATTCATAGAAAGCCAAGATCCGATGAACTCACCCAACCTTGTTTAAAATATTGAAGAAGAAATTGAATTTTTGAATGTTTCACATAGTGATACCTCGTCAAATGAAGGAGGTTTGTCTTCTCCTCCTCTAGGGATGATTAAAGTAAAAAGAAGAAGATGATATGTGAAAGATAAAGGATGGAATTCAGTAGTCATTCATCCTGAACCCAAAGTTGAGGAAATCAAAGAACTGATAGAGGAAATTCAAGATAAAAAAGAAAAGCATACACTTCCTCTATCCACCAATTATGAAGGGGACTCATTAAGTCCTACACAAGGAAGTTATAATGGTCTCCTAAGAAATAGTCATTAAAGGCTCAAATGAAAGAGAAGTTAAGGATGAATAAGCATAAACTCAAAAAACCCAAGGAAAATACAATTTGGACACTCTGCTTCAATGTTTCTAGGTGCAAGATGGGAGCCAGTGTAGGTATTGAATTGGTCAACCCAAAAGGTAGGTCTTTCTATGTTGTATATTGATTACAGTTTAGATGTACTAAAAATGTTGCAAAATATGAGGCATTAATTCAAGGACTTCTCTTTGCACTAGAGAATGGAGTCACAACTATCATAATCAAAGAGGATTCTCAATTGGTTATACGACAAGTAAAATCCATATACTCTTATAAAAATAAAAGATTACTTGCTTATAGAAAAAGGGTATGGGATATACTACATGACTTTGAGGCTTTAAACATCAAATCCATTCCAAGAAGAAAGAACATGGTAGCAGATACTCTCACCATTTTAGCAAGTGCTTTACAGCTAGTTGAAAGAACCAAGTTGAAAAGATTTTCAATAGAATTGGTTGTTGTTCCATCCATTCCTGACAATATCACTAACTTTTTAGGTCTTTCAAGATGACAAACATATACTTGAGTTTATCATGTGCAGTCGCCATTTTGAAGAGCAAGAGATTGATGATACACCAGATGAAAATCTTGGAGATGATGAGCTTGAGGATGAAGATGGTATTCTAAATTTAAAAACTAACACTATTCCAAAAGGAATGGTTGAAATAGAATCCATCTTTGATCATGATGAATCAGCACTCAATAGAAGGGTAACCCAAGAAAAGGGAATTGAAGAATGTGTCTCATACAACTTGGGTACTGATGAAGAACCAAAAATGGTACAGATAGGAAAAGCATGCAATCAACAAGAAAGGGAAGACATGCTCAAATTACTCTCCAAGTATAAGGATGTCATTGCTTGGAGCTATGAAGAGCTAAAAACTTATGATCCTAAGGTTATCACACATGACATCCTGCTGAAGTCGGATGCCAAACCATTTCGACAAAGACAAAGACTGGTAAATCCCATCATAGAACCATTGATCATGAAAGACATAAAGAAGCTACTAGATTTTAAGATCATATTTCCTATCTGCCATTCCACGTGGGTGGAAAATTTGGTTCCTATATGGAAGCAGACTGGAGAGATTCATTTTTGTGTTGACTTTCATAACTTGAATCTAGCATCTCAAAAAGACAACTATCCTTTACCCTCACTAGATGAGGTCTTGCAGATTATGAATGGTTCAAAGATGATGTCATTCCTAGATGGTTACTCAGGGTATAACTAGTTGATGGTTGATGAAGAAGATCAGCTAAAGATGGCTTTCATGACTAAATGGGGAACTTTTTCCTACAGAAGGATGCCCTTCGGACTAATTAATGTAGGAGCTACATTTCAATGAGCGATGGATGAGGCTTTCAAAGGATTGATTAATAGATGTATAGTCATCTACATGGATGACTTGACTATCTTTTCAAAAGATTGAATTACCCACATTGCTAATCTGAGATAGGTATTCAATAGATGTCATAAATACAACATATCTCAAAATCCCAAGAAATGTTCATTTGGTGTTACTAAAGGAAAGCTCCTAGGACGTGTTATTTTTGAAGCCAAAATCTCCATTGATCTAGATAGAGTTGAATCTATTCTAAAATTAGCACCTCCACATAGTCGGAAGGAATTGAAGTCTTTCTTTGGGAAGATAAATTTTTTACAAAAATTCATAAGTGGATTTGCAGAGATAGTTCGTCCCCTTAATGAATTACTCAAAAAAGAGGTTAAGACAAAATGGGTTCTAGAGATAAAGAAATCATTTGAAGATATCAAAGTTTCCATTTCTACAGCCCTAGTTTTGGTGAGTCCTGATTATGAGTTACCTTTTAAGATCTATTCCTTTTCTTTTGAACACTCTTGTGTAGGGATCTTGACATAGAAAAGGGAAAGGGAAGATGAAAGACCAATTGCTTTTATGAGTTGTCCTTTAAAGAATGCAGAGTTGAATTATTCAAACCTTGATAAAAAAATCCTTTGCATTAATCAAGGTGGTAAAGAAATTCTATCATTCCATACTAAGAAGTAAGGTGTATGCAATTATACGTGATCTAGCCGTGAAGATTCTTTTAATGCAAAATGAACTTCGTAAAAGGAGAGGAAAGTGGATGGCCATACTTAAAGAATTCGATCTCATAATTCAATCTATGAGATTAGTCAGAGGTCAAGGGTTGTCAAAGATTATAGCTAATAACTAGGATGGAAATGAAAAGGAATTCAAGTTTGATGATGAAATGGATGAAGATGATCAGAAGAAGATGGTTGTATCACAAGTTGACATTAATCAGGGAGTGGTGATATATGTTTGGTATCAAGACATTGTTTATTATCTCCTACAAGACCAATGCCCAAAGTGGATGAACAGTTCACAACGTAGGGGACTTAAAATGAAGTGTGAACCTTATATGCTACATGACAACAAGTTGTACAACAAAAACTATGAAGGGATTTATCTAAAGTGTTTAGGCCATGAGGAAGTAAAGGAAGTCTTGGAAAACTTTCATGATAAGTATGGTACAGGACATGGTTCGACAAAAGCAATGGCTCACATGATTCTGAGATCAGGTTATTTTTGGCCCTCAATATTCAAAGACACTTTTGAGCATGTATGCTCTTGTCATATCTGCCAAACCAGTGCCAATAGATAGAGGAATCTTGCAATGACCTTATAGCCTATGTAAGAGATATGCGCCTTTGCAAAGTGGGGGCTAGATTTCATTAGTCTGGTCAACCCACCATCATCAACTAGACATGTATTTATTCTCACAGCTACAGATTATTGCACATGATGGATGAAAGCAGAAACATTCAAAAATTGCACTAATAAGGTGGTGATAGATTTTTTAAAAGAACATATTGTTACCAAGCTCGAAATGCCATTCACCCTTGTATGTGATAATGGGTCTGCTTATGCATCAACATTCTTGACTTAGTGGGCATTTGAAAATCAATTCATTACCAAGTTATCTTCAAATTACTACCTGCAAGGAAATGGGGTGGCAAAATCTACAAACAAGAACTTGATCACAGTAATAAGACAATTGTTGAAAGAGAATCTAGGGATTGGCATACACAACTCAAATATGCCTTATGGAAAGACTGAGTGAGAGTCAAAAATGCTTTGGGAACTTCTCCCTATTTGCTCGTCTATGGACAAGAACTAGTGTTCCCACTTAATCTCAGAATTCTCGTTTTGAAGTTCATGAGTGGGTATGCAGAAGATGATGACAAAGTACAAATTAGATTGATGAATCTTCTAGAGATGGATGAGAAATGAATAGCTGCATTGGAGCACATGGGTAAACATCAATTTGTTGTCAAAAGATGGTTCGACAAGAGAAACACAATTAAATCATTCAAGATTTTTGACCTTGTTCTACTCTAGGATAAGGTGAAAGAAAAGTTGGACAGCCATACCAAGTTTCAATGCTTGTGGAGAAGCCCTTGTCAAATTGTGAAAATTTTGGGAGAAAACACTTTTAGGCCCAATTCCTTACAAGGGGAATTTATTCCCTTCTTGAAGCATTACTTTGAAGCCTAAAAGACAAAAAAAAAAAAAAAAAATAGTTAGACTTTATCTATGCATTTAGCTTAGATTTTCATTCATGCAAGCGTGTTTATTTCTACAAGTGTGTTTTCTTTCATGTTGTGTGTTTTCTTTCAGTCATGTGTTTTCTTTCAATGTTGTGTCAGTCTTAGGGGGTAAGGTGTACTTGAGATTTTCTCTTAAGATTTCACTAACCACTCTTTGGTTTTGATTTTAAGAAGAGGTATTTCTTTGTCAAAACATTTGGATGATTCTGTGTCTTATACCAATTGAGCAACTGACATTTTTTATGGAAATAAGGGATTTTTAGTCTAGAAATTAGAAGCCTAAACCAACAAGTTCTCAACACTTTGCAAATTTTAAAAAAATTGATTATTTTAGGTGTTTTTAAAATGAAGTCAAAGATAATGAGAGATGATCCAAACTTCAACTAGTTCAAATAGGAGGGATCTCCTCGAGAGGTTTTTAAGATCATTATTTGGTGTGAGAGTTTCTAAAAGGTTCTAAAAGAGGAACACAAGGGGTGTTCATAAGAGATCAAATCTGAGAAATGACATTGATGTTCTAACTACATAGTCTAAGTGTAGTCAAGATACAAAAAAAAGGAGTAAATACGGTGTTAAGACTGAAGGATTCTAAAGATCTGAAATGGCAAAAGATACATTCTCAAAACAAAGTATCTTGTATTCAAAATATTTCTTCATCAAAGGTAAACTTCTAAATGACATGGAGAAACTATTCAAATGGCTAGGAAATTAAAAGAACATGGCATCTTGCCAAGAGCCCTCCAATTCATTCTCTCATCTGGTTAAGTAATCAATTGATGAAAAGCCTTTATAGAGATTCTGAATGAATGAGTTGGGAGGAGTGGAAGATTTTTTTAAGTTGTCAGAAAAAATTGATAAACGGCATCTTGAGGCATCAAAGAAAATGAATACATAATGCACACACTAAGTATGAAGGTTTTGAATTCTGAGATTTTGATTGTAAAGTCATCTGAAAGACGCTCAAGATGTTCAAAGTTTGGTTGGTGTTTGACATATGTTGGAGGAATTTTTGCTAATGAAGAAATGCCTTGGTCATTTCTTCCTTTTTTCAGGGCTATTTGTTGTGGTGTCCACAACACATGCCCCATTCCTCACTAGGAATAGGGACCCCCTACATTTTTTAACTCTCAGAGTCACATTTTGAGAGTCAGGAGCAAATTGTTAGAGTTAAAAGTGTTAGAGTTGTCAAAAAATTTAAAAATAATAATAATCATAATAATAATAAAATTCAATAAAAATAAAAAAATAGAAAAAACACCCAAAAAATTACATCACATAACACACGCGCGCGGGTGAGATGCACATTGGTGGCGCGCTGCACACCTACCTGATAGGTAAGGTTATAAAACCCCCCTAGGCTATCCATACACTTCAACATTTTATGTCTTCCTTTGCATTTGGTGCAGTAAGGTGAGTACCCTCCTAAACTTTGGCATTGCATGTTTTACCCTCTTGGTGTTGTGCACCTGGCACAACCTTTTCATGCTATGCACCTTGCATATTCTTGGCGTCACACACCTGGTGCACCCTTTTCATGTGGTGTACCTTACATAGTCTTGGCATGGTGCACCTAGTGTGTCCTTTTCATGTAATTCACCTTGCATAGTCTAGGTGTCGTGCACCTGTCATGGTTGTTCCATCCTATATGCCTTTCATATGGTCATGTTTCCTAGTGCTACGTGCCCATCATGGCTATTCTATGTCGTGTGCCTTGCACATTTTTGTAGCCACACAATGTAACAACTCATGCATTGCCATGGCCATTTGCCACTGTGCACCTTACATAATCTAGTGCTACACACTCGGCTAGTGCAATTTTTTTTCATGGCTACGCGATGTAACCCCAACACTGCCATGGCCCATGTGGCATTGCATGCTTTGTATAAATTTAGCACCCATCCAAATGCATCACACTGTGTAACTTCCTCCAAATCAACATCACGTGCACCTCTCAGTAGCACACACATATTTTCAAGTCCACACCCTTATAACATTGCATTGCATATCTTTGTGTGCACATAGGTTTATGTCCTTTCCACTTTCCATTTTCACTTTTGTTCACCCGGCTTTATTTTATTTTTTTTGAACAAAAAGTAATAATAAAATATAAAATAAAAAAACAAAAAAGGGGAAAGATAGAAAAGTAAAATAATAATAAAAATGCCCAAATTGGGCATTTCATTTTTAGCTTTTATGTTTATTTCTAACTCTTTTTGTTGACCTAACTAATGTTTCTTTTTCCTATTACATGCAAGTGATAAAATGGCATCCATATCTGGAGTATCACCCAAACCTATAGACTTCAAAGTCCAAGACATACCTTCAAAGATGAGATTCCAAAATGATTATGTAGAAATTAGAGATACCAACCTCAAACACATGGATCTAGGAGAATTTTTGAGAATTTGCAACAAGCCAACAGAGAGATCTACACTAGTATCTTCACTCATCCATTCCAAGTTGCTGAATGCAGCTTCACATCCCATGTCAGTACAATCAGTTGAATTAATCATGGCCTTGTCACACCATTTTGTTCCTAATAAAAGAGTAGTCAAGAGTGTTACAAGAGAAGTTGTGTTGGACCTCTGACCTGATAATATTGAGAGGATCTTCCATCTTCTAAGAGAAAATAAATTCATAAGACTCTCATATGAAGTAGCTAAGAGATGGTATAGGGAACACTATCAGGAGGCCATAGACATCATACAATCTTCTTATCTCATTGAGAAGACTCCAAGGGGAAAGATAATAGGAAAGGTAGACATGACTCAGGGATACATGAAGGAAAAAATCAGCTACTCCATTATTCTCCTGAGCAGAATCATGGGCTTACCCATAGTAGGACACCTCAGCACTTTCATGGTCAACTTCATTGAGACCATTAGACAAGTGAAGATACCATTGGACTGGGCCACCACACTAAGTGAAAACTTGTGTGAGCAACTGAGGATGATGAAGGATAAGAAGAGGTTTTACATGACTTCTTACATGGTATACCTACTTGTAGCAAGGGCAAAAAACTATCTCATTTTTTATAGGAGAGGCAGTATGCAGGACCCTAATGCTTAGCCATACATAGTCTATCCCTAGCTAGTAAAGAAGAAGCTCTCAGGGTAGAGAAAAGAATATAGAATTGTGAATGATGTGTTCATCTTTGTGATCATTTGATTCATTGAGGGAGATTATGGGAAGAGGTTATTTGATGAAGCCAAAGCACAAGTCATAGCTCTCGGAGCTTACTTCATGCAGTTTAAAACATTCACCTATCTACGGGTAGCTAGTGCATCCATCAATCCTAAGAAGCTCCCAAGATACCAAAGTGACAAGTTGGTGTTGTTGGAGATTTCTCATCAAATTGAGTCAGCCTATGAGAAGATTAAGAGACAATAGAGACCTTGCTAGGCATGGCCATTGGTCATTGGACCATATTAGGTGAAGTGGAAGCAAAATATTTTGTCCTTTGAGTGGGAGTGGGAGAATTATCCCTTTAATGAATACAACTCTCCCCGACCATATTTTGACAATGTCAGGAAACTGGAGAGTCTGGCAGGAAGAGACTTCCATCATGAGGATGATTTTGAAGATCACTGGATGAATGTCACAAATGACTATGATGTTTGCATTAGGGACTATTGTTGAATGACTTTGTATCTAGCAGAAAAGGCTCTCTAGTTGAACATCCCAGAGGAGATAAAGAAACAAGATTCTAATGAATTACTAGACCCCCTATTCAATGCAGACAAAATTGGTGAAGGACCCATTATGAATGTTGAGGTTGACAGGGAGGAGGCCGATGATACTAATCATCACATGAGATATGTCATCAGAATGACAAAAGATTGGATCAAGAAACCTTGTTCACTTGATCCAATTCCTGACACAATGATCTTCCATGCACATGCTTTCCCAGAAAGAGGTAGTGGAAAGAAAGTAACAATTCCTACCTTCGTAGCTCAATCTCCTATCAAGACAAAAATAGTGTACCAGCTTGATCACCTAATTGGATATTATCACCCTCCTAAAAGGAAGGGAAAGAAAAAAAGAAAGAGGACCTCCCTTGAGATTATTTAGATAGAATAGGCACCTCCCCAACAGTAGAAACAAAGTCCACAAGGCTCCCTAGATACTAGAGCTACCCAAGTCCAGGACAAACTATAGTTGCCTCTCATTGTGTTTAACCAACTAGAAGAGGGAGAGATTCTACAAGTCTCCATTCCTCCTACACAAGATGAGCTATCTTCTCCTTCTACCTCCAAGAAAAAAAATAAGAGGATTAAGATTCAGATGAAGAAAAGGCAAAAGATCAGTAGAAGATTAGTGCCTAATCCATCTATTCCTGAAAGCATTACAAAAGGAGACAAAGAGGAGGAAGAAGAAGAATCAAAAGAGGAAGAGGAACAAGTGCCCCTACAAGGAAGAACTCGGCTAGCAAGAGCCACTGAGTTTCAAAGAAGAAAGAGTACCATGGGTACCCCACCATCCACTCAAGAAGAACTCTTAGAACTCTCTTCTTTGAAAGATGAAGTACAACAATGGGTGGATGAGCAAAGTGAAGAAAGAGATGATATTTTCTCAATGTAGAATTTTTATTTCATGCCTGTAGGTATAGAGTTCATTTTGGAATAAGATCAGGGACACCCCTATAGGTGAACCTCAACAAGAAGACTAGATGCAAATACTGCCAAATACATAGGGTCCTAATCTTACTCCTCCATCTCCACCATGAGTTACATTGGTAGAACAAGGCTCAATGAATCCTCCACCTCAAAGTATAGAGGAAGAAAAAGTTCATAAGGAGTCATTATCAGAGGAGAGACCAGAACAAATGGTGACCGATGAATTATCAGAGGGACAAATGGTGGAATATTCTCAACCACTTTCCCAAGACACTGAGGTTCAAGCTACAGGCTCTACTGAGACCAATGCTATAGAAGAAGAACCCTCACAATAGGATACAAATCCTAGTAGGAACAAAAAAGGGAAAGAAGTTGTAGAACATACTCCATCATCAAGAGTCAAGTCTTTAGTGGTACACATGCCTAGATGGATCTAGAAGGAAATAATGAGGAGTATGAAGCCTCAATTTCATGCTTCAAAGGAAGACATTTGTGACATTGTAGAGATCTTGAATATAACTAATTCTCCATCACATGAGATAGTGCCATTGGCATTTTTCACCACCATACGAAACCAGGATTTATTTGCACAAGTGGCTCTCCCTCTTGAAGGCACAAATGCAGAAGGCCTTAGCCTCGAAGATTATGAGTTAAAGGATGTTATGTTGGGAAGGCCTAAATGGGATTCAGCCCGACAAATAATGACTATGGGAGTCAAAGAGGTCCTCAAGTACATGGAACAAGAGGAGATTGAACTCCATACACTTTTAAGCCAAGTTGAGATCCTAAAAGGATATCTAGCCAAAGTTGTTGGTCCTCTTGATCCTAAACATCTTGAGCGTAGTTTGAATATTGTACTTAGAGAAGGGGGAGGTGTACAATTAGACCCATTTTTTAAATCTAGGAATGGCAAGAAATTTTTGAGGAGAAAGGTGTGACCATCATCACAGGGAATCTGAAGTTACTATATGCTACATAGGAGAATGTGAATAAGATCATAGCAATTTTGAAGTAGGAGTTTAGTATTATGGATGAGGTATGGGCCTGGAGTAAGGATTTGTAGACTCTACAAGCCATAAAGGGCCAAAGATATTGGGTTTTGATTGATGTATATACTAGAGAAGAATTAGACATGATTGATAATTGGATAGAGAAAATAGGGGATAGCAATAAAGTAATGGAAACATTACATGAGGAGATCCATCAACTCAAGGACCAAGCTTGAGAGTGAATTTTCAAAGCAGAGAGACGCTACAGTGATGCATGCTTGGATATTTTTGAAGATGAGGAATAATAAAAGTTATTACCTGTAGAGACAGTAGTGGAAAATTTCAAGAATATTTTTGTGGAGGTTGTAGATGATGAGGACATCCGACAAGCCTTCAGGATAGAAGAAGCCTTGTTAGAGTTAGATACCAAAATCAAATATTTTGCAGAGACTCGAATTGAGGTGGACAACTACAGATAGAAGGTGAAAGACAAATATGAGGCCTTGGATCTTCTAGATGCGACTAAGATTACTAAGATGATAGAGAAATTCAGGAGTAAACATCCAAACATAGCTTTGGGATGAAGAAGAACAAAACCTAGATGCCAAAATTTTAATTTTGACACTTAGTAAAATTTTGAGATTTTGACCTTGTCGAGGTTTGCAGCTTCATAGGTGGGCAGGTCTGCAAGTACGCAAGTTTGCAACTCCACAATTTAGAGGTGTGTTGATAGTTAACTACTAGTTTAAAAAATAGCACTCTCCATGCATCAAAAACACATTCTAATGGTAGTTTAACTTCAACACACACCTAGCAAAGGACTAGCTACTATTTTTGGCACCTCCAGACACTCCTACTTCGACTAAAGACTTCCTCCTACTTTCTCTATCATGTTTTCTTTTTTTTTTTGACATGTAAAAGGTTCATGCATCCAATTAATGAATAAAATATGGATGGAGTCCCTCTAAGCACCAAATTAATTGTTAAATTGTATATACTTAGTTTGTTTTATTGTTTAAAAGCATTTTATTGTATGAAGATATCTCTCACTCTCAACACAAATTGAGGAGATGATTTCTTATAAATACTCCATTGTAAAATGTAACAAGGGCTATCATTATTATGCAATAAAGTTATGCTTTTGGTGCTCACATTTGGAGTGTAGCGATTCTTGCCTGAATATTTCATTATTCATGAATTTTATTCATGAGATTTTGATTGAGCCAAAGGTTTATTGTGTTGTTTCTAGTTCTGTGATTTTTTGGTTTTGGTGTTTTCTACAGATTTACAAATTTTGCTGACATATCTAGCTTGAGAAGAGATCATCAAATTGTGCCTACATAGCTTTTTGTCTCGAATAAGTGCACTTTTCATGACCTTGTAATTTGATGAAAGGTAAAATATCATATGATTGTTAATGTTTCTCATCGATGATTGCATCAATGGATTCTAGTAAGCACTGCTCCTATTTTCATTGGTTTCCTACCGATTTATTCGAAAGCATAACTCGCAACATGTTGTTTTTTATAGCTTATGTCCATTTAGAATTTCAATTTCATGATATTTTCTTTCAATTTAGTTATTTGCTTTGCTATCCCCTTATTAGAATAGGAACTCATTTTATTTGCACTATTGGAATTGCATTCATTAAAAAACTAGAAAATACAAAAATATTGTTCTTTTGTGCGTGATTTTGAGATAGCAAACATATTACTTCATTATGAGATCATAATAGAACCAGCAAAGGCCTCCTTGTGAACAATCACATTTATCTTCAACTGAGCGGATTTTGGTACGTCGCAAGACAAATACTAAACCTTGGAGTTGATCCCCAAAAGATTATCTTTACAAGAAAGGAATTGCACAATGGATTCATGCCATTGACCTCGTGTAAAAAGATCGCCCAACAAGTTATAAATGTTTTATTTCTTT
Source organism: Cupressus sempervirens (assembly GCA_028749045.1). Classification (NCBI taxonomy): domain Eukaryota; kingdom Viridiplantae; phylum Streptophyta; class Pinopsida; order Cupressales; family Cupressaceae; genus Cupressus; species Cupressus sempervirens. The sequence continues at coordinate 636,467,592 of CM053788.1, read as the reverse complement.
TAATATTTCATGCATGCAACTAGATCAAAATAGTTAATTGGTAAATTAAAGTTAAAGTTTTATTGGTTCCTGATTCACACCCCCCCTCCTAGTCATCTAGCCCACCATACATTTCCAACAACCTTATGCTCTACAACTATAATTCCTTTTTCGTTCCATAAATAAAATTCTCTATGTTTTACCTATTCTCAACATTTTGTATATGTCCATATTATTTGTTTATGAAAAATGTTTTCTTTCTTTATTTTCTCAAGTTTATATGCTACATCTATTTTTGTTTATGAATGTTATATAAGTGAATACATTTTCCTTGTAGCATCTCATTGATGTTGATCTACATATGAGTTTTAGGAAATAAGAATAGAGTTGAGATTTGTGTATTTTTTGATGGTTTTATTGATGTTTTATGAGAAATAGACAGAGTTAATAACCAAATTTTAATCTGGTGCATGACCTTTCTATTTCATCATTTTAATTTTATGCAACCCTTCTCCATTTTCCCTCAAAGTTTTAGTTTAGGTGCATTTTGATTGTAAGGAAGTTTGCATTCTTCAGAGGTTCAAACTCAAAGTGCAAGTCCCAGACTTGGAGGTTGTTTCCATGTTACACAAGGTCGCTTGAGGTTCATACCTCAAGTAAGGGTGCAAACTTTTGTGTCAATATTTTTTGGCATGCCTAATGGGACAAAGATTTTAGCTTCATCAAAATCCATGGTGACTTTAGTGCAAATCTACTAGTTTCAAGCTAAAATAGTACTGCTATGCAAATATCATACTTGATCATTTGTAATTTTCAAATTTTCTATGTGTTTGCAACTTTATGAATTTCTAATTATGAACCATTTCATGTAATTGATTACTATTTTTTTTCTTCCATATTATGAAAATATTATTCCCCAACACTCCTACTATTGGCACTAATCTTAGCCTAAAGATGGTTATAGCTAATCTACTCAAAATTATTATTACACTCCTACCCTTACTCCACCAGACCTAACACCTCCAAATGATGAAATAAAAATAATAAAATCTATGATGGCTAATATGGGTGAGAGTTTTTTGCGTCTTCAAATGCAAACAATTGAACGAAGTAGGTAGATGGAGTTGAGGTTTCAAGAACAAAATGAGCAATTACTAACCTGGATAGATAGCTTGATGAGATTGAGAGGTGACAAGAGCTAGACTGATAGTAGGAGGATATGGCATACTAGGCATATCACCAAGAAGAGGAGGAGAGGGAGATACAATGGAGATACCTTGAGGATTGTAAGAATTTGGTATAGCTCTGATACCATGTAAGAATTTTCTTAAGGGCAAAATTCACACAGGAACTAAGAACTCAATCACAAGCACAATTGTAGACCTAAAATGGATATGATCAATTAATCAAAGTATGTCCAAATACATTTCTCTATTCAGTATATGATGTGATGTGATGATCAAACACACTAGGAGTGCCTGTATATAAAGGTCTCTCAAGAAGCACCTAGAATGTCTCTAGAAACAACTAGGAGATAAGATAAGCATTGCCAACTAAGCATACACCTTATCCAACATTCTAGATGAATGGATAAGATTGAGAAGGTTTTAGACACTATGTGCTTAATTAGTGTGCTAACTCCTATGTTTTAGACACCATGTACATAAAAGAGGTGCAAACTCTTGTGTTGTCAATATGACAACTCACAAGAGTACGAATACTCCTAGGTGAATAATAAATAATTATTAAAATATGTATTAACCTAAGTAAACTTAAGTAAGTGTAAATAGTAAATACTTATTTACACAAACAACAACCCCCTTAAGTGCAATGTAGGGAATGCACTTAAGTTCAAAAGAACTAGGATGAAATGCATAATGGGTCCCAGCTACTAGGCCATGTTAGCTACCCATGTACATAATGAAAATACAAATTTCTCATAAAGTGGGAAAAGAGGGAAAACCTCATAGGAAAAACCCTCCCCCAAAAAGAGAGATAAAAGGATGCATGGATGGATGGAGTAATCAAGACCCTCCCATTACGACATACATCTAGTATATACAAGAGAGAAATGGGAGAAGGAAAAGACCCCTTAAGAGGAAAAAGTCCTCCCAAAATTTAGAAGAAGGAAATGAGGTAGTCCCCCCCTTTAAAAGTAGTGTTTTGATCAGTGAGAAATGCTCCAATGTAGAAGCTGATCCATAACATATGTATGATGTTCCTCCCCTTTGGAAGAAACAAAGGCAAGGGTAGCTATGAGATACGTCCTCTAGATGGAGAAGGAATCTCTATGATGAATGATGTCTCTCAAAACCTGTTCAAAAGTCCCTATTTCAATACTAATGATGGCTTCCTTCAAAAATGCAAAAGTCAAGTGCAGATTGAACAAGGAGTGATGTAGAACCTATCTTAGGAAACCAACAATCTTATCTAATGTGAAAGAGACCTCCTATAGATGTTGTTTATGACAATCCACAATCATGCCAACCTAAAAAAGATTGATCATGTAGAGAATGGACTTGAGGGTCAAAGTGGACCCTCGCAACAACTATAGAAGAATCCTTAGCAAAGAGAAGTGATAGATCATCATAAAAGTCTCCCATATCTACTATGTGTGACTCTAAGAACAAAGCTGAAATCTCTAGCAAGAAATCATCACCTAGAAGACCATGTGTACCCTGCAGTGCTAAAGTACATGAATCTATTATTGTGGCAAAAGAATTCACCTCAAAAAGGAGATGAATATCATCAAGAATGTCTCCCACATCTTCAATGTGAGAATCCATGAACAAGCCAGCAAGGGCGGGAAGGAAGTCATCCCATGAAGGTAGAGTAGGAAGACATACAAGGTCCTACTACACTAAATCTAAAGCATCTGTGGCCAGAACTAGATCGATAGGAGCAGTAGTAGGAGGTGTGATCTCATCTAGAGTTGAAGAAACTATAGCTATAGTAACTAGATGTAGAATGTCCACTAGAGATTTAGGATCACATGGATCTCCATATGCTTCCCAAATATATAGCCAAATATCACAAGGAAAATGTGCCAATCTAAGAGGAGCAAAAGATTCCTTACTCATACTTTTACACAGAAATTGATTAAGGTTGATAATATATGTCCAATTAAAATGTGATAGCATTGAATAGAGATAAGGAAGCAATCCTAGATGTTCTCTTAGATGGTCAATTATCAAAGTCCTCTATTTGTGATAGTTTCTTGTTGTCAACTGTGGTCTAATACTAGACTAACAAATCCAACAAGACTCCATGAGATCAATTAATGAACCCCTAAAGAATCAAAGAAAATCAAAGAAACCCCCCCTAATGTATGATTTAGGCACTTCATAGCCACTTGCCAATTTAGGGCCTATGTCTAAAAGTAGTATTTCTATCTATAGAACCTATAATATAATTTTAGATTTGGAAAGTAGACAAAAAAATATGCACTTTCAAAAAAAATGGAACCTGATTTGGAGTCCAAATGAGCCCGTACTAAGTATTTTAAGTGGCAAAAATTAAGATTTGTGAGTTGTAGAAAAATTTAGAAATAGAGATGTCAAACCACCTTTACCAATGTGTAGATTACAAAATTCTGCCCCAAAACAAAAAAAAATTGCTCGCAAAAAGGAGTCCATATGAGGGAGATATTGCTATTTGAAAATCGTTGTTGCTGTTATTTTTTCTAAATTGCCGCCGTGCCTCCAAAAATCAAATGCCTTTAGATTTTATCTCAAATGTTTAATTTGGATGAAACAAAATATGATCTGGGGGTTTTGGACCTTTTGAATGTGATGCAAATATCTTATTTGCACCAGCACACTTCAATCTTCACCTACAAAAAATCTCTCCTATGGACCAATTCTGCAAATCGGTCCTTCAAGTGCTAGTTTGCAAAAAAATTTGCCTCACAATCAACTTTGGCCTAGGCTAGGAAACTTTATAGCCATTTTTTATTGAATCAACATTTCAAACGCAATGGTGAGGTCAAATCTAGCTCTAGACACTCCCAATTTCTTTAGTACTATGGATTCAAACTATAGTGCCGAAGCAAGAAGATAGTCTCAAATGACTATGTGATGAGAAAATCTCCAAGAGCTCTAATACCATGTAAGAATTTGGCATAACTCTAATACCATGTAAGAATTTTTCTAAAGAAAATTTCACCCAGGAACTAAGAACTCAAACACAAGCACAACTGACCAAAAATGGATATGATTAATTAATCAAAGTATGTCTGAATACATTGCTCTATTTAGTATGTGATGTGATGTGATGATCAAACACATTAGGAGTGCCTGTATATAAAGGCCTCTCAGGAAGCACCTAGAATGTCTCTAGAAACAACCAGAACATAAGATAAGCATTGACAACTAAGAACACACCTTATCCAACATTCTAGATGAGTGGATAAGATTGAGAAGGTTGTAGACACCATGTGCTTAATTAGTGTGCTAACTCCTGTGTTATAGACACCATGTGCATAAAAGAGGTACAAACTCTTATGTTGTCAACATGACAACTCACAAGAGTGTGCATAATCCTAGGTGAATAATAAATAAATATTAAAATATGCATTAACCTAAGTAAACTTAAGTAAGTGTAAATAGTAAATACTTATTTACACCCACAAGGATAAAACCACAAAAGTTGCTACTGCTAAAGAGGAGGAAATGAGGCTCAAGATGAATAATTTTTAGACAAAAGAAGCAAATGAAACCCCATCTCCAAAATATATTATCCATAGCTTTAAGAAGTCCCCTCCATTAGAAGAGCATGTTGTTATAACTTCTCCACTCCCCATGTAAAAAAGACACCCCTATCAACCCTCTATACCTTTTACTATTTCACTCTTTCAGGGTGGACCAGTTGTATGGAATCTTGATGGTCCTAAAATACGATTTTGGGAGAGTAGAGAAAATTTGAAGCTATCATGGGAGGAGTTGCATCCTAAAGAGGAGAATATAGAGGCAGAGATTGAGTATAAGGAAGAGGATACAATCCTCTTATTTGAAGAGATTCCCTCTTTTATGGAGTAAGAAGAAACAAATAAGGTTGTTTCTTCTCTTGGGGAACACATAGTGGCTTTGAGTCCTTAAAAGAAAATGAGGTTTTGCTACAAGCTAAGGAAGAATAAAATCATTTATTGTAGTAGACAGTCTTCTATGATATGGAGGATGATAAAATAATATACCAAGGATGGCTCTGTCCTTGACAAAGAGCTTGCTAATATGCATGTGGTTGTTCCTCAACCTATGCATATTACTGTGGTAGAGTTGGAAGAGTCTTTAAATGAAGATAATTTTTATCTTGAATTATTTTTTTCATCCATGGAGATGAATAAATCTACCCCTTCATTAGTGTAAGAATTTGGTATAGCTCTGATACCATGTAAGAATTTTCCTAAGGCAAGAATGAAATGCCAAGATCTAGAAGCTCAAGAGATAGCATAAGAGAGACAAGTTATGATCAAAGGAGAATAGATTAATCAAATAATTGGATGAATACATCATAGAAGAGCCTTGTATATAAAGACAATTGATATGTCTAGGATTTAGCAAAGAGATAAGCATAACAACTAAGCACATGTCCACCAAGAGTGGATTATCCTCCATTGTGCATGAATGTATGTGCAACAATGAGAGGATAAGAATGAAAAGATGTATCTCATAAAGAGATGTAGTAGACAACATGTGTTTAATTGGAGCACAAACTACTATGTTGTCTACATGACAACTATTATGAATATTCAAACTCCTAGGTGTCTACATGAAAACTAATATGAAAATGCATTAACTTAAGTAAACTTATGTAAAGTGTAAATAGTAAATACTTATTTACACCAACACCCCCCCTTAAGTGCAACTTAAGAAAATGTATTTAAGCTCACAAAGCCTAGATAATAATGCAAGATGAGTCATAACTAATAGGCCATGTTAGTTACCCATGTACAATATGTAAGTCCAAAACATATTCAATGCAATCTCTCATAAAGCTGAGAAAGAGGGAAAACCACATGGGGAAAACCCTCACCCAAAAAGAGAGATAAGTAAAATAAAAGAAAATGAGAGAGAAGAAGACCTCATGTGAGGAAAATATCCCTCCCATAAGAGAGACGAAGAGGAAGATAGACAAAGTAACCCCCCCAAAGTAGAATCTACACCAATGGTAGATGCTCTAGGCTCAATGTAGAAACTGTTCCATGAGTGTAGAAAAACATTCCTCCCCTTAGGAAGAAACATAACCAAAGGTGTATCAATGAAGCCTCCCCCATCTATAGGAAGAAACCTCAAAATGTATGATATCTCTAAAACAAGCTAAGTATCCCCATGTCAATACTAAAAGGTGCCTCCTCCAAATCATGTGTACTATGCCACTCTTCTTAAAAAGACAAAGTAGGATCAAATAAGGATGAATCTAGAACATGTATCAAAGACTCAAATATCTGCTCTAAAAATAAAGTGACCTCCTCCAAATGTTGTATTAAAGGATCTATGATTATAGAAACCTCAAAAGATCGATTACGTAAAGAATGAAAATGAGCGTCAGCATGCTCCCTCGCAACAATTAAAGAAGGATCATCTTCACCAAAGACAAGATGAATGTCATCAATAGTGTCTCCCAAAACTAGAAATTTCTATCAAACAGTCATCCTATGGAACTAAGTCTAGAAGACAATGAATATCCTGCTACACTAAATTACTTGAATCCATGGCTATGTGAATACAACTATCATCAATAATAATAGTAGATGGAATATCAATAGGAGGAGAAGCAATGGATGGCTCAACATCTTGATCACATGTGAGAACACCCAAGTTCAAGTAGCCAAAGTTCTCCACAAAGTCTAAATCAATAGTAGAAGTATGTTCAAAATATGCTAAAGAATTTTCTAGGAAATTATTGTCATCTTTATGAGAAAAATTCTAAGAAGTAGTATAGCCTAGATATGTAATCATCCACCCCTCTAGCAATGACTTGTCTAGTCTCCAATTCTTTGATAAAAATTGAATCAGGTGTGAATTTTGTTGTCCTTTCTCTATCTCCATGAGTGAGCTGATAGATGGAAATAAAATTATGACTTGGGTGAGGTACACACAACACATCTTTGAAGTATCCCTCCCCTTTATGAATAGTTCATTTTCCAATCATATTCATGTAAGTATGATTGCCCATCAAAATAGGTAGAGTATGAGATGGATAAAATGATGAAAACATAGACTGTGAAGATGTTATATGATGAGAATCCCCTGAATCTAGAAGCCATATCCCTAAATCTTGACTTGAAGTAGCTATTAAGGCTTGACCTTTTCCCATGTGATCCTTTCCTTTGTCAAAATTTGAATATGAAGAAGATGATGAGGTAGTAATTCTTGATGGTAGACCAATTTTATTCTTCATAAGAAGATTCTTGAGTTCATCTATCTCCTTATAAAAATGATGTTCTTCATGTCCATTCTTCTTTCAATTTACACAAGTAAGAAACTCCTTCTTGGATTATTTTCCCTTTTTGTTGGAGTTATCTTGTGGTGAGGTGGTTGAGTGTTCTTTCTCTTGTTGTGAATTTTTTTTCCATGATTTCTACTTCTTATTAGACCCCTTTCCTTGATTCCCTTTACTAGCCACCAATGATTTGGACTTTGAAGACTTGAGAATCTCCATGCTCATCAAATTTGATTGTTCTACCATGAAAATTTTTGTGAAGGAATCAAATGAAGGCATGGTGTAGGTAGAACCTAAGGTTAACTTATGATTGTTGAAGCTTGAAACAAATTATGCATACTCTAGAGGAAGTTCTCTCATCAAATTATAGATCAATTTTTCATCCTCTATGGTAATTCCACAATCCTTAACCATTGACTTTAGCTCATGTGCCTTGGTGATATAGTCTTGAATTGTGTCAAACTCCTTGGGATCTAATGACAGGATATTTTCATCAAATTCAAAACCTCTAGCTTTGTCTACTTTTGCATACAAGCTAGCAAACTTATCCCATGCTTCCTTTACTATTTTACAATTATCAATATGGAAGATAATATCTTCATGTACATACTTCCTTAAAGTACCAATAGCAACCTTATTGTTATAATTCCATTCACTTAGTTTATCAGGATTAGATTTCATCAACATAATCAATTAAACCCTTTTCCATCATTTTACTCCATGCTCTAATTTTCCATGTAGCATAATTATGTGGAGTTAAAAGTGGAAACCCAGGAGAACCCATGATACAAAATAAAATAAAACAAGAGAAAGAGAATTTCAAGCACTCAAGACACACCCCCCAAATCACTCGATCAAAGAACCCCCTCAAAATGGATAATTTTGGCACTTTATACTTAGTGCATATACAACTGCCACTTGTCAAAATAAACCAAAGTGGACTTCTAATTTTGATGGTTACAACAACAAATATGAAGCTATATCAGACTCAACAAGATAAGACACAAGACCTCTTAGGATCTAATTAATTACAAGTGCCAAAATAGACCAAAATGAGACCAAAATTTGAAAGTAATGTATCTACTCAAAATTACACCAAACTGATACTAGATCTAGAAAGTAGACAAAAAATCATGCACTTTCAAAAAAAAATAGCACCTAAATATGTGTCCAGATTAGCCCGAACTAAGCCTTTGAAGTTGCAAAAATTTTGATTTGTGATTTTTAGAAAAAATTAGGAATAGGGATTGTAAACCACCTACAACAATGATTAGATCATGAAATTCTATCACAAAACAAAAAAAATTGCTCGAAAAAAGGAGTTCGTATGGGGGAGATATCACTGTTTGAAAATTACCTCTGCAATTATTTTTCCTAAATCACTACTGTCACACCTCCAAAAATCAAATGACTATATATTTTGCCTCAAATGTCTAATTTTGATGAAACAAAAGCTTATTTAGGGGTTTTGTGACCTTTTGAATATGATGCCAATATCTAAATTACACCAGCAAGCTCCAATCTTGACCTACAAAAAAAATCTCTCCAATGGCTATGTAATGAAACTCCTATGGCTCTGATACCATATAAGAATTTGGTATAGCTCTGATAGTATGTAAGAATTTTCCTAAGGTAAGAATGAAATTCCAAGATCTAGAAGCTCAAGAGATAGCACAAGAGAGACAAGCTATGATCAAAGGAGAATGGATTAATTAGATAATTGGATTATGAATACATCATAGAAGAACTTTATATACAAAGGAAATTGATATGTCTAGGAGTCAGCAAAGAGATAAGCATAACAATGAAGCACGTCCACCAAGAGTGGATTATCCTCCATTGTGCATGAATGTACATGCAACAATGAGAGGATAAGAATGCATAGGTTATCTCATAAGGAGATGTAGTAGACAACATGTACTCAATTGGAGTGCAAACTATTGTATTGTCTACATAAGAACTCATATGAATATGCAAACTCTTAGGTGTCTACATGACAACTAATATGAAAATGCATTAATCTAAGCAAACTTAAGTAAAGTGTAAATAGTAAATACTTGTTTGCACCAATAACTAGAATATCATGAGTTGCAGTAGCAACAAGTGGAAATTCACACCATACTAGTAGCTCCTAAGGAGGTGGCTCATGAGTAACATGATATAAAGGTGTAGATGATTTCTTCATAAGTGGAAGAGGAGTCACTTCCAAACAAGCAAGGTATAAACATTGTAGAGAAGAACAGCCTAGTCAAAGCTAATTTCTTAGACCCAAATCCATCAAGCAGATGCCTCATAAGGCATCTAATTCTGTGAAATGTCAACTCATTGCCCCTAGTCATGATTATTTCAAATCATGAGGAATATTTTCACAATAAGGAGAAATTATGTCTTACTCAATGTAACACTATACTAACACTGGAGAGATTTTTTTCTCTTAATGTTGGAAAATTTTTCCATGTAGAAATATGCTTTTCATGCTTACTAATCTTTCTAGTTTACATTTGCATGAAAGAAACAATCAGTTGGTTAGGAAGGACCGCTACTTCAACAAGCCAGATAATGGCTTTGTTTGGTTTCCATTTGGTAAATTTTTGTACATAGTATATTAGATGTTTCCTTTTTTCAAAGAAGTCCATGAGTACAACTATTTCCCTCTTGGAGATAGTATTTTTTGATGTTTTGACAGTTTCAAAGTTGCTGATTTTTGTTGTGACATAAATGTGCATCATTTTTTGATGCTTATGACTCCATACCTAATGGATTTCTCTAAGGCCACTAATCATATCTTTAGCAAATAAGCATCCCCCTTGAGTTTCCAAAAATGTTGATAGTTATTGTCACTCATTATCTCATTACAAATAACTAATCAGAGACATCTTTCATGGGATAAGTTGTGTAATTTTAAGCCAAAAAAAGTTGTTTATTTTTGGCATTCTTAGGTGTAGTAAAACATTATGAATTTTTGGGTGTCATAGGAGCTACATCAAATGAGTTGGCTTATTGGAGGAATACTTATTTTTCTCATTCAATGTTCACAAGTTGAAATTATGGTGTATTTTCATGCCCACACCTGATCGCAAGTCAAATTGAAGAGAGAAGTTTTTAGGTTGCAATGTTACACTATGGTGTATTTTTGGGTGTCTTAGGACTGCATTTTTGCTCATTCAACATTTTGATCTTGTGCATGTTATGATCTTGCACAAGTTACATTCTTACATAGGTTACAATCTCGCATTATTTTTTCATTTTTTGTTGTCAAGTAGAAAGAATTTCATGCTGCAATGGTGTGTTGTTGTTTTTTTCTATGCACTACATGACATCGCAAGGCTAATGAGAACATGGAAGAGATCGTGTGTGGTGGTGCATAGGCTAAATCTGTAGGATATTTTCTTGCTCATGTAACATCATAGGTCTTTTGTGTAGGAATTTGTTTCATGTTGTGATGGTGCATAGGCAAAAAATGTGGTGTATTTTTGTGCCTACATTAATTTTCTACGGTGACTATGATAAAAATCAAGAGATTGATATTTATTGCTAAACTAATTTTTGGGGATTTTTCACATGACATCAAGGCTTTTCTTTCCTATGTTGACACTTTTAGAAGTATGTCCATGATTTTCTTGATTTGGGGAGCATTTATTGGCCCTTTTTTTTCATTTCATGAGTAGATTTTATGTACATAATCAAATTTTTTCTGACTGTTTCTTGATTTGCATTTTTAAACTTAAATCTAGTATAGTTGGAGTTTGAACTTCATTATTTTAACTGAGAAATGTTATAATTCTTTAGAATAACTGAGGGGGGGTGGGGTGAATCAGTTATCCAAGGTCCAATGATGTCCAATACAACTTTTTCTACAAATCTTTAATGGCACATAACTGAAATTATCATGCATGCAATTGAATATTAAACAATCATGAAAAGTAAACATGCATCACAATATAAAACTAAGGATTTGATAACCTAGAAACCCTCTAGGAATAAGAAGGTAACACTGGAGTGGGGATGATACCCACAAAATAACTACACAATTGATTTCAACCACTTCTGATTGTCTGCCCTGTTAAAGGCCTTCCCTATTAAAGGCTACAACACATTGTTAAATGTGACCTTGTTAAAGGATTTAAGAACATTCAACTTGGAATTTCACCCTATTAAAGGATTTACATAGAGATGTTAGGCTCACCCAATTCCATGGGATTTACAGTCACCTACTCAAAAGAATCTTTCATCCCTCACTAAGGATCTCCTATCCTCCTCCTAAGGATCTCTTTATCCTTCTCTTGGGGATCTCTTTATCCTTTTCTTGAGGCTTATCCACCTAGTTGTTAAGCTAACCTAGAAATATAGTGTTTCAATATCTAATACAATGGTAAGAAAGTATTAGAAGGGTTTTGACCTGATATAGATTCCAACCCTAACTGTGCAGATTTCAGATCACTTCTTCAATTCTCTTCTTTGCTTGGCTTTCCTCCTTTGTAGTGTTGACAACTTGTTCACCCTTCAAGATCTATCTCCTTGAGTTCTTCCACTCATTATGACAAAGAACTCTATGGTTGCTCGATCAATTCAAAGTCTTGATGCTCTATTCTTACTCCTCTTGGCTTCTTCACATGATTACACTTATGACCAACTCCCTCTCATACATGCGCATTTGATCTCTGACTTGTAGCTCCTTATAAAGAAGTTTTGTTCTTGATTTCTCACTCATATATTAATTTTCTCTTAAGAAAATAGTATTGTTTCCCTCCAAATTGTTTCTTCTAGAAACTTCATGATAAATCCATTAGCATTCACCTTGAAAATGGTTTGCATGGATTACATAGAATTCTGTGACATCTACTCATCATCCCTATCATCCAACTAATTCACAAAATTTGATGTAACAAACTTATCACTGCTGATCTGCCAAATCTTTGACTTTAACAAATAATGCAGCAACTCAACATCATTGCTTTACTTATGCTTGGCTCCTTCTGTGTTACTCGGCTTCTATTATTATTAACTAGCGCTTGGTACCTATAGCATTTTTTGCTTTGCTTGGCACTTGAAGAATTACTCAGCATCCATTATTTTTTTTTGCTACTCGACACCTGAAGGATTCTGTGTTACTTAGCACCTAATCTTCACTTGGCACTTGAAGACTACTCAGCACTTGAAGATCACTAGGCACACACTAAGTTGAACTTGCTTGTCTTCAACTGAGAATCTGTTCGACACTAACTAGAGCTTAGTTAATCCTTACATCTTTGATATGTCTTAGTGTGTCCATCCTCTATGTCTTAGAGTATGTCATCAATACACTATTTCATCAATGGCTTAGTTGATCCTTATACTTCATTACAACATCATAACTTCAACCTTTCTCTAGGTACTCTAATTACATCTTATTGATTGCCACCTCCTTGTCAATCAACCAATTGATAGTATTTGGATCACTAAAGCAATTGTCATTCCTGCAAGTGGCAAGTTTGACATCAATGACAAAACAATGATTGAAAATATTCTTTAACAGTTCCATTATTCTTCATTCATGATCTTTTCAATCATTTCCAACAATCTCCCTCTTTGGCATTGATGGCAAACCAAACTGATCAATTGATTAAGCTGATCAACTTAGTTACCACCAAAATTACATACGTTTTCTTTTGCTGATACAAATTGAATCCTTTGTTTTGGTTCTCCCTCTAGACTGTTGCTTTTCTTTACTCTATATCCCTGATCCTTCATATATATATATCCCTTTTTGTATTGATTAGTTTTTCATATATCTCCCTCTTTGACATAAATGTCAAAGATGTAGCATCTTTAACATGCTAAATAGAGGCTTTGCATCATCATGTTTTTCTCCCTCTGTCACCATGCTTATGACTAATCTAGAGTTTCACACTCCTTTTGTCATCCTTTGCATCATTCTTCTGATATTTCACTGATCTACTCCTATTGATGCAGGGCAGCTTCTATGTTGCTTTAGACTACTTGAGTTAGGGGCATTACCCCCAACTTGCCTCTAAGATATTCATAAGCATCCTTCGGTAATGGTTTGGTGAAGATATTTGCAATTTTTTCCTTTGTGTGAATGTACTCCATCTTTACTTGTTTGCCTTCCACCAATTCTCTAACATAGTGATACTTGATTGCAATTTGCTTGGTTTTTGCATGCATTACTAGATTTTTGGATATGTTTATAGCACTTGTATTATCACAATACAGTATCATAGGTTTAGTTACCTCTTCTTTCATTCTTTTCAATAGATTTTTGAGCCACACAATGTTTGTGCAATTAACTGTTGCTGCCACATATTTTGCTTTTGCAGTGGACTGAGATGTGCATGTTTGTTTCTTGCTAGTCCAAGTAACTAGCCTTTTACCTAAGAATAATTCTCCTCCATTTGTGTTTTTCCTATCATCAATGTTTCCTCCCTAATCTGCATCTATGTATGCATTGAGCTCAAACTTCTCATTCTTTTTGTAATATAGGCCAAAATCATCAGTTCCTTTGAGATACCTCATTATCCTTTTTATTTCCATGAGATGATTTTCTCTAGGATTGGTAGAGAATCTACCCACTATTCTAATTGTTAGTGCTATGTCCGGTCTGCTATGTACAACATATTTTAGTTTTCCAATCATGGATCTGTACATTGTTTGATTGAATTCAGCTAATTCATCATTTTTAGATAGCTTATGTCATGTTGCCATTGGTGTGCTGACAGGTTTGGAGTCTTCTAATCCAAACTTCTTGATTATCTCCTTGATGTATTTTGATTGTGTCACAAATATACCATGTTTTAGTTGATGCACTTGCAATCCTACAAAGAACTTGATTTCTCCAAACATAGACATTTCAAACTCATGTTTCATTTTGTTAGCAAAACTTTTGCACAGTACTTCCTTTCCTCCAAAAACTATATCATCCACAAATATTTTAGATACAAGAATATCCTTACCTTCTTCTGATTTGATGTACATGTTTTTGTTATCATCAGTTCTTTCAAATCCTATTTGCACCAAATATTTGTGAAGTCACTCATACCAAGCTCTAGGGGCTTGTTTCAATCCATATAGAGCCTTATGTAGTTTACATACCTTATTTTTGTTCTTTTCATCAACAAAACCTTCTGGTTGCTCTATGTAGACTTCCTCTTCAAGTATACCATTCAGAAATGCAGGCTTTACATCCATTTGATAGACTTTAAATCCTTTGAAGGCTGCATATGCTAGTAAAGTCCTTACTCCTTCCATTCTGGCAACTGGAGCAAAAATTTCTCCATAATCTAGTCCTTCTTCTTGTGCATATCCTTTGTAGACTAATCTTGCCTTATTTCTTGTGATTTCACCATTCTCATCTAACTTGTTTTTGAACACCCACTTGGTTCCAATCACATTCTTATCAACTGGTCTTGAGACTAAGGTCCATGTCTTGTTCTTCTCAATTTGTTCTATTTCTTCTTTCATAGCATTATACCAGTCATCATCTGTTATGGCTTCACTTACTATTTTTGGTTCTATTTTGCTGAGAAGACATGTTTCATTTTTTATTCTATTCCTTTTCATTGGTCTTGCCTCTTTGTTTCCAATAATTTGTTCTACAGGATGATGTCTTTTCACATACTTTTCCAATATAGGTTTTTCCTTGTTTGCATGTTGTCTCTTTTAGAATCTGTATCCTCATGCATATTTTCATTAGGTATTTGTTCATTTTCTTCTTGTTGGCTATTCTCAGAATCTGAATGAACATTTTCTATATTCTATAGCTCAACTTTTGAACGTGTCTATTGTTCGACATTCATTGTCTGTGACTCGACAGATATTGGATTTTGTTGTTGATTGTCATTTTGAGTTGCAAATTCACCATTATTAGTTATACCTTCATAAAAGTATACAAAGGTCTTGTATTCTTCTGCTTTCTTGGTGTTCTCAGCACTTTGAACTTCTGTAAGCTCATCAAATTTCACATTTGTGCTTTCTACTACTTTGTTAGTGTTACCATTCAAGCACTTATAAGCTTTGCTTCTAGTAGAATAACCAAGAAATGTGCCTTCCTCACTCTTTGTGTCAAACTTTCCATTCCTAGACTCTTTATATATAAATCAATTGCATCCAAATATTTTGAAATGTTTTACATTAGGAGAATGCCCATACCATAATTCAAAAGGTGTTGCATTTGTACCTTTCTTGACTTGAACTCTGTTGAGTGTATAGACTGTAGTACTTACAACTTCTCTCCAGTACTTGAGTGCAACATTTTCCTCCATCATTAAGGTCTAGGCATAGTTAATAACTGATCTATTCCTTCTCTCTGCTATACCCTTCTGAGGTGGAGTTTTGGGTGCTAATGTATGTCTTCTAATTCCTCTTTCATTGTAGAATTCTTCAAATTCTCTTGATGTGAATTCACCTCCTCTATCAGATCTAATACATTTTTGGTTGTTTCCATTTTCTTTCTCAACTCTGGCCAAGTACCATTTGAACATTTGGAATGCATTTGATTTTTGTTTTAGGAACATGACTTTCATCATTCTTGAATAGACATCTACAAATTGCATTATGTATCTGTCACTTTTGTAGCTTTGTACTTCAATAGGACCACACAAGTCAGTATGAACTAGCTCTAATACTTCATTTGAAGTATAAGTCCTACTTTTGAAAGTTGACTTGGTCATCTTCCCTAGTTGGCATTGTTTGCACATGGTGTTAGTAGGCTTCTTCAACTTTGGTAGACCTCTAACTTTCTTCATTTTGTTGATGCTTATCATATTGTCAAAATTTATATGACATAGCCTCTTGTGCCATAACCATACATCATCAGTTTGAACAATAAGACAAGAAGCATCTTCCATGTCGAGGTAAAACAAATTACTCTTAGTCTGATCACCTTTTCCTAATAGACTTCCTTGAGAATCATAAATCTTAGCAACTCCTTTTTCAAATTCAACTTTACACCCTATGTTGCCTAACTATGAGACACTTAACAAGTTATAATTCAGTCCTTCAACATAGTATGCATTATCACATGATATATTTTCAGTAAGCTTGATACTACCTTTTTCTTTGATTTGACATGGTGTATTGTTACCAAATCTAACACTATTTCCTTCATATTGAATAAAGGTAATGAACTTACTTTTGTCTCCAGTCATGTGATGAGAGCATCCAATGTCTATGATCCATCTATCATTCTTGTTCATGCAGGTTACCAGAGCAGTTGCTTCATCTTCATCTGATTCATCTTTCATAGCCACATAGACTACTTCATCATCATTCTTGTTAGAGTCTTTTTCAACAATATAGCATCTTTTGCATTTACCTTTGTAGTCCTTGTTTTCCTCTTTCTTGTTCTTGAAGTTGCCTCCATCCTTGTAATTTTTCTTTTGTGTGCATCTGGTTACAATGTGACCAACTTCATTACAATTGAAATAAATTATTGGTAGCTTACCTTTGAATTTGCCGCTTCCTCTGTGAAATCTTCTTGCTAGTAATGCCTCCAATTGGTCCACATCATCTTCATCAGTGCTACTATCACTGGATACATACTTTCCTTTTCCATTTTTTTTCTTTGTTTGAACCTCCTCATTGTCTTTCATTATCATCTTAGCTTTGAATGCAGATTCAAACTTTTCTGGCTTGTAGTTGTCAAAGTTGGATAGCTCAAAGGCAGTGAGTCTTCCAATTATTCCTTGAAATGTCACTGTGTTGCCTAGTACACACCTTAGCTCTTGGATGGCTAATACTCTTATAGCATAAATGGAAAGCAAATTTCTCAAGTATTTGCTGCATACTATTTCTTCTGCTAATTGTCCTCCTAGGCTTCTTATGGCACTAACTACTTCCTTCATTCTTGCACCCTATTGAGCAACATTCTCTCCTTCTTCCATTTTCATATCATCAAATTTTTGTCTTAGGCTTTCTCTTTTGGCTCTCTTGACATTATCATCTCCTCCATAGATTCTTGATAATGTTTCCCACATCTGATGTGAAGTATCACATCCTTTGATGTCATCATACTCAGCATAGCTTAGTGCTGAAGCAATATCTAACATTGCTTGATTGTGCTCCTTCTTGCTCATGCCATCTGCAGTGAGGGGTCATGCAAGGTCTACATGATCAACTATGATTGAGGTCTGTGCATAGTCGCCTATTGATCCAAGGTGTAGCTTCATCAAACTTTGTCATGCAACAAATTTTTCTTTGTTTAGCTTGGAAATTTCTCTCTTAGACATCTTGATCTTCCTACTACTAGTACCTTGAAACAAATCAGCAGTGAGCTCTGATACCAATTGTTATAATTCTTTACAATAACTGAGAGGGGGGGTGAATCAGTGATCCAAGGTCCAATGATGTCCAATACAACTTTTTCTACAAATCTTTAATGGCACATAACTAAAATTATCATGCATGCAATTGAACATTAAACAATCATGAAAAGTAAACATGCATCACACCATAACTCTAAGGATTTGATAACCTAGAAACCCTCTAGGAATAAGAAGGTAAAATTGGAGTGGGGATGATACCCACAAAATAACTACGCAATTGATTTCAACCACTTCTGATGGTCTGCCCTATTAAAGGCTACAACACATTGTTAAATGTGACCTTGTTAAAGGATTTAAGAACATTCAACTTGGAATGTCACCCTGTTAAAGGATTTACATAGAGTTGTTAGGCTCACCCAATTCCATGGGATTTACAATCACCTACTCAAAAGAATCTTTCATCCCTCACTAAGGATCTCCTATCCTCCTCCTAAGGATCTCTTTATCCTTCTCCTACGGATCTCTTTATCCTTTTCCTGAGGCTTATCCACCTAGCTGTTAAGCTAACCTAGAAATGTAGGGTTTCAATATCTAATACAATGGTAAGAAAGTATTAGAAGGGTTTTGACCTGATATAGATTGCAACCCTAACTATGCAGATTTTAGATCATTTCTTCAGTTCTCTTATTTTCTTAGCTTTCCTTCTTTGCAGTGCTAACAGCTTGTTCACCCTTCAAGATCTGTCTCCTTGAGTTCTTCCACTCGTTATGCCAAAGCACTCTATGGTTGCTCGATCAATTCAGAGTCTTGATGCTTTTTTTTTACTCCTCTTAGATTCTTCACATGAATACACTTATGACCAACTCCCTCTCATGCATGCACATTTGATCTCTGACCTGTAGCTCCTTATAAAGAAGTTATGTTCTGAATTTCTCACTCAAATCTGAATTTGCCCTTAAGAAAATGGTATTGTTTTCCCTCCAAATATTTTCTTCTAGAAACTTCATGATAAATCCATTAGCATTCACCTTGAAAATGGTTTGCATGGATTACATAGAATTCTATGACATCTACTCATCATCCCTATCATCCAACTAATTCACAAAATTTGATGTAACAAACTTGTCATTGTTGATCTGGTGAATCTTTGACTTTAACAAATAATGTAGCAACTCAACATCATTGGTTTACTGATGCTCGGCTCCTTCTGTGTTACTCAGCTTCTATTATTATTTACTAGCGCTCGGTACCTATATCATTTTTTTCTTTGCTCGGCACTTGAAGACTTACTTGGCATCCATTATCTTTTTCTGCTACTCAACACTTGATCTTCACTAAGCACTTGAAGACTGCTTGGCACCTAAAGATCACTTGGCACACACTAAGTTGAACTTGCTTGTCTTCAACTCAGAATTTGTTTGTTACTAACTAGAACTTAGTTAATCCTTACATCTTTGATATGTCTTAGTGTGTCCATCCTCTGTGTCTTAGAGTATGTCATCAATACACTATTTCATCAATGGCTTAGTTGATCCTTATACTTCATTACAACATCATAACTTCAACCTTTCTCTAGGTACTCTCGTTATATCTTATTGATTGCCACCTCCTTGTCAATTAACCAATTGATAGTATTTGGATCACTAAAGCAATTGTCAGTCCTGCAAGTGGCAAGTTTGACATCAATGACAAAACAATGATTGAAAACATTCTTTACTAGTTCCATTATTCTTCATTCATGATCTTTTCAATCATTTCCAACAAGAAATGCCTGTTGTCACCTAGGTTGGCACCCTTGTCCAAGGCCTATGCGCGAGGACAACCTAGTGAAACATGGAAACAACCTCCAAGCTGTGGGACTTGAACTGCGAGGTTGAGTCTCTAGAGAAGGCCGGCTTCCTCTTACTATCAGGGTACACCTAACTACTCTCGAAAGGAAAAGGGGAAGAAGGAGATGCAGAAAAAAACTCTACCTTGCCTAAACTACGGAGGTGATGCACCAAAATAGAGTGTTCAGACCCATTTCTGCCCATATATGCACTATTGAACCAGAATGAAACTAAGGATATATATACATACAGGCTTGTTTTGATCTAATAACCTCATGCAGATCAAGAAGCACAACTGAATAACACAAGGAAAGAGGAATCTTACTTATATATTATCCAGTAGGCAAGAAACAAATACAGTATGTAGGTTACAGATCTTGACAATACGCCAATGAGAGGCAAAACAGGATGCACATACACATTGATGGCTGAAGGAGATAAAATAGAGAATCATTCAGTTCAAAGGCACAGGAAATGTTACACTGAGAGTTGCATAGCAATATCAGAGAAATCAGAAAGAGTCGACCCTTGGAAAAGATTACAAAATTGCCTTTATAGTTCAAGCATAACTGAGGGAAATGATTCTGCATTAACTGCTCAACTACTACCATTGAACCCCAAAATATCTAATCAAAGATCACACTTGAGCATGGTTCTCAAGTACAAAATCAAATTTTTGACTGAAGGAATGCCTCGAGTAGACAGAAGCAGCGCCAATGAATGATCCTGACATAGTAGATGGATCGACTGAGATGGTGGAGTGTTTCCCTATGCCTTGCATTCATTTCAAGTAGGTCAGAATTGATCACAAAGATCAGATCGCAAGATAACCTTGATCACTTTTGCTTCTTGGTTCATGAATCAACAGGGTTGAAGCAAGTCAAACAGGCTATACAAGCCAGCTGGGTCATGTGGGCCAATCACCTTTCTTCGCTCTGCCACCTGGGGAAGTCTTTCGTGGTTGACCTTCTATCATTGAACTAACCATGCCACCCTTGCAAATATTCATATTAACTATGATGATTATATTAATTGCCAGCCACCGACCATCCTTTCTGACTGGGCCAGCGAGACGCACGTCAACAAGGCGTTGTGTCACCAACATAAACTTCGAGCAACTTACCCATAGCGAGGTGGCGACGACCATCGATCGGCCTAGATTTGACGATCATGAAGACTCATCATACTCCATACTGTCCTTACCCTAGGCCCATCATATTTGGCACCACCTCCAAAACTGCTGTCATATCCAACCGACACCTAGCAATACCTCAATGACCACACCCTGGCAAGACCTGGCCCCACTAACATGTGGTGACCTGTCGCTATGTTGCTATGGTAAAGATCACACATCTTCACCATGGTGATATGGTGACAATCGTTGATCTTGTCTAATCTAACGGCCATGAAGACCCACCTTCCTGCAACCTTCCTCCCTCGTAATTCGTTGGGCCCGTGGTACATGTGGCACTTCCCTGTTGGTCTGTCGATCATTTGATCCCTACTGTGCTAGCAGCATAAAATATGGTCCCACCAGGACACGTGGCACCCTATCACTACATCATCGATGTTATCTCTCGAGCAGATTCTAATGGCAAGATAGTGCTAGCCATAGATCTCTGTAGATCTGATGATCGTGAAGGCTCGCCTCTTGACTGTGCTAGCTGAACTGAAGATCTGGCACATGTGACTCCCTGTGATTCATCGTCGTGACACCAGACTCTACCAACTGGATAGATGAAGTACCTGACGTAACCCAACCGCTTGCCTAAAACCTCGCCGCTATCTTCTCCGGCTCACCAAACCTTGCCGCCGAACATGCTGACTCACCATCATCGGTACACCTTTTACGATGGGTGCTATGTTGCCGTAGAACATTTTTGACCCGCGCCATCCTCTGCCTTGCAAGCTGGACCCACCAGACATGTGGCGCCCTGTCGCTATGTTGCTATAGTAAAGGTCGCACATTTTCACCATGCCGATATGGCGACGACCATTGATCGGCCCTAATTTGGCGGTGGAGAACTTGCGAGGCGTAAAAATATCATAAGGTTCAAAACTTAGGTAATTTTGATATCTTCGTGGGTATTAAAATATTAGTAATTGGGGAGGTGACCATTGGGCGGGGTAACATTCAAATTTTGAAACTTGGCAGGGCAAACAAAATGTGGTAACAAAATGTGGTAACAATGCCCAATCTCTTCAAATGAAGATTTCTACATATTTTCTAGGTTCTTCTCTTTTGTACCCTTATGCTCCACAACTAAATTCCTTTTTCCTTCCATTAATAGAATTATGCATGTTTTACTTATATTTCAACAATTTGTATTTGTACATATTATTTTCCTTATCCTAAATGTTTTCTTTCTTTCTTTTCTCAAGTTTTTATGTTGAATCTATTTTTTCTTATGAATGTTATATAAGTGAATACATTTTCCTTGTAACATCTTATTAGTTATGATCTACATATGACTTTTAGAAAATAATAATAGAGTTCAGAGTTGTGTCTTTTTTTAGGGTTTTATTGATATTTTTTACAGCCATAGGTAGAGTTAGCAACAAAATTTCAATCCAGTACATCACCTTTCCTTTTCAACATTTTTCATTTTATGTAGTCCTTCTCCCTTTTCCCTCAAAGTTGTAGTTTATGTGCATTGTGATTGTAAGGAAGCTGACCTTCTATGGAGATTTGGCCTCAAAACACACAAGTCCCACACTTGGAGGTTGTTTCCATGTTACACAAGGTCACTTGAGGGGCATACCTCAAGTAGGGGTGCCAAATTTTGTGTCAACATGAACCTTGAGGAAAAAAGAAGTGCTGAAGTTGGGGAATTTGGAAATTTTATGAAATCTTTACACAAGGAATTGAAAATGAACTTGGAAGACAATAATTTGGGATATAAACAGAGACCTGATTAAAAAAAAGAGACATTAATATTTTGAAGTTGGTGATGAGGTTATGATTCATTTGAAGAAAAATAAATTTATAATTGGTACCTACAACAAGATGAAGATAAATAAATTTGGTCATTGTAAGATTTTAAGGATGTTTGACAGTGGAAATACTTTTGAAGTTGAATTACAAGAAGTCATGGACACTTCACATATATTCAATACTATAGTTATCTTTGAGTATTTTAAATAAGATGATGAGCTAAATAATACTTGGATTACCCTAAAAAGAAGGTGGACAACATTGAAAGGATTTTGAAGAGCAAAGTAAGGAAGAGTGCTAGAGGAAAAGACTACCTAGAATACCTAATTTGTTGGAAAGACAAGCCAGTTGAGGATAGTTCATGGATTACATAAGATGAGTTGGGTATTTATGATTCATGTCAAAATATTAGTCATGCTTGATGTGGACATCAATTATTTATTAACCTCAAATGTCTGATGCTAGAGCATCTTGGATCTTTGGAAATCTCACATCAATCAAAAATATTTCTTATTTTCTATATTAATCTACTATTCACAAAGTAGTGGTTGTTGCTTTTGGTTTCCTATTGTGCACAGTTGATATCATGTAAATGACCTATCCTTGATCCTTCTTCTAAGTGTGTGAATTCTAACATTCCATATTTCTTGAGTTCGATGTCATTCTTTATGGTCCATATTTCCTTCTATTTTTTCCACTAAAGTGCATTATTTTGATTGGTGTGTTTCCTATGATTATGTGGCATCTTGTGTAATTAGGAGCTAAATCCTAACACATGCATGCACCTACCACTAAGTTTTCTAGATTTTATATTATGATCTTCTTGGGTTTTGGTTTACTCTTCCAAGTCTAGACCTATATTGTAAATAAATTCTTGACTGGCCAACTTGTGGCTTAGCTAGCTATACAAAATCTTGGTTAGATGCAGGAAGGAAGATTTCTTAGAGGATATAGATTCAGGATGTGAGTTGGGACTCCAAATTTATAACACTTATTTTTTATAAGGCTACAACTTGGAAGATCTCATAGTCAGTCATCTTGTTGTTTTGGTATATGAAGTCAAATAATTAAACCTATTAATGTGCACCACCTAGCCTTGTGTTCTCTTTGGTTATCTAATTTCTATGTATAGCGTCCATGTGTAACATTGGGCACCGAAGTGTTGGTAGTATCAAGGTGATTTTATTCAACATGTTGCATGTCCTCTACTCCCTACATCAAAGAACAAGAGACGTTTGTGGAACATGTTTTTACTATAGAGTAGAAGGTCATAAAGCTTATGAATGTTCTTAATTTCAATGAAGAGAAACCAAGAGAGATGAAGGCTAGGCAAGAGTTTCACATGTAGATGAAGATGCCAAGTCATCACATTTTGAAGATGTTAAAAGAGAAGTCTTAGTTAACAAAAAAGTCTTATTCAGTAATGAGGATGAATCTAAAGAAAGAAGGATCATGTTTCACACTAGGTACAAGTGTTAGGATAAGTGTTGTAGTGTAATTATCATCAGTGGGAGCATTGACAATTTTATGTCAAAGGATATGGCAACAAAGTTAATGCTTAAGAGAGAGAGGAACATGTTGTGAGGTCTCACCCCGACCCTTCGTAGCATAGTTTTTACCTTATTATTTTGATACTTAGGACTCGATACATCAAGACATTATTGGGTAGTTGAACATATTATATTATTTCATGTTGTGTGTATTTTTGCCCTCGTATTTTTTGGCATGACACATGCATCCATACTAGATTACCTAGGTGCAGGATGACCACAAGGTCTTGGTCAATGAACCTCATCTAGTAAAGTTCAAGATTGGGAGTCACCATGATGAGGTACTATATCAAATCATGTCCACGGACACATTTCATATGTTATTGATAAGGTTGTGGTAGTTTGGTAGGTGTATTATATAGGATAGTCATGTGAATACCTATCCCTAACAAAGGATGGAGTGAGACATAAGATGAATTCATTTAATGACATAGAATAAAATGTATGTACTAATGTCAGAATTATTTTGGTTGATGGAAGGAAGTTCCTAGAAGATATGAGGCATAAGAATATGTATGTTTCATTAATTCCAAAAGCTGGTAAAGAAGAAATAGAAGATTTACTAGATATTGTAGATTTATCAGATAAGTTTTAGGATATTGTATCCAGTGTTAATGTGCCCAATGGATTACCACAAGTAAGAAATATTATTTATCAGATGGACTTGATTCTATTATCCAATTTGCTAAATAAGGAAATACATAGAATGACACAAACAGAAAGTGAAGAGTTTAATAGACAAGTACATGAGTTATTGTAGAAGGGTTTTATTTGAGAAAGTATGAATTCATGTGTTATAAAAACAATATAAGAACCAAAGAAGAATGAAGAATGGATAATGTGTATGAATTCTTGAGCCATCAACAAAATTACTATCCAGTACATATTTTCCTTGCCAAGGATGAATGATATTATGGACTATTTGAGTGGATCTTTGTATCACACAAAGATGGAATTGAAGAGTAGATATCACCAAATCTAGATTAGAGAAGAAGATTAATGAAGAATGCCTTCAAGAAAAAGGAGGGGTTATATGAGTGGTTACTCATGTGTTTTGGGCTAACCAACACACTGAGCACATTTATGTGGCTCATGAATGAGGTATTGAAAGGATTTTCGGATAAGTTTATCTTTGTCTTCCTAGCTCATATTTTGATCTTTAGTAAGAAATTGGAGGAGCATATAATGAATATTAATAGGGAGTTTGAGAAGTTAAGGGAAGAGAAATTGTTGATTAATTTGAAGAAGTGTAGTTTTGTGAAGGAGTTAACATATCTGGGGTTTGTACTTTCAAAAGAAAGTCTAAAAATGGACCCTAAGAAGGTGAAGGATATCATCAAATGACCAATGCCAATAATTATAACTAAGGTAAGATCTTTTCATGATTTGGCTAGATTTTACATAACATTTATCAAGAGTTTTATCAATGTCTGTGCACCCTTGACTAAAATAATGAGAAGGGATAGGAAGGAGTTTAAGTAGACTACATGAGTAGATAGAAGTTTTGAATCATTGAAATAAAAAGTTATATAACAACCTATTTTAGCACTTCCAAATTTTAATTAAGTGTGTCAATTAGACTGTGATGCTAGTGGTAATGCAATAGCTAGTTTGAGCCAAGAAGGTAGACCTATTTCTTACTTTAGTGAGAAGTTGAATGATGTGAAAAGAAAATATAATGTATATGATTAGAAATTTTATGTTATTGCCCAGGATTTGAATAAGTGGAAACACTGTCTTTTTCCTAACAAGTTTGTTTTATATGTTAATCATCAAGCTTTTCCATATTTGAACACTCAAAGAAAGTTAAATTGGAGACACTTGAAATGAGTTGATTTTATCTCTAAGTTATACATTTGTTTTAAAACATAGGAGGAATAAATCTAACAAGGTTGCACATGCTCCTAGTAAGAGATAGATTTGGTTTATAGAGATGTAGATTAAACTCAAGTGAAAGTATCCATCAGATCCTAATTTTGGTGAATCTTGGAAAGCTTTTACAAAACCCATTACTCCAGACATAACCAAGTTGTTATTATGTAATCCAAGATGGTATGAATACATTCCAAGGAGTTATATGAGGCATAATCTCATCAAGGAAAATCATAATGAATGATTGGCTAGAAATTTTGCTTGTAATAAAATCTTTTATCAAGTTAGTGAGAATTATTACTGGCTACAATTATAGTGAGATGTCAAGAAGTTTTCATAGATTTTGATGAAAGGTTATCCCCTTAATACCATAAACATGTTGAAAAAGAAGATTGTTGAAGTACAAAAATGAAGTAGATTGTTGAAAAATATCATGGAACAATCATTATTTTGTCACTAATGTCAAACCTTATACTTGTTTGTAAGACAATTGCTAAATTTGGTCTGAATGTTGTCATTTGATTGATTGATGAAGAAGATTTTAAAAGAAAGGATAAAAAGAGTATGTAGAGAAAGGTTGAGTTATATGGTGCCGAAAAGGAGCACTAACACCAAATAAGACTTTGATAATATAGTGTAATGTTTATCTACTTAAGGCTACAATGAAAGGATACTTGAGAAAAGACAAGAAAAAGACTAAGCAAAGAAATGTGTCTACCAAGCCTGACCAAGAAAATAGTCAAAGCTGAGTAATTTCATTTAGGCTGTGTAGAAAGCTAGTTGTGGTCGAGCAAAGAAAAATTCAATATGTGTCAAGAAAAGGAAGTTTAGTATGTGTTGAGCACCAATAAAAATTAGTATGTGTCAAGCATCAAAGAATGGAAATAATGACTGAGCAAAGACTTAGTTCATGTTGAGAAACCTAGCGTTGACCGAGCATCAGAAGATAGTTATTGTTGAGCAAACAACATGTTATTGTCGAGTGATAGTAAAAAGAGTTTTGTCAAAGATTTGACAAACTTGAGTTGAAAAAGTTCATTTCTTGAATTATGTGAAGTGTGTTGAACATAAGTATGATGGGTTGGTGACACATGTTTCAAGATAACCCATTTGAAGAAAAATTTGAAGAGGATTGTAAGAGAATTTTCTAGAAGGAAATAAAATGGAAAAGACGGAGGATTCAATGAATCTAACCTAACCCTAAGATGCACAATTGTGATGAAGTAGAAAAAGATAAAAATTACCTATATTAGGATATAACAAGCCAAAAGCAAAGTGTTAGAGTGTGAACTAGAGATAGAGAGGAAGACTGGGGGTGTTTCTTCATATGGTGGCCAAAGGAATGAACCTGCAGTTGGCTTACTAAGCATGAAGGCTTGAGGAGGTGAAGGATTGAAGGGTGAACAAGAAATTAGAGATGAAGGGGAATGAATACCAAGCAGAATGGAGAGCTAAATAAGATATCTATAATCTACAAGTGAGTTATTTTGTTATCAGATCAAATCCTATTGTTACTTTCTAGTAATTATATCAATCTGGATAAATCCTTTGGATTAAGGTTGACCTAAAAATCATGAGTAAATCCTTTAACTCAGTGACATTCAAATGTAATGTTTTAAATTCCTCTAATAAGGCTCACTTTTAATAGGGTTTTTGAAATCCTTTAATCAAGGTCACATTTAACAATGTGTATTATAACCTTTAATAGGGTTGGCTCTTCATAGGGCTCACTTTAGAAGACTGAAAATTGGTAGCATGTTACTAGTGGCATTTAACAAATTGGATTTCCATGTTAAATATTCCTTGTGTCAAATAGTGTGACTAATTTTTTGGTATTTCATGTTTACATTTTTGTAAAGTTTATTTGACCTAGGATAGTAATATACTAAGGTTTGAGATATTAGATGATCTAATCAATGCATGCACATGTATTTGCTAAGTATTGAAAAGTTTTATCTATACATTTGGACCTTGGATAATTGATTCACCCACACTCTCAGATATTCTAAATTGTTCCAACAATTTGGTATCAAAGTGCTTGGTGCTTGTGAAGGAAAAAGTTTGAAGATACTTGAGGCTAAAGATCAAGATGTATAGAAAGGAGGTGCCCAAGTTAAACAAGGAAATTTTTCCTACATGGAAAATTTTGATGAAACTACATCTAGGAGGACTTGGAGATCATGCACAGTCAACTATCACCATTGAACATGTTGAAGTAGTTGGAGCCCTAATTGCAAAAAAACTAAAATAGAAGAAAGAACACAACTAGGCAATGTTGTTGATTGCATTTTCCCTAAGCTATTCAGAGTTTGAAGACATAAATACATGTACTACTTCTAAAGGAATGTGGGATACCCTATAGAATATCTATGGAGGAGACAAGAATGTGCTGAGAGCCAAAGTAGAAAGTGTAAGAGGAAAATTTGATGAAATGAGAATGAAAACAAGTGAAACTATAGTCTAGTATAGTACAAATCAAAGATATTATAAATCCAATCACAGGAGCAAATGGAATTATTGAAGATGAGACTGTGATCAACAAAGTGTTAAGAAAATTTCTGCCTACCTATGCTATTAGAGTCTTTGTTATAACAATAACTAAGGTGCACTCCTATAGTGATCTAACCCTTGAAGGATTGGTTGGTAGACCCGCTACTTTTGAACTTTCAAATTTTGCTAATTTCAAATCTGATAATAGTGATTCTTCTTTCAAATCTAAACTGTCACTCAAAGAACATAAAGGAAAGAAAAAGGTCAAGCATGTTGCTAGTGATAGTGAAATAGATGGTGAAGATCTAGAAGAATTGGAAGCAATGTTGGCTAGGAGATTTCATAGAGGCAAAGTAAAATACAAAGGTAAGTTACCCATCATATGTTTTAATTGTAATGAAATTGATCATATTGCAGCAAGATGTTCTAAGAAGACAAACAAAAGAAATGAAGACAAATCCAAAAGTAGAAAAGATAAAAATAAAAAAGGCTATTAAGACAAGGGAAAGAAAGCTTGTTAAATTATTGAAGAAGAATCTAATGATGAATCAGATGATCATGATGATGAAGTTGTCTATGTTGGTATGAAAGATGATTTGGATGAAGATGAGGAAATTGCATAATTAGTATCTTATGTAACCAAAAGTGAAAGATGGATCATTGATTGTGGATGTTCTCATCACATGACTGGTGACAAAAGTAATTTCATTACCCTTGAGCATTACAATAGAAATAGTGTTAGATTTGGTAATGATGCACCCTGTCTAGTGAAAGGTAAAGGATCAATAAGATTGAAAAAGAAGATCATGTGTGACAATGCTTACTATGTGGAAGGACATAACTATAATTTTTTGAGGGTGTCATAATTGAATAGTTGAGGATGCAAATTTGAATTTGAACACAACAAAGCTAAGATCTATGATGTTAATGAAGAACTCATTGGAAGTGGAGATCAGACAAGAGGTAATCTATTTTATCTTGACATGAATGAAGCTACCTATCTTGTTGTACAATTTGATGATGTGTGACTATGGAAAAAAATATTATTTCATATAAATTTTGACAACTTGGTTAGTATTAGTAAGATGAAAAGAGTCAGAGGTTTGCCAAAACTGAAGAAACTTGATACTGTGATTTGCAAACAATGTTAGTTAGGCAAGATGACCAAGTCTAGTTTTAAGAGTAAGACTCCTACTTTAAAAGAAATTTTAGAACTATTTCATACTAATATATATGGACCAATTTATGGGAAAGGCTACAAAGGTTACAAGTATTTTATTCTATTTGTTGATTATTACTCTAGAATGATGGTAATGATGTTTTTGAGAGAAAATTTTGATTCTTTTTTAATGTTTAACCGGCATCTAGCAAAATTTGAAAAGGAAACTAGTAAAAGCTTGAAATGTCTGAGATTTGATAGATGTGGAGAGTTTACATCGAATGAATTCAACAACTTATGCAATGATAGAGGAATCAATAGACAAACGTCTACACCTATGACCCCTCCACAAAATGGGATAGCTAAAAGGAGGCAAAAAATATGTGATGGATTGTGCTAGAACATTGATGATGGAGAAGAATGTTTCTTTGAAATATTAGAGAAAATTTATCAATACAATGGTCTATACCTTGAACTGAGTACAAGTTAAGAAAGATACAAATTGTACAACTTTTGAATTATGGTATGGATACTCACCCAATGTCAAATATTTTAAAGTATTTGGAAGCAAGTTTCATATTCTTAAGGACAATATAAATGGTAAAATTGATGCAAAAAGTAAATAATATATATTCTTAGGATATTCTACAAGAAGTAAAACTCATAAGTGTTTAAATACTAACACTAACAAAGTTGTGGAAAGTGCAAATGTAAAAATTGATCAATATACATAAATACATAAATATGAACAAACAAAGGAACCTAAGAATTACAAAACCTTTATGTACTACTATGAAGGCATGTCTACCAATGCAGATGATATTATGAACCAAGCTGCTACAACAAGAATCAGTGATTGTTGAGTCACATACAATAGATGTCAAGTTGCATTCAAGAGGTGAATTACAATTAGAAGTTGAGGTACATTTAGATGCCAAGATCAATTTATAGGAGAGGAATGTCAAGTTACTTGATAGAGAAGTACACAGTGAATTTAAGATTGAACTTCATGAACAACCTATTGTTGAAGAAAGAAGAACAAAGCCAAGATTATCAAAATATGTTAGAAGATATCATCCTACCAAAAAAATAATTGGAGAAAAAGAGGATAGACCAATGACAAGGGATAGATTAAAGAATGAAACATATTTTTTGATTATACATGAACCTAAAAGTGAAGGGTGCATTAGAGAATGGGGACTAGATTCAAGCCATGAAAGAAGAAATTGATCAAATTGAGAAGAACAAAACTTGGACACTAGTACCAAGACTAGAGGACAAGAATTTATTGGAATAAAGTGGTTATACAGAAACAAATTGAATGAGAATGGTAAAGAAACAAGGAACAAGGAAAGGTTAGCCTGCAAATGTTATGTACAAGAAGAGGGAATTGACTATGGAGAGATATTTTTCCTAGTTGCAAGATTGGAATGAGTAAGAACTTTTCTTTCTTATTCTACTTATAAAGGATTCAAAGTTTATCAAATGGATTTTAAGTCAAAATTTTTGAATGGTATAATGGAGAGGAGGTTTACATTAAACAACCTAAAGGATTTGTTGATCCAAACAACAAAAATATGTTGTGTAGATTGCACAAAGCTTTATATGGTTTAAAGCAAGCTCCTAGAGCATGGTATGAAATATTACACAATTATCTTATGAAGAATGGTTTTGAGAAGACTGATGATAACAACAATCTATACTTGAACATAGAAGGAGATAAAACAATTTTAATAGCTAAAATATTTTTTGATGATATCATATTTGAAGGAAAAAATGTATTGTGTAAGACATTTGCAAATGAAATGATGAAAGAATTTGAGATGTCTATGTTTGGAGAAATAAAGTTCTTTGTTGGATTACAAGCATATTAGATGAAATATGGTATTTACATTACTCAATCCAAGTATGTAAAGGAAATCTTGAAGACTTTTGGTGTGGAAGATTCAAAGCTAGCTACTACTCCCATGGTGACAGGAGATAAACTATCCAAAATGGATGATTGTGCTAAAGTAAATCAAATATTGTACAAGTCTGTGATTGGAAAATTGTAATATGCAGTTCATAGAGGACCTAATATTGCACTAGCTACTGGGATTGTTGCAATATTTTATGGAAATCCTAAGGAGAATCACTTAATGGTTTTTAAAGGAATTATAAGATACTTACAAGGTATAGAAGACTATGGTCTATACTACAAGAATAATAAAAAGTTTGAATTAAGAGCCTATATAGATGTTGATTAGCCTAGAAACATCAATCACAAGAAAATTACAAGTAGTGGAGAATTTTTTTTAGGAAGAAGATTGGTTTCCTAGAGTAGAAAGAAACAAAATTGTATTTCACAATCTACTACTAAAGTTGAATATGTGGTTGTTGTAGTGAATTGCAGAAATGTGGTATAGATCAAACAGTTATTCAAAGGAATGAAGGAAGAAATCACTAAACCTATGGTAATCTACTGTGACAATAAAACTAATATAAACATATCTAAGAACCCTGTAATGCATAAAAAGACAAATAACATTGCAATAAAATATTATTATTTGAAAGAGTTCATTCAGTACAAGGAAGTGAGAATAGAATATATGAATACAAAGGAATAGATAGTTGATATATTCACAAAGGCTTTCCCTAAGGCTGCGAATAAAATATCTTAGAGGTAAGCTAGGGGTGATACCCCTATCCGAAGCTAATTAAGAAGCAAGATTAGTGCCCTCCATCAATTGAGTTGAATCGCATACTTTACAACTTGATGTAGTGGATCTTACTTTAGGAATTGCCTAAAGTAAGGAAGGAATTGAAAATGAAGATTTACAGTCACATGCAAGGTGAAAAAGGGGGAACCTAAATTTTTGATATCTACATGAAAAGATGAAAATTCTTTTGCATTTTTTTTAGAGGGAGAAATATAGCACTACTAAGAAAGAGGGAGATTAGAACCAAAAAGGAGAGAGATTAGAAAGAGGGAGAAAGATTGTTGTCAAGGTGAAAGAGAAAGAAGAGTTTACACATAATATTGCTATAGCATATATAGAAGACAAAAGAATGATAAATACTAATAGAGGGAGAGATTTCAATACAAGGTAATAATTTTCTTTTTGGTGATGTTATTAGTATTGGTTTTCCATCAATGCCAAAGAGGGAGCTTGTTGAAAAAGAAGATTGTTGAAGTATAGGAATCAAGGAGATTGTTGAAACTTATCTGGAAAAATTATTGTTTTGTCACCGATGTCAAACTTGCTACTTGTTGGTAAGACAATTGGTAAATTTGGTGTGAATGCTATCATTTGATTGATTGATGAAGAGAATTTAAAAAGAAAGGATAACAGGAGTACCTAGAGAAAGGTTGAGTTATATAATTTATAAAAGGATTACTAAGACCTAGAAAGACTTTGATGATATAGTGTATTTTTTATCTACTTAAGGATACAATGAAAGGATACTTGAGAAAAGAAAAAAGAAGACTAAGCAAAGAAATATGTCTACCAAGCCTGATTGAGAAAATAGTGGAAGCTGAGAAATTTAGTTCAGGCCAAGTAGAAAGTTAGTTGTGGTCAAGCAAAGAGAAATTCAATATGTGTTGAGCAGAGGAAGTTTAGTATGTGTTGAGTACCACTAAAATTTAGTATGTACCAAGTGTCAAAGAATGATATTAATGAGCTTGCAAAGACTTAGTTCATGCTAAGAAACCTAGTGTTCACTGAGCATCAGAAGATAGTTACTGTTGAGAAAACAACATGTTATTTCCGAGTGACAGTAAAAAGAGTTTGATCAAATATTTGACAAATCTAAGCTGACAAAGTTGATTTCTTGAATTATGTGAAGCATTTTGAAGATAATTATGATGAGCTAGTGGCATAGAATTCAAGATAAATTATTTGAAGATGAATTTGAAGAGGATTGTAAGGGGATTTTCTAGAAGGAAACAAAATGGAAAAGAGAGAGGATTCAATGAATCTAACTTAACCCTAAGATGGACGATTGTGATGAAATGAAAAAAGATTAAAAAAATTCTTTATATAAGGAGATAACAGGCTAGAAGCAAGGTGTTAGAGTACAAACTAAAGCTAGACAAGAAGTCTGGAGGAGTTGCTTTATATGGTGGCAAAAGGAATGAACCTACAGTTGGCATACTAAGCATGAAGGCTTAAGGAAGTGAAGGCTTGAAGGGTGAATAAGAAATCAAAGATGAAGGGGATTGAATTCCAAACTGAATGGAGAGTTGAATAAGAGATCTTTAATCTACAAGGGAGTTGTTTTTTTATCATATCAAGTCCTATTATTCCTTTCTAGTAATTGTATAAGTCTGGATAAATCCTTTGGATTAAGGTTGACCTAAGATTCATGAGTAAATCCTTTAACTAGGTGACATTATAATAGAATGTTCTAAAGTCCTTTAAGAGGGCTCACTTTTAATATGGTGATTGAAATTCTTTAATCAATATCACATTTAATAGTGTGTATCATAACCTTTAACAGGGTCGGCTATACACAGGGTTCACTTCAGAAGAGTGAAAATTGGTAGCATGTTACTCATGGTTTTCCCCAAATTGGGTTTCTATGTTAGATCCTTGTGTCAAATTATGTGATTAAATTTTTTGTATTTCATGTTTACATTTCCATAAAGTTCATTTGAACTAGGATAGTAATATACTAAGGTTTGAGATATTGGATGATCTAATCAATGTGCGCACATGTATTT
Organism: Cupressus sempervirens; assembly: GCA_028749045.1. NCBI lineage: Eukaryota > Viridiplantae > Streptophyta > Pinopsida > Cupressales > Cupressaceae > Cupressus > Cupressus sempervirens. The sequence goes on along the minus strand of CM053788.1, from coordinate 636,433,374 downwards.
GTTGAATATTAAAAAAATTTATCTATACATTTGGACCTTGCATAACTAATTCACCCCCCTCTTAGTTATTCTAAATTATTCTAACAAAACACATAGTAGATACAAAGAAATAAAAACAATTTGTGAGAACAAAACATGGGCTTCTTATTATCATTGTAAATGCAAAATTACAGAGTTCAAGATTACAATATGCTAACCCACATGGGCACCTTCATTAGAGTAATCTACAAGACAAGGATATGAGTTATCACCTAGAGTTTTCCTAGACAATGTACAAGCATTTCTTCAACCAATTTTATGTTGCCCAGGAAGGTTCCAGACACTCAAACTTAATACCTAGGACTGACTGACCCTAACAATACATATAGAGTCAGTCAAATACATTTTTTTTAGTTATTTTAGAATTTTTTCTTGGTCCAACTTCGAAAGGCTATAACTTTCAAACCATTGCTTTGATTGGCTATTATAACCACTTCAAAATCCTAATCTTCTGATCTATAAGCTTGGATCCATGCAAGCATCCATCCATCAAGTTTTTGGGCCTCATCCAGGCATGTTAAGGCTTCCAACAGTGAGCCTAGAGTTTTTGTACAAAAATTGCATACAAACATCTATAATAAATCCATGAATATGCATGATATGGCACTCAACCTCAACTAGTAGGTTGATATTTCCAAGATGAATATCCACCTCTAAAATTAGGAAATTCTGAGCTCATATGACTAACTTATTAAGTAGCAAGCCACTAGAAACAAAAACTCTACATTAAGACAACCCTTATTCAAGGCTTAAAAGGAAATATTTTTGGGTGATACAAGATTGCTCTTCCACCCAGAATGCTCCTGCATTAGAGACCTAAGATAATTTTAGAAGTGACCTTGTCATGTCTTAGGTATTTAGAGAAAAATCAAGATGGTTAACCTCCTCCCTTTCTAGCCATGATGTATCATCTACATGCATCCCTTTCCATCTGACCATGTATTCTTCATAAAAAAATTTCCTTGTACATGTTCTAACATGACTTTCCAATATCTCCTCAATCTCTTTTGTAGCTGAACTAGTTGCTAGAATAATCCACTACGCTTCTGCAACTTCATCTCCATCACCTCCTTCATAATACTTTGTCAAATTTGAAATGTTAAATACTGGTTAAATATTCAATACAACAAGCAACTCCACTTCATAGGCATTTCTAGAATCGTGCTTTTTCACTATCTTGCACAGTCCAAACTTCTTCATTTTCATCTTATTATATGTACCCATTGGAAAATCCTCCTTTCTCAAATGAATCATGACTTCATCTCAAATCCAAAATTCCTTATACCTCATTTTCACATCTTACTTAGCCTTGTACTATGTATTCATCATGATAATGTGCTTCCTCACTTCCTCATGGATATTCTTCAAATGTTGAGAAAATTCTTGTTCTTCAGCACTACTTATTTTGCCTATGATAAAATCAGATCCCATCCTTTTAGCTTATCAAAAACCAAGCATCTCAAAAAATTACCCAAACTCCTATTCACCACCTTTGTTTGTCCATCAATTTGTGGATGATGCGATGAATTTAACTTCAAATATGTCTTAAATTTCTTCCAAAATGTATGCTAGAAATACCTAATAAATTTGTTATCTCAATCTAAAACTATACTCTTTGGTAGACCATGTAGTCTCACCATATCTCTGAAAAAAATAACTCAATGACATGAACAACATTACTAGTCTTCTTGTAGGGAATGAAATGTGTCATCTTTGAAAACCTATTAACCATCGAAAAAATAGAATCATTCCCTCATTGAGTCCTTGGTAATCCAAGAATGAAATCAATGTTTACATCCTCCCACATCTTCACTAGTACAGATAATGGATGATACAACCCCATATTTTTCTTCACTCATTTTTCCATCTAGCATAATCTTAAAAAAAAATTCACATCTTGCTACAACTGTGGCTAGTAATAATTCTTAGCAACCAAATAAATGGTCATATCTCTCTCAAAATTTCCAACCAATCCTCCACTATACTTCTCCTTGATGAGATTCTCTCTCATAGAGCTTCTAGGAATGCACAACTGACTTCCTTTGAACATCATACCATATTGGATTATGAAATCTAACCACTTTGTCCTATGAAGTGTAATAGGTTTTGTACAAGCCTTCCAAGCTTTGCCAAAATTAGGATCCTCTAGATACAAATTACTGAGTTCTTTGAACCCAACCACCCTAATTTGTATCTTTGTTAGTAAAAATTGTCTTCTACTAAGAGAATCTACAACTTAGTTAGACATCCCACTAATGTATTTCAAAAAAAATGTATAACTCTGCAAAAACTCAACCCATTTTAGATGCCTCTAATTTAGTTTTCCTTGACTATTCAAATATTCTAAAGCTTGATGATTAGTACACAAAATAAACTCCTTAGGAAGAAGATATTGTCTCCACTTCTTCAATGCCTAAACTATAGCATAACATTCCTGATCATAAACATAATATTTTCTTTTCAAATAATTCAATTTCTCACTAAAATAAGAAATAGGTCTACCTTCTTGGCTCAAAATAGCTCCAACTGTAGTACCACTAGCATCACAATCTACTTGGAATGCCTTGTTAAAATGTGGAAGTGCTAAACCTAGTTACTCTATAACTTTCTATTTCAATAGATTAAAAATCATATCTTCTCCTAAAGTCCACTTAAATTATTTCCTATCCCCTCTCATCATTTGAGTCAAGGGTCCACAAATATTGTTAAAACCTCTTGTGATTTTTTTGTAAAAACTAGCTAGTCCATGTATAGACACCTAAATCTGATTACACTAATAAGTAATCTTATTTAATCATCTTCTAAGATATTATTGATTAAATATTTATTATTTAATTAATTAATCATAATCCCCTAGTTAATTAATTTAATTAATTAACTATAGTCCAATTGATGAAACCAAATGATAACCCAAAATCAATGTATCAATTAAATCTCTATTCCTCTATTAAATCAAATAAATGTCAAAAAATATTTGATTTAATTTTTAAATCATTTAATAAATCATCATAAACTCATAAACCTTCCATAAAACCTATCTTTACCCCTAATCCAACTCATTCACTCATACTAAACTCACTTAGCCAACTAACTAACCTATCCCATCAAAGCTAAGTCACTTACCTCCTTACCCCCTTCCTAAGCAAAGCCTAGTCCCCCTCTTAATCATGTGCACAACTTTAAGCAAGGGTTAGGACTTTCTATCCCAAGCTAAATTCAATAGCCTTCCTTGTCCTTGCCCATCCCTATCCAAGAGCATTAATGGATCTTACATACCATTAATGTATCTTACACACTCTTCCTCCCTCATTATTCCCCTTGACCCTCCATTTTGAACACCCAATCCCCTTGTGACACTTGTCACAAGGCTAGAACCTTGAAGAAGCACAATCCATGTGCTCTCTTCTCATTGCATCCTAACCCTTACTCACCTTTTCTCCATCCTCAAATCATGACCCTCCATCTCACTGCCCATTAGCCTATAAATTGAGTCCTTCCAATCTCACAATCCATCATCTACCAATCCAAACTTATAATGCCCCACTAACCACTATATTATAGCCATTTTACACCATTTCCATATTAAACCCCACCTACACATCCATTGTTGAACCCTCCACTCATCTTCATGCTTGATAACAACCCACCACTTGAAGCTTGAGAACAATTGATCACACATCGCCTAATTATTTAGACACATATATGTCATCACAAGTCACAACCAAGGAGCTTACCATTTTTGGTTTGCCTTCCTTCATGATGTCCACTTCATCTTATCATAAGTGTTTTTTATTTAGTTTTTTGAATGTTAAATTTATTAGTAATGTTCATAGCATAGTAGGTTTTTAGCATTACATTTTGGCACACCTGGTGGGACTCCACATTTGGGTCATTCTTATCATATTTTGTAGTTTTTTTTAAACTAACCAAACTATTATATTATGCTTTATTTTGTTTGTATTGGGTTTTTAACATCATTTGCAGGTGCTAAAATCTCCAACCAAAAAGCATGCTCCTAACCACCTAATCAGTTTCGAGTTAAACCATCTTTGAAACACACAATATTTATGAACCCATAGCTACAAATTCATGAAAACAAACTAGTGGGATTGCAAACCCATATAGACATAAATGTATTCATCAAGAACCCTCATTACCACGTGGCATATAAAACTTTTCCCAAAATTCTCGTTGATCAATCCTCCTTATAAGGAAACTTGTAACAAAGAATATAACCATTTCCACATAGCCCATAATAGATCTAAAATAAATATGTAATTAAAATCCACATGCAAGAGAATAAAAAATATAACCACAAAAATGTGACACAAGATATACCCTAGGAAACCCTCATTGAGGGAAAAATCCAGCCTCCAAAAGCATCCACCACTATGTATCATTTAGCAAAAACACCATTGCAATACAACTATAGAATCCTTCAAAGACAAAGCCATAAAAAAACAATCCATGTGAAAAAAAATGAATCAACACATCCTATGACATGCTTCCAACCTTCACAAATGCTCCCTTGGCTAACCTGTCAAGCCTTTTCCTACTCAACTCTTGCATTTTTCCCTTATATCTTGTCACTTGTCTCTATAATTACCCTTGTGGCTACTTATATAGTAGCAAGTCCCAAAAAACCACCAAGTGGTATTACATAAACCATGTGCTACTTAACTCGTTGACCGCACATTTAATATTAGAAATTTAATTATTTTCTTCAATATTAAATAATTACATGAAATATTATCACAATGTTACAATACAACTCATCAAGTATATCCCATGGGAATCTGTACATGTTGCACATCCATCTAGGTGCTCCTAGATATAACATTACTTAATAAAATAAAATAATAATAGTATGCAATGTGTGCAACACTATTATCTCAACAATCTCCCACTTATTGTATATATTGCATAGGGTCAATCCATAGCCACATAAATGAACAAGGGAACAATCCTTCCTAACACATCTACCATCATGAATCAAAGTACACAAAGTGCTCCATCTTAGTACCTAAAAAGAAATCAAAGTATCTAGCATCTCAAACATGAATGATCTCACCTCCTATTATGCCACTACCACTGAACATACATAGAAGTCATCCAAACAGAAACTCACACAACCTTTCACATTAGAAGATCATAAAATCTTATACCAATTGTAATGCCAAGAACAGAATTTTGATCCAAAGGTAATCACATATATTTGTAGCTATTAAAATATCCATAGCTAAAATAACACCCACAGAAAGTGTCAAATGCATCCAACTATCCATACCTCCAAAGGTATACTAAGTGAATCTCACATCACCAACATCTCTAATCTATAACTTGCAATCACAAGCCTCAAGAGAAATACCTACCACATATATACCAAGAAGCTCCCACTACAAAAGATAACATAAAATCTATAACCAATCCACTCACAACATCTCAAAGAAGTGAATCCATGTAGTATCAAGGACATCCACAATACATAAACTAATAACTTGCAAGAGAAACTCTCATAAAAAATCTCCAATAGTCTCCCAAGCTCTCCACAACCAATAGAGGAAAGAGATAAAGAAATAACCATGTTATCTTTCACATGACATACATGAGCACAAACCAATAGTCACAATCTCTAACCAATCTAAAATTCAATGTAAGTGAAAATTGATCATCTAGGAAGATAACCAAGACCAAAGAGAAACCATGAAAATCATAGCCTATATCATGTCCTTCTAAACACACCTCTAAATGTAAACTGTACAAGTAAGATATCCTCCATAAAACCCCAATCAAGAAGCATCAACAACACCCAAACCATACCATATAACTAGTAATGGATGTATGCCTCGCACAAGAAGATGAAACTCATGAACCATTCCTAAACTAAGGAATATGCCCAATATAAAACCATCTCCTAAAATCAACTAGCATAACATATGTGAATGGAGATAACCAATGTTAAACCATATCTCAAATGAACCCTCTAGAACTAACTCATGTACCATAGCTCAAGATCCATATCTATGAAAGATAAGCATAAACATAATGCACCTAAGAGAAACGATGGGCTATACCTCCCAAGTAGAAAAACCACCAAGTAGACCAAGAGTGTTTAATGAGAATGATCATCAAGATATCCAAGTCTCCAACCATGACTCATCTAAGAACAATATCCTCTCAAGTCCATATCAGGTGAATGCCCCTCAAAATTACTACTAAAACTATCACTCATCCCAACAAATACTTCTCTAATCACTAGAGAAATCAGCATCATGGACCAATCAATCCATGCCAACTCCAAATATAACATATAAATATCATGAAGTATCCAACTTATGATCAATATACTCAATACCAAGAAACTAAATTAAGATTATTGTCAAAGTTCCAACCATCGCCTTAGGAACAAAAACATGACAACATGATCTAACCATCTCAACAAAAGAGATAACATGTTTCATATGGACATACTCTAACATGTCAAAACTCTAAATGCATATCAAGAGTATATCATGACATAATAATAAAACCATCCTCACACTAAGGATAACATGTCAAATTAAAGCAAAAACTACACCTTTTCCAAGAACCCCATTAGTCCTCAAGATGAAACCATCTTCACACAGCATGAAAAAAACCATCTCCACATACCATGAAGAAACATTTCCACATACCATGAAGATAACCAAGAACCCCATGAGTCCTCAAGATCTAACCATCTTCACACACCATGAAAATAATAAGTGCACCATACAAATGTCAAAGATGCTTCTACAACAATGGGATCTAAGACAAACCTCAACATCTGCAAACGGTAAATAAATATATCAATACCAAAAAACTCCCACTCAACCATTGTATCAAGTAACCCATGATATCATAAAATACATCTCCTACATGCAGATCCTCTAGGTCTACACTCAAACAACCAAAGTGTGAGTACAAAGTGAAACTATGATCTCCAAACCTAAGAAGATACAAACCAACTGAGGAAATAATCCTATAATGTCACCCTATCACTTCCACAAGATCTCACTAAACTATGTATCCAAGTTATCCATGACATCATGATAAAAAACCATCCTCTAGCCATGAGTATCCACCAAGGCATTAAATCATCAAATAACTCAAAGTGTACATCATGAGCTTCTTAAAAGAAACCAAATAACCATGATCCTTAACCAAGAAGATATACCACCATAACTAAATTAGGAATCCAAACTAATAAATATCAAGGATGTACCCATATATCCAATCATGTTATGCCAAAATTCATGGCACCATGATTACATCTATGAACTGAGCAACTGACTCTCAATATGTCCAACCTATCAGTATAAATAGTCAACCATAATCCTCCACCATGACTATACCTAGTAACAACATTTCATCCCTTTTACATGAAAAAAAATCAGAAAATCATATGACTTAGGGCATAGACAACCCAAATCCAAGCCACCAATCTGAATATGCATCAATAATGAAAGATCAATGGGCAAAGGCAACCAATAACCAAGTTATAAATGTAATATGTAAGTATAGACCACTTGAAACATTGCATAACTTATAGACCCAACAAGTCATCATATATATCCAAACTAAACATTGATAACCATATCATCATGAGACCAATCTAAAATATGAACTGGGTTTACAGTGACATCAAATCTTGAATCTCCAGACATACAATGTCATAAACTCACAATGCTATCATAGTCAATATATATCATAAACTATTTAGATTAATATATCACTAAATAAACTATGCCAAACCTTCACCAAATATGAATCAATGTCTAGAGCTCTCTAATAGCATTTTGTTGACTACTTGAAGTCCAAAATCTAACTCCATATGCACAAGTTATACCATAATTTATGCTTAAAATAAATAACATCTAACTTTTAGGCTCTTAAATCATGAAAAAATGTCAAAATCACAGAGCCAAACATACACCACATTGTAGTGCTTTGTGTAGACACCTAAATTTGATTACACTACTTTGGTAATCTAATTTAGCCATCTCTAAAGGCATCATTAATTAAATTCTTATTTAATTAATCCTTTGTCATCCCCTAGTTGATTAATTTAATTAATCATCTATAGTCCTAATTGATAAATAAAATAATCTATTATTTATCAATTAAATCCTTTTCTCCTATCTAATTCCAAAAATCCCCATTTACTAAATAAATCTATTTGATAAATGAAATCCTCAAATTCAAAAAAACCCTAACCTATCTCTAATCCTCCATTTAGCCTAATCCACCCCATCCACCCATACTAACCAAGCTTAGCCACTAACTCACCCACCCTCATTAATGCCATCCACTTGCACATCTCTAACATCCCTAATCTAATCCTAAACCCAAGCCTAATCCACCCCCTAATGTTTTCACATTCCTTAAACAAGTTTAAGACTTTCCTAATCCAAACCAAAGTCTCCCCTCAAAAAAACCCAACCACTAAGTCATGAGTGCTCTTACAAAACATAAAGACTCTTACAAGCCCACTCATGACTCTTACACCCATCTTCCACACTCTTCCCTCTTCCACACTCATTCCTCTTACATCCCTCTTACATACTCAACCCCACTCATCATGCCCTTAACCAACCCTTAACCCTACCCTCTCACACTCATCCTCCTTCTGACAAGTGTCACCTTCCCATTGGTGCTAAACAAGCACAATCCATGTACTCCCCTTTGAGTGCATCTTAGCCCTCCTTAAGCCTTCATCCATCCTTGCATCTAAGCCCTCCATCCCTCTACCCCTTAGCCTATAAATTGAATCCCATCCCAAGCCATTTCATCAACAATCTTTGAGCTAAAGTTACCATGCTATTTTGAGAACCAAAGCCATCAACCATACCCTTATAATGCCAAATTGAGAGCTCACAAAGCTACCAATTTGCCATTACCCATCTCCATTGAAGCAGCTTTTGAGCATCTTGAGCATACATCCACAGCAAAAGGACACATCTACAGAATCAAGAAAGCATGGAGTGTTTTCTCTCGTGAGGTTTGCACTTCTTATTTTCTTTCTTAGTCTAAGAATATATGTGAATTTAGTTTTTGGTTTGTGAATGTTTACTTTATTTGTTAATGTTCTTTGCATACTGATTCTGGTTCTACACTTTGAACTAGTTTTCCAACACTTATAAGAAGTCTAAAATCCTATATCCGTAGAAAAAGTTATCGTCATTTTACTAAGACAATCTTTTTACCATTTTTGCTATGATTTTTTTTGTGACAAAAATTTAGTTGAGATTAAATTTGATGGCCATCATGGGCTAAAACTAAAAAGCTCTTTCATTTCCTCTAAGCATGGCTAAACTAGGGCATACTATATATCAAAATTAATGAAAACATCGACCCAAATCCAATCATTGAGGTATGTTTTTGCTAAGGAGGTCATTTCTACAAGCTTCCCCTAAAATCCTCATTTAAATTAAATGTCTAAAAAACATTTTTGTCCAACAATTTCACATGCCCAAAATCTACCAATATCTCATCATAACAGAAAACTCAAAACCCTCAAATCTACAATAAACAACTCATATATCTTGCCCTTTCTTTTATCCTTTTATATATTCCCATGGATTCAATCTAGGGTTACAATAATAAAATCATAGCTCTGATAGCACTTGTAAGAAAACTTGCAATAAAGAATATAACCATTTCCATAGAACCCATAATAGATATGAAATAAATATGTAATTGAAATCTACTTGCAAGAGAATAGATAATATACCCACAAAAATGTGACACAAGATATAACCTAGAAAACCCTCATTGAGGAAAAAACTTGGCCTCCAAAAGCATCCATCGCTATGTATTATTCAACAAAAATACCATTACAATACAACCATGGAAGCCTTCAAAGCCATAGCTACAACCAAACAATCCATGTGAACAAGCATGAATCCACACATTCAATATCATGCTTCCAACCTTCACAAAAACTCCCTTGGCTAACCTGTCAAGCCTTTCATGCTTGACTCTTGCCTTTTTCCCTTCTATCTTTTCACTTGTCTCTACAACTACCCTTGTGGTTGTTTATATAGTAGCAAGTCCCACAAAACCACTAAGTGGTATTACATAAACCATGTGCTACCTAACCCATTGACCCCACATTTATTATTGAAAATTTAGCTCTTTTTCCCAATATTAAATAATTACATGAAATATTATCACAATATTACAATACAACTCATCAAGTATATCCCATGGGAATCTTTACATGTACATCTATTTAGGTGCTCCTAGATACAAAATTACATAATAAAATAAAATAATACAATATACCAATAGTATGCAATGTGTGCAACACCTATTATCTCAACGCTCTTGTAGGAACATGATTTTTAGCAGCAAAATCGATGTTAAAACCTGCAGGAATGCTTTACCAAAATAGTCGAACCTAAAAATCTCATTTTATCTTCCATCATCAAATCCACGGATACAAAATAAAATTTGACTTATAGTGGTTCCATAGGCTATGGAAGATTTTGAGTTGATTTACGCATATCAAAAATAACTAAAAATGTTAAAATAAACTTTTGCATAGTTAAATATTCATTTTAGGGTGACTAATCAAGTTGACTTTTTGCATAATTGTAGAGTAGAGCATCTAGAAATACTTAACTATTTTTTATTTTTGCAAGTTTTTCTTAGGAATGAACTTGAACGCTTAAACTTTTGTCTTTGAATGCATGTTGCACTTAATTGGATAAATCAAACACATTCTTGAATGACTAAAGTTAAAACAAATCAAATTCAATCTTGAGTGCCTACATTAATTGAACAAATCTTCCACTGAATGAATGTTGCTAAAATAGTAAACACAATCTTGAATGCATGATTAAAATAGTAAACACAATCTTGAATGTCAATGATCAAAGAATCATTGCTATAACTCACACTTTTAATTTGGCCATAAAACACTTTAACTCAATCTTGAATGCCTAAAAGTCAATGAACATTTCAAATTGACATACTTCAACTTTGGGGCTTAAAAAGTATTCATTCAATCTCAAATGCTCTAAAAATCAAACATTCTTATTCCCTCCATTTCAAAGCTTTCATGTGCAATTTTCTCATTTTTACATCGATCAATTTATTTTTGTTGACAAACCCTCAGCTTATTATGTTGACAACATTGTCAAGTTGGAAATAACTTTGCATTCTTAAAATATGAGTGTCTTTAAGAGTATATAGAAAACCTAAAGCTTCAAATGAAAAAAAAAACAAGTATCTTCTTGTTTTACTTTTTAGGTGGCCTACTTGGAGTTTTCATCACCCCTTAGGACAACCTCAACTCTAGCATTCTCATGGAGTATAAATATTGGGAGGTGAATCAAAAGACACCTCTCTTAGAAGCATAATCTTTTCACTCTTGACTAAGCCCCAAAGAACTTTATACCTTTAAGAAGTGAAGGTGGAGATTTGGGTTATTGTCTCCTCCCAACTGTGTGGTATTATTTTCTTTCATCTATAGATTTGGGCCTCATGTACCTTGCATATATCGAGGACACCCCTAGTTGAGCTTGTATATCCTACTCAAAACCTTATAGGATTATTAGTGTGTTTGACATGCTTGAGTGTTCAAAATTCCCCCCATGTTTCAAAAAAATTTAAAAACATCATATAAACATACATATTGGTTACTATCAAATCTTTTTGCTAAACAGATCACTTATCTATCTCTCTCAAAGTTGTTTTATGTTTTGAGAGATTGTTTTCTCATAATATACAATATCTACAAATTTTCTTTGTCCTTTGAGAGATTGTTTGCTCATAATATACAATATCTATTTACAAAAGAGTTGTATCCTTGTTGTTTTCAAAATAATTGTTAGCAAGTCCATTTTTAACAACCCTCCATCTACTTTGTGTTGGAATTACAATAGAAAAGGTAAACTTTTGAGAAGGGTGGGGGGGTGAATCAGTTGTTTAAACTTGGACCCATAAAGTTTTTACCACCCATACATCTCATATATTCAATAAATAACATATAAAGCATGTACATCTAAATCATGTAAACACAAATAATCACACACATAATACCAAATATGATTACCTAAAAACCCTCCAAGTGAGAAGGTAAAATTGGGGTGGAGATGATACCCACAAATCTTTAGTACTGCAGCAATAAATTGTATCCAATGAAGGTTACAATGTTTTAATCATGAAATATGATCTACCTTATTAAAGACTTACAAATATTGTTAGGTTTCACATTGTTAGAGGATCTTAACACCCTATTAGAAGTGTTCCTAGTTAAAGGAGTTTAACTTACAACTAAGTAAGCATCATGTTAAAGGATTTCATATAGCCTATTAAGACTACTTTGTAAAGAGATTTAACTAAAATCACCTGTTAGAATGTCTCAACATAGATCTTGTGGTTGACACTTTCTTTTTTGATAAAAAATCACCTCTAAACAATGTCTTCTTGATCTTTCTTGATTAGATATCTCTTTGTTTTATTCTTTTCTCTATCCTATGTTTTGCTCTAATTGATTTTGCAATGTAGTTTCACTTCATAATTTCTAAGTCACCATGAATGCTCTATTTTTGCATGCAAACTCTCTTCTTCACTCCTTCAACACTCTTAGAAAGTTTAAGGTTTCGTCCTCCTTAAGAAGACTTTGGTGGATTAGGGTTAGCTATGAATCTACAACTGAGATTCATCCTTTTTTTGACTTAATCATTCCTATTTTTTGATTGGTTTTATGTAATTGTAATACCCCAAAATTGGCTCATTGCCATGATACCAATTCTAGTCTATTTCTAACCAATCCTAAAGTCTTATTCCATTAGAAAAATTCTTATTCAGCTTCTCGCTACTTGACTTAATTGTCAGATGCAGAAAACCCTAATCTGCATTCATCATGCTTATTATTTAATTCTTATAGCATTTACTCATATTAGTCACATTAAACCTATTGATTAATATTTAATTTAATTACTAAGTATTCATACTTTAATTAAATTAAATTATATCCTAAGGCTAATGTACTAAGGAATTAAATTTATTTAATTTAATAAATGTGCCTATTTTAATTAATTAAATGAAATTATTTAATTAAATGGAGAACTTACTTCTAATTAATTAAGCAAAGTCATTTAATTAAATGGGAAGCCATTTCTAATTAATTAAATGAAGTTATTTAATTAAATAAGAAAAGTGTTTCTAATTAATTAAATAAAATTATTTAATTAAATTAGAAAGGTAATTATGAGAGCATATCTCATTTTATTAAATTAAATATCTCACCAAAATCTCTCTTTAGTTCAAAAATGGAAATTTTTAGTAGAGAGATTGCCTGCTATGGTTAACCCTCTCTAAAGGTGACCGACTCACAATAGTGTACCACAAGGGGACTTAGCTTCCAGATTCAAGGTTTTGACACCTTTTCACTTTTAGCCCAATCAAAGTAGACAGATTAATCTGACACACTAAACTAAGAGTATATCTTAAAGATCTGTGATATCAACTCCCAGTGATTTATCAACCTCTCTGGAGAAAGGATGCCTCAATCAACAAGTTGAAGATTCATCTATCTGTGAGATGCTCAAAGTATCTTCCCCACCTACAAGGAATCTATCGTAGAGAGGATTTTCATTAGAAACCCACTCTCTCAAGATCCACGAATAGTGTTCATGGGGCCTAATTACTATGTGTGTACAGATGTTAATTTCGAAAGTAAATCTATTCAAAAGCAATCAAAGAGTATAAGGTGGTACACTTAACGCTTTAACTAATGTGAGGTGAGTCCAAACATGTGGAACATTTAACCCCTCACACAAGCCAACACAAGTCCACAACTTAGAAACTAGTGAGTTCTAGAAAGCACAAAAGGGTTACCTTGTGGAGCATTTAACGCTTCTTTCCTGTAGACCCCTCCCTTTTAACATGGTGTTGATCTTGTAACCACAGGGTGAAATGAGGAGTCTATGGATTAGCGAGTCCAATAACCCAAGATGGTTAATTAGATCTATCACTAGTAACTAAGCCTGCTAGATAAAAACTAATGGAGATCACAACCTAGTATCAAATTATGCATGTATTGTAAAATGAGAACATGGAAGGAACACACACAAGCTTGACATGAGAGATGTTTGTTTTAGGTCCAAATGAAGTGTTATCAGTCAAAGAGAATTACCTATTAATCCTCGCAATGCCTTTAGTAGATGTTTTACCTATTTTTAGCAACTTTATCATGCTTTTCCAATTGTCCTACAAACTGCTGTTATGCTATCCCAAAAAAAATCAGAAAATACAAAAAAATCAGAAATAGTGAGCAGTTAGCAAAAAAACCAGAAAACATGAAAATCAATGCAAAAAAATAGTCTCTATCAATAGAGTCTCATGCAAAATTCTTGACAGTCCACACGAAGAAGTTTTACGACCCATGCAAAATTATTTTACGGCCCGCGCGAAGAAAATAGGTGATGCGCAAAGTTTCGTGCACTCAGAAACTTTCTCGTGCAATATGAAAAGAATATTCATGTGAAGATTTTGGATCCTCACACAAAAATGAATAGTCTTGCACGAAGATTCTTGAATCTGTACGGAATAGTATAGACAGAGAACAAAAAAAAAGATTTAAAAATGCAAAAAGAGGCCAGAAAAGTGCCAATGGTGAAAACCTAGAAACATGCATCATGGTAGCAAAAAAAAGAAATGATTCCAAGAAGGTGAAAACCTGGTAAACAAGCACCTCTTGTTCCCAATTCTCCATCCTGCAATGCACCTTCAGGCTTTCTATACAGTTGCTTTAATGCTTTTGTTTTTCTGCTTTTCCTACTTTTCGCTCATGTATCCATGGATTGAGTCTTGTCACAGCTCAAGGGAATTTTCCCTTTAGTATCACTATTTTTGAAATTCTCCTCATAGAATCTCCTTTGCAATAGTCACCAGTGGTTCTCACTGTGTCTACCTACTGTTGCTAGTGTCACTATTTTTGAGATTCTCCTCATAGAATCTCTTTCGCGACAGTCACCAATGATCCTCACTGCATCTACCTATTGTCGCTAGTGTCATTCTTTTTGAGATTCTCCTCATAGAATCTCTTTTGCGATAGTCACCAATGGTCCTCACTACGTTTGCCTACTATCGCTAGTGTCACTCTTTTCAAGATTCTCCTCATAGAATCTCTTTCACAACAATCACTAGTTGTTTCAGTTGTGTCTGCCTACTGTTGCTAAGGTCATCTCTCCATATTCCTTTATGGAAAATCTCTTGCATCAGTCACTAGTTATCCTGGTTGTGTTTTTCTACTGTCACTCAATCCTTCTTAGGTTCTTCATAGTGAAGATTCTTCTTTGACCTCAGTCACTAGTCATTATGGCTGCGTCTGCCTACTGTCGTCGCCCTACTGAAGAGATTTCTTTCAAACATGTTCTGGACACTGACACTTGACATCAATCCCAAACATTAAACTCAAAAATGATATACTTGTTTGGATATACTGAGCTTTTTTTTTTGTTTACTTTGTTTTTGCTTTATCATATCTCCTTGAGAAACTCAATGATGTCATCTTCGACTAAGGAAGTAATGACTGGGGGCATGATCTTTTATTTGCTTTCTATTTGCGATTTAGTTCCAATAAGTTGATATATTCCTATAAGAAGGGTGTCCACTATAAGAGCCTCGATCTCATATTGGATGGTCGTGTGTACCTCGACTCCTTTTATATGAATATGCCAATAACATTGGTTCTTCTCCTTATTTGTTGGAGTAAACTCTTCATGCTACAGTAAATAGTGATACTCATCCTGCTAAGTGAATGTACAGGTCACTGCGAGTATATCTAGCACACCTTTGTCTCATGTTACGAATGCAAGGGTCATTGCGAATAGAATAAATACTAAATGATTGGCATAAGATGGATCTCCCATGTGTTTGGTGTGTCTATTATGCAAGCAACATTAAGGTCATCCTAGCATTTATGCTCTAATGCTTATGTTAACTTACAACATTAAAAGGGACAAATGTTCTTGTCATTTTGGCTTCTTGTGCCTCAAATGCTTACATTTAATCCTGAAAAATCAATAACATAAGTTATATTCATATTTCCATGATTGCAATGTCAGTGGGAATTGTATAACATATGAGCTTTATTTTATATCCGGTGATGATTAAATATCAAGGCTTGGTAACCAAACCTAGGGTTGCATTTAACATAGTCTTGCATTACATACTTCATTTGCATAAGCATGCGATTCGATGGTCATTCTGTTCCTACCCTTTGTAATGAAGGATTGGAGGTCATCTTCACCTGCATCAAATTTCTCCATGACTGCACAAGCATTTGGTTCATTGATTCACGCTCCTCAATGGAATACTTGACTGTCAAGCAAAAACATGTAACACTACATGAGATGTCAGTGAATACATATGCATTCTATTTAAGTACAACATACATCTCATTTACATCAAAGTAAAGAAAAATAGACAATGACATATACATAGGAATACTCGGCTCAAGATCTCATGTATATATATATATCAAAAGAATGGTTCAATACAAAAATGGGCACTACTCAAGCGCAATCGATCAAAAAATGATACATGTGGTGCTGGCACACCAATCGATACATAGTCAGGGATCAAAATCAAAGATTAGGCACAGAGTGTCTAACTCTATCCCATACCCTCACCTCCAAGAGGAGTAGGAGCAGCAGGTGGTGGAGGCAGCAGTGCCATATCTAGCCTAATAGGAGGTCGTGTTACCCTAGACTCTCGCGCATATTGAGAAAAGTGTTGCACTTGGAGTGTCTCATCTGGCACCATGCTGGTATATGCAGCATAGTAATACGCTACCCGAGCTGACTAAAACCAGATCTCATCCTGTGCTAGCTCTAATCTCTACTCTACGATCTCAGAATGCTCTCTCCAAAGATCTATGTCCTGCTGTCACTCCACCAGCTATGCATCCCGGACTGCCACTGCAATCTATAACTCTCCCAACTATCAGGAGGCTTGCCAAACCCACTCTTAGTACCATTGTACCATGTCCTACACCCCACCTTCTAGCTGATCTAGCATGTCCTCATCTAGCATCTCTGGTGCCCGCTACTATGGAGGTGCCTACGGCTATGGTGGCACCTGCTATTGTAAAGCCTCCTGCTGAGGGGCCTCCTCCTCTATCCTCTTCCTAAAATGCCAATTCTGTCTAGTCCCATTACCGTCGACACCTAGGTCTGATCCCATCTGATGTGGGGAAATCTACATCTGCAAAACCTGGTGCTAGACTCATGTCTGTTGCTATGGCTAAACTGGTAGCTATGGTTGTTCCTGTTGCTACTGGGGCACCTGTCTCTCTACCTGCCCTGCCATCCCCACTAGATCTGTAAAATGTGGGAACAAATGGTTGATCAAAAATTCCTGATATGCAGGCATCATCCCTACATCTACTACCTCTAGTAGGTAGTCCCAATGAATTGTAGCTAAGCTACAAATTTCTATCATGGATCGCCCTGGATCCATTCGCGCTGGCCAACCCCACTCAACATCCTTCTGCAACCTAGCATAGGTGCAAAAATTAGGAGAAATATCTTGTGGTTGGCCATACTACCAACACACTTGAGAGATCACAAATCTCTCCATAATAGATGTCATCCTACCCACCAGAGGTTGAGAACTGAACATCCACGGTAACTCTCTAGGAGTATCATCCCAGTCCTCTGTCTCTTGCTAGGGTCACCATACAATAGAAACCAGGTCATCAAAACATATCCTCCACTGCTCTGTCTTACCCAGGTGGGCCTAGGTAATATGCCCTGGATATCTACAAATATAGGGCTCCATGGGCTCTCGGGCATCCTCAAAAATTGGCCTACATACGAGAAGATGCTCCCAAGCCCATATCTGTAACACATATACTTTGACTACCATGGTCTTCTTCTCATGGAAGATGACCTCGTGCATCTCATGGAAAAGGTGAACCATCATGCACTAACCCCACCCAAAAATCTTAGGTGCCTCTAGCATCCTGCGGAGCATGACCCCCCACCCGCACTCCAAACCATGTTGTCCTCTATCAGGACATAGGAAGCAGCTCAAAAATATAGCCAGCACTGATACTAGCCTGTGTGTGGGTCTATAAGTATGCATCAACTCATCCCAACTGATAGCCCTACCTCTCGGTAGCTCCCTCCCAAATACAATGGACAATGCCTTTGTCCCTGCTCAGGGCACTGTATCGTAGACAACCTAAGTGCCATGGAAAGGAATCCACAAAATCCTCCATATTTCCTCTGGAGTGGTAGTCATCTCACCCATTGACAAGTGGAAGGTGTTCGTCTCCAAATGGAAATGCTCAACCAATGTAGTGAGAAGGTCATGATTCACCATCACGGCTGGAATCTGGCACAAAGAAGACAAACCCTATCAGGCAATGTGTGCCCAATTAGCGTCATCAAGACTCCACAATAGCTCCCCATATGGTGGGAAATGCAACCTAAATGTGACATCACCAAAGACCTCCTGCAAACACAACAAGAAACAACAAAAAAACCAATCAGTATCAAGACAAAATGATGCATCAGAACAAATTAAAATGCAATTTTTGAGTGCAAAAATCAAACTTTTACACATGACTATCACGGAATTAGGCACAAAATTCATAAAATCTCGTACAAAATTCTATCAGTTTCACACAAAAATATTCTTTCTTCGCACGAAGAATCATGCCTTTGCTGGAAAAAAGAGCTGCCCGAGCGAAGAAAGAACTATCGCGCGAGAAAAGAGATTTTCGCACAAGAAATGAATCACCTCATGTAAAGAATCTCTTCCTTTGCATGAAACATAATGTCTCCTGTGCAAAGATCCTCCTCGCTACGTGCGAAGAAACAATGAACCCTGTTTCTTCGCACGAAGAAAGAAGATCTTCGCACGAAAGCCGATAGGTCTCGTGCGAAGAGAGATTTGATCCCCTAAAAACAAGCTAAAATGTGCAATAAATGACCTTTAAATGTGTAAAAGTGAAAGTATGAAGGAGGAGAATCAATGACTCAAAGGTGGTCTATAGTCTACTAGGCAGATATGACGTCTAGAGCACTCAAATCAATGATGTCTCACGCTAACTACCATGTCTCTCTCAGAGCTCAAATCAATAGACGACAAAAAACACAAATGAATTGAAAATGACCCCTCATACAAAAATCACACCCTTGGCTAATTGGACCATTTTGGATCCATTTTTGAGATCAAATTCAAAATTTGACACACCTAAGAGCCTCAAAAATGCGTATTAAAATTTTGGGGACTGACGCAATCAAACGCTTGTGCAGCCAAAATATTTCTAATACTTTGTGATTCTTGGCATCCTTTCAACTCTACATTCTCCATATTTTCAAAATAAATTCTAGAAATAGTCAACTCAAGTCAACTATGGCTAAATCAAGTCAACATTTGGTCAAACTCGGTCTTTGCAACTTCACAATAAATTTCAAATCAACTCTTCTCTTTTCTTCAGATCATTCTGATCTCTTCTACATTCTACTACATCTCAAATTTCTTCTATATCTCATGATATACTGCTTCAAATCATATTTTTGGTGTGTCATCTTTCGATTTCGCTCCCGAGGGGGCAGGATGATTACATCATTTAATACTTATTGCTCAAGGCATCTCGTTCCCATCTCATGTCCTCATCACTTGGGGCATCTCATCACTCAGGGCATTTTGTTCCCTTCTATCCGGCATCTTTGCCATCTATCTTATCTTTTCATCAATTGATCAAACTTATAACAACTCTTCTCAAAGTTTGATGGATAGGTATTGGGACAGTCTAAACTCTGACTCCTGAGGGTCAAGCCTCATTCTGGGGATGATTCTACGACTCATGATTGGACCTTGTTATCTTTTATTAATCTCAAGTATCTAGGTGTTCTATCTAGATCCTTGAAGGTTAAGCTCTGTTCTGGAGATAATCTTCTAAATGCTTTCAATCTTAGGTATCTAGGTTTTCTATCTGGATCCTTGAAGATTAAACTCCATTCTAGAGATAATCTTCTAAATGCTATCACTTTCAGGTATCTAGACATTCTATCTAGATCCTTAAAGATTACACTCCATTTTGGAGATAGTCTTTTAAATGCTATCAATCTTAGGTATCTAAGTGCTCTACTTGGATTCCTTAGGATTAAGTTATGTTCTAGAGATGGTCCTTAAAAGCTTATCAATTGGTCTCTGTGTCATCAACTTCGGAACCAATCTCATCTTCGCATCATGCTTTCTGATTTTCTTTGAATTGAACATGTTGCTCACACATTCATTCTAAGAGGGGCAAAATGTAATACCCCAAAATTGGCTCATTGCCATGATACCAATTCTGGTCTATTTTTGACCAATCCTAAAGTCCTATTCCATTAGGCAAATTCTTATTTGGCTACTCGCTACTTGACTTAATTGTCAGATGCAAAAACACCCTAATCTGCATTCATCATGCTTATTATTTAATTCTTATAGTATTTACTCATATTAGTCACATTAAACCTATTGATTAATATTTAATTTAATTACTAAGTATTTATACTTTAATTAAATTAAATTATATCCTAAGGCTAATGTACTATGGAATTAAATTTATTTAATTTAATAAATGTGCCTATTTTAATTAATTAAATGAAATTATTTAATTAAATGGAGAACTTACTTCTAATTAATTAAGCAAAGTCATTTAATTAAATGGGAAGCCATTCCTAATTAATTAAATTAAGTTATTTAATTAAATAAGAAAAGTGTTTCTAATTAATTAAATAGAATTATTTAATTAAATTGGAAAGGTAATTATGAGAGCATATCTTAGTAATTGAATAGGGAAACCAAATAGATATTCATCCTTATCTCCAAAATATCAAAATTCAATCTTAAGTTGGCTAAAAAAATCTTTAAATAGTTGTTTATGCATTTACAAACAAATATTTCAAAATTGTTTTACTTAGCATCTAAAGTCTTTGATGATTGGCATACAATAATCTTTATATTGTAACTCAACACCTGTATTGCTTAGCATCCACTGTTTACTCGGCTCCTGTATCACTCAAAATATACTATCTGCTTGACACTTGAGTGACTTGACACATGAGTGGCTCAACACTCACTATGACTCAGCATGGTATATTATTTGCATGTTGTACTCGGTATGTACTATTAGTTTGGCATGAACTATGTAAATAGCTTAAGCGTGTTGACACTCACTTATAAAAACTAATCTGAGATGAACAATTTGTTTCACTTTATATTTTGTATTATCTATTGGTAAATCATTCGACCCAAATGAAAGGCATATGTAGCATAGTCACTGCCTCATCAGAGATTCATCCAAAACTTCCATAGAATTTGCATCCTAATCACATCCTTTCTTATGTCATTCTAGTCTTCCATCAAGTCTTCCTTATCCTAAGATAGCTAAGTCTTCTTGGTCATTCCCCACCCCATTTTTTATATCATTTGGAGTCATTTTTCCTCCTATCACAAACTTAATCCAAATCCAAATATAATCTTACCAACTTATCCTAATCTACTTTTTTGTATTCATCTATATTCATCCTTCATCCCCAAATCATAATGTCACAATCCTATTATGATGAGTTTGGTCATCCCACCTTTTCTCCCACTCTATCCTATTCCAATGATGATGAATATCTATTCGACTATGATGGGTATATTGAAATCCTTAGAGACATTCCTCCAAACTACTCCATCATTCCTCTATGGATACCCCCTAGTACTCCTTACCATGCCTTTGATAATTGAAATCTATTATTATTCTCATCCTTACCTACTTTCTATATTGTGTCCCACATATTCCCCTTATACATCAGTCATGTCTCCATCTTCATCCACCTTCATATCCCAATATCCATCCTTCTAGAACAATGCTACTTGTTACACCCCTAGTCCAAGCCCACCATCCCAGTATCCTCCAAACCACTTTCCAAATCCTCCAACCAATTATAGGTATACAATGTATCACCCTAATACCCTTACTCTTCCCATTCCAACACACACATCTCCAAGCATTTTTACAAGGAAACCCAAAGAAAATCCATCTCCTACACACACCATTCCTCTTACATCATCATATCGCTATCATCCCTATTTCATCCATGCAACTTATCAAAATCCTTCCATCTCCTACCTCCCATCCATCAAATCCCTCCAAATCCAATCCACATCTCATCTTCCTAGCATTATCCAAATTCCATGTAGTAAACCCAATGAGTCCCTCCTCCATCAACTCATCCTCATTAAAGAACCTCCTACTGATCCATCTACCTCACTTAAAGAAACCATCCATAATTCTCCAATAATACCATCTACTCCCATCCATTCCAATCAAGATCTTGTCCAAAAGCATGTTGAAATATCCTGTGGCACAAAAGATGATCCCACCATCCCTCTTATTCCCCTACAAGATCTACTTTTACCATTCACTCCATCCAAAGAGCAGTCACTATCCCCTCCACATCTAAATCCTACCATCATACCTACTCCATCTCAAGATCCATTTCCATCAACCCATCCAGATCAAGATCCTATCCTTCCATCCCCTCTCCTTCATGATCATACATACTGTATAATCTATGACAATAGATCCATAGCAAAAGAACTAACTATCATATATGAAGCTTCAACTCCTCTAGCTAGTAAGGGACTCACATCTTGTGTTCCAAATAATAAATATCATATTTAAGTAAGAAATAAAGGTGTATCTCTAGATGTTGTTATCCCTCCTATCTCTTTATGGTCCCAAGTCCTTCCATCTTCACCCCAAAGTTCCCATCCATCTTGTTCTACATCTATTTTGGGCCCTTATCCTACTACTTCCTTCCATCCCTCCATTTTGGGTCCATATATCCCTTATCTAAATCCCCCACCCTTTCCATCCATTTTGGGTCCTTATATACCTAATCTGAATCCTTTATCTCCTCCATCTATTTTAGGACCTTTTCCTTCCTCACTTCCATTTGTTCTAGGTCCATATCCTTTGTTTCCTCCATCCATTTTTGGCAATTATATGCATCCATATCCTATATTCCAATCTATCACTCCATCCCCTCAAATCCATAAGCTAGATCATAATCCAATTAGATACAAGTCCAATTTTTGAAGTTGCTATGATAGAGTCTACCACTACTTTTGAGTTGTCCAAAGGTCATAATCTTCATGTTAATCTGAAATTATCATCCACACAAATGGAACAGTTAACAAAGCTACTTCAAAAGAATGAAAAGGCTTTTGCATGGGACTATGGTGATATGAAAGGGTTGAGTCCTACATTATGCACTCATAGAATATACATCAATGAAGGGTGCCTACCACTCCATCAATCCTACAGAACAATAAATCCAAGCCTTAGAGAAATAGTTAAAACTGAATTCCAAAAATTTCTTGATGTTGGTTTTATTTATCCTATATCTGATAGTAGATGGGTGTCAACCCTATTCATAGTTCCCAAAAAGGGAGGGAAATGGAATATTTGTGTAGATTACAGAGAATTGAACAAAGCCACCAAAAAGGATCACTTTCCTTTACCATTCATAGATCAAGTTCTAGACACTCTAGCTAGAAAGAAGTATTTCTCTTTTCTAGATGGGTACAATGGTTATAATCAAATCAATATTGCTCCTAAAGACCAAGATAAAACAACATTCATATGCCCATGGGGTACTTTTGCATACTTTGTTTTTCCATTTGGTCTATGTAATGCTCCTACAACATTTCAACGAGCTATTATTAGCATCTTTGTTGATATATCACATGATTGTATGGAAATATATATGGATGACTTTACAACATTTGGAGTCACCACTAAGGAAGTCATTATGAATCTTGAAAAAGTTCTGATAAGGTTTCAAGAACATAATCTAGCACTTAATAGTGAAAAATGTTTCATGCTCATGCAGGAAGCTGTGGTACTTGGTTATTTCATATCAGCTGTAGGAATACAAGTGGATCCAGCTAAGATAGAGGTAATTCAAACACTACCCATACACACAAAATTGAAAAATGTAAGTTCTTTTCTAGGTCATGCTAGATATTATAGACTTTTCATAAAAGACTTCAACAAAATAGCTAGTCCCTTGTATACATTATTGACTAAGGAAGTTGAATTCATTTGCACACCTGAATATAATGAAGCCTTCTTGCAGCTTAAGAAACTTCTCACTACAACCCCAATTTTAGAAGGCTCTGATTGGACTTTTCCTTTTCACATATATGCAAATGCTTCTGACTATGCCATCGGTGTAGTTCTAGGACAACAATCTCAACATGTTAAAAATGCAATATATTATATTAGCAAGAGCCTTGATGGACCAAAATTAAACTACAAAATGACTAAAAAAAACTGTTTACAGTAGTTTATGCTCTAAATAAATTCCAGCATTACATAACTAGCTATCCCATATTGGTTCATACCAATCATGCAGCAATTAAATATCTCATTAACAAACCTGCTATAACAGGTAGGTTAGCAAGATGGTTACTATTGTTGCAAGAATTTGATATCACCATCATTGATAGGTCTAGAAGAGCCAATGTGGTAGCTGATTATTTATCAAGAATCCATCGTGATGAGAATGACACTACTCTAGTAGATGATACATTTCCAGATGAGCATTTATTTCATATTGCTGTCCAAACTCCATGGTATGTAGACATTGCTAACTAAATTGCAATTAATAAAATGCCAAAACATTTCTCTTACAAGGAAAAGAAGCTACTTATAGAGAAAATTTTTAATTTCTCTTGGATTGATAATATCTTATTTTACACTGGACCTGATCAAGTTATGAGAAGGTGTTTGAGAGAGGATGAGACATATGACATTCTACATGCATGTCATAATGAACCATGTGGAGGGCACTTTGCAGCAAAAAGAACAGCCTTGCAAATTTTAACAACTGGTTACTATTGGCCTACACTTCACAGAGATGCAACCAACTATACACGAAAGTGTAACAAGTGTCAAAGAATGGGCTGACCAACAAGAATAGATGAAATGTCTCTCAATCCACAACTAGTGTTAACACCATTTGACAAATGGGGCATGGACTTCATTGGTCCAATTGGTCCTCCATCCAATGGGAAATCATATATCCTTGTGTGCACTGACTACCTGACAAAATTGGTTGATGTCAAAGCCATGAATCATGCTCATGATGACAAAGTTGCAGAATTTTTGTATGAAGAAATATTTACTCACTATGGTGTACCCAAAAAACTAGTCACTAACCAAGGTGCTCAATTTACTTCTAATATGATCATAGAACTTATGAAACAATATAATATCAAGCATCAAAAATCAAGCCCCTATCAACCTCAAACTAATAAACAAGTAGAATTCACAAATCAAGAGATAGAGGCCATCTTAACAAAAATAGTTTATTTGCACCATAGGGATTGGAATAGCAGATTATCAGAAGTTTTTTGGGTCTATAGAACAACATGGAAGACTACTACAGGGTTCACACCATTTGATCTCCTAAATGGGAAAGTAGCAATTCTCCCCATTGAGTTTGAACATAAAACTTTAAGAACTGCACTAGAGTTGAACATTGAACTTCCTATAGCACAAAGAGAATGTCTTCTACATCTTAATTATTTGGATGAAATGCACAAGGCTACTCTAGAATGCACTTAAATCATATAGAAGCAAAGGAAACAATGGCATGACACCCGCATTAGAAATAAACAATTTCAAGTTGGTGACTGGGCATTGCTATATGATTCTAGATTTAAAGATATGCTAGGCAAGCTGTAGATACAATGGCTAGGTCAATATGAAATTAACCATGTCCTTGCAAATGGAGCCATCCAATTAACTACCATTGGTCCAGTGCCTTTTAAGTTATTAGTCATTGGCCATAGACTCAAGTTATATAAATGGTCCCAAACAAAAGAGGACTTCCTCCAACAATTTCAATGGTCAAATTCACATGCACACTAGGTAACTCTTCTTGCACTAGAAGTTGTTGACCTCTTGCCTGCAACTTTTCAATACTAATTTCTTTGTGCATGCCCATAATAAAATCTTTATGTAAACATGAAGTTCCAAATTTCTCCATTCATCTTCTAATTTCTTCTTTTCCAACTCATCTCACATCTTTACCTACCACCTAGCTACCTTCCACGTCATCATTTTCTAATTCTTTCAATAAATACTACAAGTTTACTGACATATGCTATCATTGCTAATGTACTTTCCACCTCTTTTTGGTACGTGCAACATTCAACTAATAGGCATCAGCTTTTTAAATATTTATTCATTTATAGTACATAGATTTCATTGCTTATATCTAATACTACATTATTTATATTATGGTGGCATTATGCCAGTTCCATACCATGTACTAAGTATGACAAGTGTGGATACTTTTCCATATTTTATAGGGGGTAGGGAAGGCTACTAAAACCCAATGACATTCCTATTTATTCATAAAAAAAAAAATCCAAATCTTTATACTTCTTTTATTGATGAAACTCAATTGCTATAAGTACGCAAGTGTCTAGGTGTCATACCCCTTATTCTTGAATGATTCCTTACTGTCAGGCTACAATGTGACCCATATTTAATTTTCAAGTGATCCAAATTCTATTTTTGGATGATATGTACATATCAATGATTTACTCTCATTAAAACCACATTACTACTGCTCATAACAAATATTTATGACATTAATTAGCTTTTAAAAAATGTGAAAATGAGTTTGTTAAACAACAACAAAAGAAAACCTGAATTCATAGGAGGGAAATAGTGCAAGCAAAGTAGAGAGTGAAATTGTCAAGCAAAAATGGGTGGACAATGGTAGCAACAAGAACTAGTGGAGCATATTGTTTTACTCTTAGACATAGAGGTAGTGAGGTGATTTAATGCATGTGGCTAGTTAGGGTATTTCTTAAGTTCAACTACGTTTGATGAAGAAGTAGCCACAAAATTTACAAGAACATTTAATGAGGGAGAAGCTACTATATGGGGTTTAAAGTTTGTTTCTATAGAAGAGAAAATAGCAGAAGTAACTGGGTTACTAACAATAGGAGAACATTATCCTAATATGCATGATGCAATATCAGCCAAGGCTCAGTTTGCCATACCAACTGATCCTCAATTGGGTATCACCAAGCAAGGTTGCAAAAGGATGTCTCTTCTACTACCATACAAAGAGTTGGTTATGCACATTATCAGGTACTTCACCTATGAAAGAAGATTTTCATATTTACATGCACATCATTTTAAATTGCTCAACTATATAAGGTATAGTTTGTAAGGAAACTTGGCAACAAAGAATATAACCACCATTTCCACATAACCCATAATAGATCTGAAATAAATACAGAATTAAAATCCACATGCAAGAGAATAGAAAACATACCCACAAAATTGTGACACAAGATATACCCTAGGAAACCCTCATTGAGGGAAAAAACCCAGCCTCCAAAAGCATCCATCATCATGTATTATTCAGCAAAAAATACCATTGCCATACAACCATGGAAGCCTTCATGGCCATAGCCACAACCAAGCAAACTATGTGAACAAGCATGAATCCACACATCCCATGCCATGCTTTCAACCTTCACAAATGCTCCCTTGGCTAACCTGTCAAGCCTTGTCCCGCTCGACTCTTGCCTTTTGTCTTTTCCTTGTCACTCTCTCTCTCTACAACAACTACCCTTGTGGCTGCTTATATAGTAGCAAGTCCCACAAAACCACCAAGTGGTATTACATAAACCATGTGCTAAAACCATGTGCTACCGAACCCACTGACCCCACATTTAATATTGGGCATTTAATTCTTTTCCCCCAATATTAAATAATTACATAAAATATTATCACAATGTTACAATACAACTCATCAAGAATATTCCATGGGAAAATTTACATGTTGCACGTCCATCTAGGTACAACATTACATAATAAAAATAAAACAATAAAATAACAATATTATGCAATGTGTGCAACACCCATTATCTCAACAATCTCCCACTTGTTGTATACATTGCATAGGGTCAATCCGTAGCCACATAAATGAACAAGGGAACAATCCCTCCAAGCACATCATGGATCCAAATAAACCAAGTGCTCCATCCTGGTACCCGCAACAAAATAAAAGTATCCAGCATCTCAAACATGAATGATCTCACCTCCTATTATGCCACTACCACTGGACATACATAGAAGCCATCCAAAGAGAAAACCACCCAACCTGTCGCATTAGAAGATCATAAAATTCTGTACCAACTGAAATTCCAAGCACAAAAACTTGATCCAAAGGTAATCACATGTATCTGTAGTTGTCAAAATATCCATAGCTGAAATAGCACCCACAGCAAAGTGCCAAACCCATCCAACTATCCATACCTCAAAGGTATAACAAGTGGATTCTCATATCACTGACATATCAAATCTGCAACCTGCAATCATAAGCCTCAAGAGCAATACCTGCCACATATATACCAAGAAGCTCCCACTGCAAAAGATAATGTCAAATCTATAACCAATCCACTCAACACATCTCAAAGAAGTGAATCCATGTAGTATCAAGGACATCCACAATACATAAACTGATATCCTACAAGAACAACTCTCATAACAAGTCTCCAATAGTCTCTCAATTTCTCCACAACCAACAAAGGAAAGAGATAAAGAAATAACCATGTCATCTCTCACATGACATACATGAGCACAAACCAGTGATCACAATCTCTAACCAATCTCAAATCCAATGTAAGCAAAACTAAACATCTAGGAAGATAACCAAGACCAAGAGAAACCATGCAAATCATAACCTGTATCATGTCCTTCTACACACACCTCTAGATGTAAACTGTGCAAGTATGATCTCCTCCATAAAACTCCAACAAGAAGCCTCAAAAAACACCCAAACCATACCATATAACTCATCATGGATGTAAGCCTCTCACAAGAAGATCAAACTCAATAAAACCATTCCTAAACCAAGGAATAACCATTCCTAATCCAAGGAATATGCCCAATATAAAACCATCTCCCAAACTCAACCAGCATAACAATATATGCACATGGAGATAACCAGTGCTAAACCATCTCTCAAATGAACCCTCCAGAACTAACTCATGTACCATAGCTCAAGATCCATATCCATGAAAGACAAGCATAAATATAATGTACTTGAGAAAAAACAATGGGCTATACCTCTCAAGTAGCAAACCGTCGAGTAGACCAAGAGTGGGGAATGAGAATGCTCATCAAGATACCCAAGTCTCCAACCAAGACTCATCTAAGAACAATCTCCTCTCAAGTCCATATCAGGTGACTGTCGCTCGGACTTCCTGCTGAAACCATCAACCATCCCAACAAATATTTCTCTAATCCAAGAGAAATCAGCATCACCACTGTCTCTAAGTATTCATGAGCACCTGTAACCAATCAATTCATGCCAACTCCAAATGCAACATAGCAATATCATGAAGTATCCAGCTTATGATCAGTGTACTCAATACCAAGAAACTAAACCAAGATCAATGTCAAAGTTCCAACCATGGCCTCAGGAACATAAACATGACAACATGATCTTACCATCTCAACCAAAGAGATAACATGCTCCATATGAACATACCATAACATGTCACAACTCTAAACGCGTATCAAAAGTATACCATGACATAATAATGAAACCATCCTCATACCAAGGATAACATGCCAAATAAAAGCATAAACCACACCTTTTCCAAGAACCCTGTAAGTCCTCAAGATGCAACCATCTCCACACACCATGAAGAAAACCATCTCCACATACTAGGAAGAACCATCTCCACACACCATGAAGATAACCAAGAACTCCATGAGTTCTCAATATCTAACCATCTTCAAACACCATGAAGATAACAAGTGCACCATGCAAATGTCAAAGACGCTTCTGCAGCAACAGGATCTAAGACAAACCTCCAACATCTGCAAACACTCAATAAATATATCAATGCCAACAAAACTCCCACTCAACCATGGTACCAAGTCACCTATGGCATCATAAAATCCATCCTCTCCAAACCAAGAAGATATAAACCAAACCAGGAACTAATCCTGCACTATCACCCCATCACTGTCACAAGCTCCCACTAAACCGTGTATCCAAGCTATCCATGACATTATGATGAAAACCCATCCTCTAACCATGAGAATCAACCAAGGCATCAAACTATCAAAGAACTCAAAGTGCACATCATGAGCTCCTCAAAAGAAACCAAATAACCATGATCCTCAACCAAGAAGATATACCACCATAACCAAATCAGAAATCCAAGCTAAAGAACATCAAGGATGTACCTGTATAACCAATCATGTCATGCCAAAATCTATGACACCATGATCACATCCATGAACTGAGCATCTGGCTCTCAAAGTGTCCAACCTGTCAGCATAGTCAACCACAATCCTCCACCATGACTGTACCTGGTAACAACATCTCATCCCTTCTACATGAAGAAAATAGTAAATCATGTGACTTAGGGCATAGACAACCCAAATTCAAACCACCAATCTGAATATGCATTAATAATGAAAGATCAATGGGCAAAGACAACCCATAACCAAGCTATAAATGCAACCTGTAAGTATAGACCGCTTACAACACTGCACAACTTGTAGACCCAACAAGTCATCATGCATATCCAAACCAAAAACATTGATAACCATATCATCATGAGACCAATCTAAAATATGAATTGAGTATACAATGACATCAAATCTTAAATCTCCAATGCCATAAACTCACAATGTTACCATAGTCAAAATATACCTATAAACTGTTCAGATAAATATATCAACAAATAAATCATGCCAAACCTGCACCAAATCTAAACCAATGTGTAGAGCTCTCCAAGAGCTTTCCGTTGACTACTCGAAGTCCAAAATCCGACTCTGTATGCCCAAGTTATGCCCTAATCCGTGCTCAAAATAAATAACATCTGACTTTAGGGCTCTGAAAACCTGACAAAATTTTAAAATCACAGAATCAAACCTACACCATCTTGTAGTGCTCTGAATTAGCTTTCCAACGCCTGTAAGAACTCTAAAATTCGATATTCTGAGAGAAAGTTATGGCCATTTTACTAAGACAGTCTTTTTACCATTTTCAGTACGATTTTTCATTTTTAATTTTTTTTTCAGTGACGAAAATTCCGACGGGATTAAATTTGACGGTCATCATGAGCTGAAACCAAAAAACTCTTTCATTCCCTCTGAACATGGCCAAACTAGGGCATATTATATATCAAAATTTATGGAAATGTCGACCCGGATCCAATGGTGAGGTCTGTTTTTACCCAGGAGGTCATTTCTGCAAGCTACCCCCCAAAACCCTCATTTTAAATGAAACATCCAAAAAACTCTTTTGTCCAACAATTTCCCATGCCCAAATCTTTTAACATCCCATCATAACAGCAAATCCAAAGCCCTTAGATCTGCAATAATTTTTCATATATCTTGCCATTTCTTTTATCCTCTCATGCATTCCCATGGATTCAATCTAGGGTTACAATAATAAAACCATAGCTCTGATACCACTTGTAAGGAAACTTGGCAACAAAGAATATGACCACCGTTTCCACATAACCCATAATAGATCTGAAATAAATACAGAATTAAAATCCACATGCAAGAGAATAGAAAACATACCCACAAAATTGTGACACAAGATATACCCTGGGAAACCCTCATTGAGGGAAAAAACCCAGCCTCCAAAAGCATCCATCATCATGTATTATTCAGCAAAAAATACCATTGCCATACAACCATGGAAGCCTTCATGGCCATAGCCACAACCGAGCAAACTATGTGAACAAGCATGAATCCACACATCCCATGCCATGCTTTCAACCTTCACAAATGCTCCCTTGGCTAACCTGTCAAGCCTTGTCCCGCTTGACTCTTGCCTTTTGTCTTTTCCTTGTCACTCTCTCTCTCTACAACAACTACCCTTGTGGCTGCTTATATAGTAGCAAGTCCCACAAAACCACCAAGTGGTATTACATAAACCATGTGCTAAAACCATGTGCTACCGAACCCACTGACCCCACATTTAATATTGGGCATTTAATTCTTTTCCCCCAATATTAAATAATTACATAAAATATTATCACAATGTTACAATACAACTCATCAAGAATATTCTATGGGAATCTTTACATGTTGCACGTCCATCTAGGTACAACATTACATAATAAAAATAAAACAATAAAATAACAATATTATGCAATGTGTGCAACACCCATTATCTCAACATAGTTATCCAGTAAGTGTTCTCAATTTCTTGTATTACATGTTATGCATTAGTGCTGAAGAAACCCAAAAGGGGAAGGAAAATTTTGTCACCCATCATGCCCTAATTAAATTCCTCATAGAAAGATCACTTAGGGATGCCTCTCTCATGTCATGGGTAGAATTTGTCCAAGCTAAAACCCTACAACCCCAGGCTATCCTTAATGAATAGCCCAGTGAAGAGAATGTAGTTCCCATTGATGAACCTACTGAGAAAAGCACTCAAGATGTTGAAGCTCGCAATGTGCAAGAAAAATTTTCCTTACCTATTCAAGAGACTCAAAAACCTACCTCTACCCAAGAAAAGAGAAAATGGAAATTACAAGAAGAGACCTCGGCTTTGGTAGTAGAAAAGCCAAACTCTATAGTAGCAATGCAAAAGAAAACTAAGATGGGTCCTGCAGTAGTTACTCTTGCAGCAAAGACACTGAAAGGAAGAAGTAGGAAGAATGTTGTGATACTAGAGGAGACCCCTATGAGAAGAAGTCCTAGAATGAGGGGAAAATTTTCTAAAGTGATAGTAGAAGCTCAGTCTACTTCATCCAAACCATCCACTAAAGAATCCCTAGTAAAAATTATTCCTGATAACTCTCCTCCTCACCCTGAAACTACAAACATTCCTAAAACCCTAATGAGGAATGTAGAGTTGAAGTAAATAAAAATCAAAATGATTCCCCAACAAGCCAACAAATAGTTACCATAATGAATGAGTTAGTTTATTCAAATATTGGCCTAGTTCCCTATAAGCCAACATGGCTTACATATTTTGTAGAGCAGTTATAGATGGAACCCTTACCCTATGAAGAGGATAACTATGAAGAGGATAGTGGTTGCCTTACCCTTAAAAGACTTATTTTCTAGTTGTTTGGACAACATATGCTTGTTGTAGCCCTATGGGAAGAGAAGAGGAAGAAGATGAAGAAAGTCATATTGTCCCAAGGTGAGGAAATTACAAATCTAAAAGAGCAATTAGCAAACCAAAAAAAAGGATGGATCATGCCCTCAAATTGGTTGATCAAGCACTTGCTTGTAGACCATCACCTTAGATTTATGCTATATACTTAAAGGAACAATTCTTTTTATTCCAACTTATGCTAACCCTCAAGAACATAAATGCAGAATTCAAATCAACTCGGGAATTCTATGGTTTATACCAGACTCTCCCATCCAGGCAGTAGAACTTGCTCTATGAGTTATATGTGCACAATTTTATCATTCCAATAGAAACTCAATGGAATCCTTTACTCTATATAGCAGATATACATCTGAGGGCTTTGATGTCTTGGATGTATAATGAAGCTAATTATGACAAACAATTGAATAATTACAGAGATGAGGAAAGAATAGAGCCCCTATCATTAAGAGTTGAGAGAAATAAACCAAAAGAAATTCTTAGGAACTAGTTTAGATTGACTTATGGGGATAAGAAGAAGGGATTAAGGGATAGAATCTTCATTGTTAGAACCAAGGTCTATGCAAAATCTGAGAACCTACCTTACTTTACCTTTAAGAGAGCCATGGTTGGTGCTAAAAGTAGGTGGGCTAGATTACCTAAGACACTTAAAAGATCAAATCCACATAGTCCTATCAATTTAGAGGCTACCCTTCACTGAGTTCTAAAGTATATAGAGTTGGGGAAATAGGCTAGGCCAAAACTATGGTGCCCACTCACAATGCAACCTCCAATACTCATATGGCCCCTATATGATATTAATGATGACAAACTTGATAAGTTGTAGAAGGAAAATAGAAGGGAAGTTTGGGAGAGAACACAAGGATTCTACTACACCTTCAAAAGTAGCAGGAGAGGAAGAACTAAAGTTGAAGAATTCAGATCACTAACTAGAAAATGTAATGATTAAGGACAAGCATCAGTTTACCAGGGGGCAGATGATGAGACTAATTATTGCCTCTATTTTATGATAATTTTAAACACTCTATTTTACTTCCACCAAGACATTTGTGGAATTATGTTTACTTGAACTGATGATTAACCTATGGGTAGATAGTATGTCATATTTTACCAATATTTTGTATATAATGCAGTATTTCATATAACCATTAGAATGTGTGTTCTAATATTTTAATTTAATTTGATAATGCTTATTTACAAATATCTCTGCATAATAACTAACCTATTAGCAAAGGAAGTTGAAGATGGTCAGAATTATTCAAAGGAAAACATTGAAGATAGCCAACAGCATTCAAGGAGAAAAGATGTTAAGGTTTAGTCATGGTGGAAAAAGTCATAACAGTACCAAGGGACATGGCCACTAGTATGGAGGAGCTATGAAGAATTTCTTTATTTTCTCTTCATTTATTATTGTGGCAAAGTAGTTTTTCAGACTTTATTATTCATTTCATGAGTTGTTAACTTTCCTTCTTTTTCTCTGGCAGATTTGTAGTTAGTTTGTTTTGCTTTTCTATTTTAGAATAAGTGTTGATCTTCTATTTATAGGGATCATACCAATAGTGTTAGAAGTTAGAAGAAAGTTTATAAAAATAAATTGTTGACTTTTTTTGTGAGTTTTTTTAATGGTTTTATGTATCGTTCTCATGTAAGGAAAGAAAGTTTATAAAAAGAAATTGTTGACTTTTGTTGTGAATTATTTTTATGGTTTTATGTATCGTTCTCATGTAAGGAATTTTTGTAACATAATGAAATAGGTCTTACTTTACATTTTGTGTTAGTAGATTAGAAAAAGACAACCAAGAGAGCCCACTTGGGACATGCATTAGATTAGAATAGTGTAGATTTTTTTTCAAGCATCTTTAGTATTGCAGGTAGACATTGTAAGTTCCTTCCTATAGCATCATACTTTGTGAGTGTTCCTCTAGCATCAATAAGAATAGTTATAGTAGATGAACTAAGTTGGAATATATATTAGTATTTAATTGCATTTCTAGTATTCATCTCAGTAAAGAGTTAAGTGTGTTAGTTTCCTGCAACACTAGTGTAGCTTTTTTCTTGCATTTTACTTTCTTGTAGCATAAGCATAATGACTCATTAAGAAACTTAGTGCACATACTGTGCTGACCATTTCAAGTATACATCCCTAGGTTGACAAAATTAAATGCTCCTCATGGTGGAGAAAAATAGTCATTAGATTGAATAAATTATTCCTAAGTATGGCCTTGGGCATTATTATTATACACCTATTATGAGGCAGACCAATTACATGGTGCACTTGGGAGATATCATTTTCCTATGGGTTACCCAGTGTCATTTCCACTTTGATTCCTTTGAAATTCATGTGTGATGTTGGGGCAACCCTTGTGTGTTTTCTTTGAGTCAGTCCCATGTAAAATTGGTGAAATTACCTTGATGTTCTTGGTAACCTTAGCATATACCCAATATTCCTATATCAAAATAAGTGCTCAACTATATGGTGGTGCTCCCCTTTGGAACATCCCCATGCTCAAGCTTCAATGGATTCCTTCACACCTCACTTCCACATAAATAAAAGCTTTTTTTCAACATCCTATCCCAACCTCCCATCTAATCAATCCTACAATCATGATCCAGCCAATCTATCAATCCCATAGTAGCCAATCCTACATCAATAATAATTATCACTCCTACGTCAATTATAATCTTAGCCATCACCAATCATAATCTTAGAATCATAATCTCCCAAACCCTACAATCTTCCGAATCACTTTTCTAGGTTTAATTTAAACAACCAATCACCCTCCCTATAACCATTGGTTATCCTTGTGCACAAGGTTTTCCTTTGTATCATTATCCCATAGTGAGAGTATGAGCTTCCTTAAACCCCTTCTCTTAGTCACTCTAGGTCCTACTACTCACCCCAAATTCTTGTACTTTTTAAGAATCTTATGGGCCTCATCTTCTCTCCCCACCACCTTCTTAAGGGGGCATCACACAGTCCATTCTCTCCTCTTCTACTCAAGACTAGGGAAACCTTACTCCTGCAAAAAAATAATTCTTCTTCACATCATTTATACTTGAAATACTTTGAAATAATGTTGTCCAAACACTATGTCAAAGAGGGGCAAAATGTAGACACCTAAATCTAATTACACCAGTAGGTAATCTCATTTAGTCATCTTTTAAGACATTATTGATTAAATATTTATTATTTAATTGATTAATCATAATCCCCTAGTTAATTAATTTAATTAATTAACTATAGTCTAATTGATGAAACCAAATGATAATCCAAAATCAATTTTTCAATTAAATCCCTATTCATCTATTAAATCAAATAAATGTCAAAACCTATTTGATTTAATTTCTAAATCATTTAATAAATTATCTTAAACCCCTAAACTATCCCTAAAACCTATCTTTACCCCTAATCAAACCCATTCACCCATACTAAACTCACTTAGCCAACTAACTAACCCATCCCATCAAAGCTAAGTCACTTACCTCCTAACCCGCTTCCTAAGCCAAGCCTAATCCCCTTGCTAATCATGTGCAAAACTTTAACCAAGGGTTAGGAATTTCTAACCCAAGCCAAATTCAATGGTCTCCCTTGTTATCTTCCATCCCTATCCAAGAGCATTAATGTATCTTATGTCCATCTTACACACTCTTCCTCCCTTAGTACTCCCCCTGACCCTCCATTTTGACCACCCAATCCCCTTGGGATAGTTGTCACAAGGCTAGAGCCCTAAAAAAGCACAATCCATGTGCTCTCCTCTCATTGCATCCTATCCCTTCCTCACCTTTTCTCCATCCTCACATCCTGACCCTCTATCTCACCTTAGCCTATAAATTGAGCCCTTCCCCCCTCAAAATCCATCATCTACTAATTCAAACTTATAATGCCCCACTAACCACTATATTATAGCCATTTTACACCATTGTCATGTTAAAACTCACCTATAAATCTATTGTTGAACCCTCCACTCATCTCCATGCTTGATAACAACCCACCACTTGAAGATTGAGCACAACCAAGCACACATCCCCTATCCCCTATCTATCTAGACACATCTACATCATCACAAGCCATACCCAAGGGGCTTAACATTTTTGGTTTTCCTTCCTTCATGGTGTCCACCTCATCTTATCATAAGTGTTTCTTTTATTTAGTTTTGTGAATGTTAAATTTTTTATTCATGTTCATAGCATACTAGGCTTTTAGAATTACACATTGAAAAGATCTTACCTCTATAACACTCTTTGGAGTAGGCCATTCAAGGATAGCCTTTAGTTTCTCTAAGTCCATTTTTAGACCTTTTGCTAAAACTAGAAATCCTAGGTACACCAACTCCTTCACAAAACTGCACTTGTTTAGGTTTATTAGAAACTTTTCTTCGCTTAACTTATTAAACACCTTCCAAAAATGCATCAAATGCTCCTCCAACATCTTAATAAAGATTAAAATATCATCTAGTTAAATAATGAAAAATTGTTATAAATATTTAGAATAATTGTGGGGGGTGAATCAGTTACTCAAGGTCCATAAGTACCATTTGAACAATTGAACATCAAAACATTCACTATTTTGCTTATCTTATTCTTTCTCAGTCTTTACTTTACCGATAAAATTATTGTCCTAAAAATAACATACTTTGTTAAATGTATTATTTATCAAATGTAAAACATATATAGAATTCAACAAAAATTTGACACTAGGATTTTTATGTGGAACCCCAATTTGGGAAAAACCACCAGCAACATGTCACAACTTTTTACTCTTTTGAAGTGAGCTTTGTTAGGAGCCAACCTTGTTAAAGGTTATAATATACACTATTAAATATGACCTAGTTATAGGATTTAATCACCTTGTTAGGAGTGGCCTTGTGAGAGGACTTTGATTATTCCATTTAGGATGTCACCTTGTTAAAGGATTTACATAGATTGTTAAGTCCTTTAAATGATTGTTAGGTCAACCTCTATTAAAAGGATTTCAATACAAACTATTTACAATGATTAATAAAAGAAAATAGTAGGTATTGATCTAGATGATTACAAATCACTTTGTAGGTTCATATCACTATTTAGTTCATGTGTTGATTCACTGATAAGCTCCCCATTTCCATCTCTTTTCCTGATTTTCTTGGCAACCCTTGAAGAAATCAATCTTCTCCTTTCAGAAAAACTTAATCCATCTTCTTAGATTCACTTATCAATATCAATAGCATCTGTGCAACAAATCTCCTTTTGCTTTGCTTTTAGTCTTATACACTTGTGTTTACTCTTATGCATCTTTGATCCTATTTTTTCTGTGTGCCTCTCCCTTTTTAAGTTCGTCTCTATACCTCTTTAAATAGGTAATTCTTGCTTTTTCATTTTCCATGATCATTATAGATCTTAGGGTTTAAGATTTGGTTCATCAGGTTCATTATATCTATTCATCTTTCTTCTTTTCTATAATTTTCTCATCCATCGAATTAGATCATAGATGTTATAACTAATCCTCTCCTTGAATTTAATGGTCCAACTCATTAATTTTATCTTCAACATAGTTTACATCTCCCAAGGAATCAACTTAGTCGGCTTGAGGTCACAATTTCCTCTTATTCATTCTCAACATTGTTACTCAACAATCACTAAGTTCTGACACTCGGCCATCACTTAATCACTTGGTCACTATAAACCTTCTATCTCGGCATGAACTATATTTCTTGATCAATATTGATGCTTGGTCAATACTAGATTTTCTTTGCACTTACTATGGCTTGATTAACACTAACCACTCATACAATCCTTCTCTTGTCTTGAAGGAAGTCTTCCACTTATCTCCTTCTTTGTTGCAAATTTGATGGTATCCACTCTTCAAATCCATCTTTGTAAAATACATAGCTCCACTCAAACAATCCATAATATCATCCATCCTTGGTAATGGAAAACTATACTTGATTGTGATCTTGTTGATAGTGCAAGAATCTATGCACCTCCTCCTTTCTCCATCTTTTTTGGTGCTAATACTACCAGTACATCACATGGACTTAGACACTATTGAATGAACCCTTTCTACAACAACTAATGCACTTGTCTGTTCAACTCCTTACTTTCTGCTGGTGTCATTTTGTGCATTACCTTATTTGGTAAACTAGCTCCTAGAATCAAATTCATTAGGTGGCTAATCTTCCTTATTGGTGGTAATCTATTAGGAAAATTATTAGATATTAATATTTGGAAATTATTACAAAAAATCTACAACTTCTATAGGTACTTCTTCTACTTCTTCTTTTCCATCTTTTAGAATTATCACAAAAAACATATGCTCATGCCTTATACCCTCTAAGAACTTATTTCCATCAACAAAACAGACTCTAGAAACACTACATACCTTTTCACCACTACATACCTTTTCACCTATACCCTTCAATGGCTTTAGCTTTTGTTTCATTCCATCCTTTTTTAGAGTGTAGGTATTTGTACACCCATCATGTAAAGAATGCTTGTCAAACTAGCATAGCCTACCTAGCAACATATGACATATGTCCATAGGTATGATATCACACAACACCTCATCCTTGTGGCTTCCAATCTTGAACTTCACTGAGCATTTCTCACTAACCATGACATTGTGATCATCTTGCACCTAGGAAATACAATATGGACACAAGTGTTTCTTCCTCTTCAACTTCAACTATGTGACCATATTTTCTAACACTAGATTGTTAGTAGTTCTACCATCAATGATCATATCACAATATCTATCTTCACATTTTCACCTTGTGCAAAACAAGCTCCTTCTTTGATTAGGTTCATTCTTGCCACTTAGCATGAATCTTCTTTTAACTAGGACTTCTCCTCTTTCAGTATCTTTAGAATGTGATGATCAAGCATCTTTATCAATATGTGAAACACTAGTCTAGCCTTTGGTTCTTCTATCAGTCCTTCCTTGTCATTTGGAGCATTCAAATGCCATATGCCTTTCTTCTCCATAGTGAAAACATTTTCCATGAAAACCTACTCTTTCAGATCCTTGCCCTCAAACTCTTCCTCTTTGATCTCTATTTTTCTAGTCATGAAAATGATTGGAATTATTTCCCCTTTGGTACTAACTAATACTATTGGCCTCATCCTTGTTCTTCTAATCATTATTTTGGCCTCTATAATACCATTCACCAAATCTTCCACTGTGACCTCTTCCATTATTATTGTTATCATATTTCTTTGTAGCTTCTCCTCAACTATTATGATAAACCAGTACAACTCCTTAATACCAGTCATTCTAACTAGGCTCATCTCCTCTTGAATTCTTGGCCTTAACCCATTAATATAATGAGCTACTTTCTCCTTATTAGCTTATGCATGGCCATTTCTTATGAGAAATTGGTAGAACTCTTCAGTATAGAACTCTAAAATATTTTTGCTATCCAAATATTATTTAGAAATCTTATAATTACAAATTTTTAAATGAGAAGTAAGTTTTCAAATAAATCTTTAGATATTGATATTTGTAAGAGAGAAGAAAATCTATTTTTTAAGTAAAAGTGAAATTAATCATATATTTCATCAAAAAGTAAGATTTTGGATCTAGTTCTTTCTTAAGTTTTTTAATTGGAAAATATATGTAAAGTTAATTTACATATAAATTTACAATTCTATATTGAAATAGTTTTTATAGACTTTTCAAGTTCTAAAATAAAATAGAATAATAATATATTGAAGAAACCTTATAGATTGTTTCCCTATTTATTTTGACTATAATTTTTAGAGAAGAGTGGAACTCAAGTGAAATTTTGGAAAATTAAGAGTGCCTATTTTGTATTTAAAAATTAATAGAATCTTCTAACAATTCAAATTTATTAGCAATTCTATAGTCTATTTTCTTTATCAAATCAGATTAGCTTTCTACTAGCATTGATTAGAATGTAGATATAGTTCAATGATGCTAGGAGTTTGCTGGGAAATAAACTACCACTTCATTAATTACATTGACTTGCAAGGTAATTTTGAAATTATTACTAGATTATTGTTTGATTTTAACCTCCACAAATAAAAGTGAGTATTTTGATCAGATTACTTATAAAATTGTTATTTACTTAACTACTTTTTAATATTGAAATTAGATTAGTTGATTTGAAATACTTATTTCAACAATAATTTTATCATAC
The DNA here is from genome assembly GCA_028749045.1 of Cupressus sempervirens. Lineage (NCBI taxonomy): Eukaryota > Viridiplantae > Streptophyta > Pinopsida > Cupressales > Cupressaceae > Cupressus > Cupressus sempervirens. The sequence continues at coordinate 636,391,970 of CM053788.1, read as the reverse complement.
ATCTATCTTTCTATAATACACTTACTCTATTGATTAATTATTATAATATTTAATTACTATTTCTATTACAATACATTCTCCAGCAAGTACATGCCACTATGTGGCACTTGTTTTTAGATGGGTGCATTTATTACTCTACACCTCTTATTTTGACCACATTGCTTATTATAATTTCCCTTCTTTATAAATCTTTCAACCATTCCTACTTTATATTTAGTCCCTTTATTATTATTTTCTTTGTACCTTTGTCTTTTTTATTTCCTATTTTTTCTCCTTCATTTTCTCCCTCCTTTCTTTAATTCCCATTTTATCCTTTCGATTTTTCTTCTTAATCGGTGAAAAGAAAATCTATTTATTTTCCCATTTGAATATGGGCAGGCCATTAATGTGACTCTTCAAAGGGCCACATCAATTTTTCTCACTCCTTTAATTTTTTTTATTTTATTCTTTTTTGTCCACTATAATAGCATTAATTAATGATTTTACATTGATTACTATTTATTTATTTTAATATTGTTTCAATCACAATAATATATAAATATAGTTATTATTATTTTAATTATAAATATTAGTTAAAATAAATATTATTACTGATTGATGATTTAGAGTTTAGTGATTCACATATTACTTGTATACTTGTAACTATTAATACAACTATTTAATACTAATTATCATTATTTATTATTTAAATAATTTATTATTAATTTATTACTTTTATATGACTTTTTATTAAAATTTATCGCCAAGGGGATATTATAGTCTTCTTGATATTTTTGGAAATGTCCAATGATGGAGGATGTATGCTCAGTGTGCTTCAAGCTTTAATTGAATTGCACAATGGAGGCGAGTGATGGATTTAGATGTGGATTGGTTGAGGAAAATGGGTATGATAATGGTAATTTGATAATGTTTGAACTCTAAAAGTAGTATTATCATTTTTCATATGAAGGTGGATGATTTGTGAGAGGGAAAGGGTCCAATTTATAGGCCAAGGGGTAGTGGAATGGAGGGCCAAGATTTGAGATGAAGGATTTAGTCAAGGAGGGCTAGGATGTAAGGAAGGGAGAGCACATGGATCATACTTTTTTGGAGCCAATGAGGGTGTAACACTTGTCAAAGGGAGAGTGAGTGTGAGGAGATGATAATTTTTGAGGGAATGTGACCATTTTGAGGAATCAAAGGGGGAAAATTAGAGTTATGAGGGATGTGGGCTTGTAGGGAATGTGTAAGAGGAAATTATGTTTTTGTAAGTACATTTAATTCATTTGGGTGAGGATGTGAGGGATGTGGCATGAGGGTGAACTTTGGTTTGGGTTAGGATTTTTTAATCCATGCTTAAAGTGGTGAAAATGTTTAGGATGGGGTTAGGGTTAGGTTAGGGGATTGATTAGGAGATAAGTGGGAATGTTAGGAAAAGACAAGTGGGTTGGTTAATTAAGTGAGATTAATTAGGTAAACAAATGGATTAGCATAGATGAATGGGTTGGGTTGAGTTAGTGCTAAGGATTTAGGATTTGGTTAAGGGTTTGTTCAAGGTTGAGGATTTTATTCAAAGGTAATTATTTAACTAGAGGGGCATTTGGATTTAATTAAATAGGTATTTTTGCCCACATATTAGACTTAACTTTTGATTTATTCTAATCTTTGAAAATTACCTTGAAGTTGAACTTGAAGTAGTAAGTTAAAAGGTTCAAAGTCAGTCTACCTATTGTTGGGAGACTTGGATCATATATAGTCTGTCTTGACCATGTACCTAAACCTCGAACCATTTGGTTCAAATATTTAAGGTTCAAAGGTCTAATTTGTCTTTTACCTAAGCATAGTTGGTATTGTGATGTCTAGTGCATCATGATGCTCTTTTCAATATTGAACCTTGTTCAATATTTAATACAAAGAAATTTATTATCGGTCTTTAGTTATTCATGAGCATTGCATTCCAACATATTCACTGTTAGAAATGTAGAGAAGGCTAAGTGACTGAGAGGGGGGGGGAGTAAATCAAGAACCAATAAAACTTTAACTTCAATTCACCAATTAATCCTTCATAAAATAATTTGATCTAATTGTATGCATGAAAGACTAAAAGTAATAAAACATTCATAACGGTTGACACAATATTTGGTAACCTAGAAACCTTCCAAATAGAAAGCAAAACTGGGGTGGGGATGATACCCACAAGCTTGAGTACTACAGTATAAATTTGGCTTGTTAAGGCTTACAAATGATCACTTCTAGTGATCTACCCTATTAGGAGCAATGAGGAATGTTAGGTCCACCTTGTGAAAGGATTTATACAATACAATGAAGTATGTACTCAATTAGGAGATTCTGCATAAGACTATTAAGTCTACCTTGTTACAAGATTTGACTGATACACTTGTTAGGATGAACTAGTAGCTTATCTCTACTTTACAACTCAATTTTTTGAATGAGATTTCTTTGATGTAGAAAGATCACCTTAATGTGATGGATGAGACTCTTCTTTTCCTTATACTTCTTGTAGCCTTCAAACTTGCAAGTTCTTCATATTTCATAGTCTATACTCATTTGGATATGACAAGATATCTCTCATATATACCAATCCAAATAATTACCTGTCCATTAGGTGATATACTGATACTTGGAAATATAGTGAACTCAAAAAAATCTGGCACTTAGTTGACACGGGTGCACAGTCCACATTGATCACTCAAGAGTAGGTGTGAACTTAGTTAACATTGATGACTCACCAAACATTGTAGAGCATGGTTGACATTACAACAACTTAGTTAGAACTAAAGCTTAGTCAACACTACTATTCCTTCTACTTGGTTAATACTACTATCTTAGTTGACATTGTCTTCTTCTCTTACTCGGTTAACACTTCATGATGGCTCAGTTGACACTGTCTACAAAGTTAACTCCATGGTGTTCAGTAACAATGCAACCAACCAAATGACTTAAGTGTTTTCACACTAATTGACAAATAGTTTGGCCATAAGGTCAACAATCTCCCCCTTTGGCATTAGTGACAAAAATACTTATCATACCAAAAATATGAATACTCAAAATGATGAGTCAAAACTCCTCATATAAATTTACTTGGGTTTGCAACTCAATTTTGACTAATGTGTTGATACTCAGCTAACACTGACTCTAGTTTTTATTTTTCAAAAAAAAATTGTGGCTTTTTTGTATACATAGATTCTTGCTAAATCATTATATTTCCCCCTTTTTATTCTTTACAAGATGTATATAACTATATTTCCCCCTTCAATTTCTCACATGCTAGATTTCCCCCTTTTTTTGACACAAATGTCAAAAAATACATATTTACAAGGCAATACCAAAATGTGAGAGGAAAACACTATGTACCTTCAAAATTAGAGACATGGTTTCGCCCCAATTTTTTTGCAAAACTTTTGAAGTATGCAAAGCTATTTGAACTTTAGCTAATAATTCCATCATATGATCAGCAATAGAAAATTTTTTATCATTGATTATGTCTTTGCATGAACAATGTGTTTCTACATTACATCTATGTTTGGAATTATCAAACTCTAATTTTTTTATAGTGTAGCCCTGATTCTTACTTCTCTCAATAACTATGCCTGTATCTTGATTAAATACCTAATCTTGACAAATGTGTTGAGGTAGTTCTCAGGTCAAGTGACAATTGGTTTGCACTTTCCTTTAGATCAATATCAATCTTTGACAACTTGTCTTTGAATTCCTTGGTAAAATTTGTCATATCACTTAACTTTACAAATAAGGAAATGATATTATTTACAGTGTTCTCAAAAGAAATAAGAATAGTGGACAGTTCCACTTGATCTATGGCAATCTTCTATACCACATTATCGAAAACTTTATTCTTAAATTTTCTTTTTTCCCTCTATAGTGGCTTCTCTTAACCATTCAAACCTTTATAAAACTTTTGAAATATGTCAAGAAGTTGGTCTAAGATAGATTTCTTCTCATCAACTTCAATACTTAATGCATCAATAAATATACCTTTGATATCTTCAAGCACTTGATTTCTTTTCTTCTTCTTTGCTCTTAGCTTCTGTTGTCTAGCACTTTTCTTCCAAAGTTCTCCAAGAGTGCCCATCTAATCAAGAGTAAGATTGGAGAGATCCCAATCTAGAACTACTATGTCTTCCTCTAGTTCATCTTCATCAATGGAAACTTTTATCTCTTTTCCTTTTCCCTTTGGAATAGGTGAAGGAATGGTTTCCTTACCTTTACTCATATCTTTAGTGCTCGGTTAAGGTTTGACTTGAAAGTGCCTTGCTATAACTCATTCTAGCTTAATTTAGGGATGAGTTGAGTCTGTAGCTTGGTAGATGAAGTAGCTATAGTAGTACTTATCTCTAAACTTGGTAAGATATATCTAACAACAAATTGAGTGCTTGGTTAAATAATGTTTAACCCAATTTCACGTGACTTGGATGTTGTCCCCTCTAAGCTTGATGTTACCAAAGATTTTCTTGGAGAGTTAGGGAGGGAGGCCATAACCTCTAATATAATCTTTTTTGGATCTAAATATTTAATATTTTGAATTTTAGGTAGATCCTCACTAACTATTTGATCTTCCTTGTCCTTCTCATCATCATTTACATCATCTACCTAAACAACTTCTTCAGTGAGATTTGGAACATTCTGATGCAATGCAAGCTAGGAGAATCTCCAATGAAGATTTCCTAGCTCCTAAAAAATAACTACAGAGTGGAAAATAAACAATAACACAAGATATGATACCAATTCATGACTCTTTAATCATAAAAAACTGATTACAGTCAATGTGTCAGGCTATAAGGTCTTCCTAGTTATGGCCAAATACAAAGAAATTAAAATAGTTCTTCAAGATCCAACTCAACTCCTAGCTAGTCTAGATCTATAACACAACAACAATCTAGTAGAAACCTTCAAGATCTCAACTTGTGCTCGCAAGCTACCAAGCAACCTCCTTATTTCTAAACCGTAGCCACTAGCTCTTCTCCAAATTTTATATCTTAGCTACTCCTCTACTGATGATATTGAATCCTCCAAATCATAATCCATAATCATCCTCTCATGATCTATACTAATGATTTTTAACTATAGAAAACATGAAAAAAACTCAATTCCAAGTTATATTTAGGTCTACACATGACCCAATAACATTTCACTAACTTAACAAGATCCCATTTCATCATACAAAACTGTGCAAGATGAAAACTGCACATGTTTCATGAAAACTAGTTGAAAATCTATATCCAAGGAGAATTGAGATATCTCACAACCTCGATTGATTTAATACCTGCACTCTTAACTCAAGATATTATTGTAGGCCCTATTTAATACCAAAGTGTAAAAATTTTGATACTTAAGGATAATTTTTTACACATCTTTAAAGTCATGCACAAAAATTAGATGCATAAACTAACAGAAATCAATACCCCATGAGAATGATCATATCTCCCAACTCATAATTAATTAAGACTTGTGCCCTTAATTTAAGGTATTAACCTAGGCTCTCTCCAATCCCTAAAAGGTTCATCCTCTCATTCATTAAGGATAATTAGTTACACCACCCACAAGTAGCCTACAAAAACTAGAAACTATAGTTCTAGCCGCAAGGTAAAACAACTCTAACATCAACACAATAACTCCAATCTCTATGGAATCATGAGGAAAGGTTCCCTAATGTCTTTCCAACGCATACCTAACTATGAAAATCATAACTCCACCAAAATCAAAGCTTGATGCTCCTGAATCAGACTCCCTAGGTTAATAGAAAAGTGTGTCCCATACTTTGATGCCCAAAGAAAGATCTACAACCAACTTAATCTTTACCAAAGGCTTATATTCCTTAAAATTCAATAGAAAAAATATGAAAATAAACCATCTATGCTTCATCCACTAAAATAAATCAGCAAGTATCCTCTCTAACACATCATGGAGATTCACAATCATCTCAAGGTCTAATCCTCTTGGAGCCATCTTCCAAGATCTTTGCAAACTCTCTATAACAAATCCTTCCCATCCTCATGAAAACTCAAATTTTCTACAAGTCAGATCATAACCTACCACCTCAAATAAAAAAACAAGAAAAAATCACAAGTCTAGGAACATAGATCTACAACATAAAATCTCCTCAACCATGCTCTAATACAATCAACATTCTATCTTTACATCCATCAATCCATCAAAAAGTCCTCTGTAATTGTAGGTTAGATCACAATCTACCACCCCAGACTAAGAATCAAAAACTATTACTTTGAAGCAATTGATCCTCAAAAAAATCACCACTAGATCAAGATCTTCTCAAATCAACTCTTTTCAAACTAGGTCTTGGTGCAAACTACCTCAACTTTGGTGATTGGTCTACACACTCAAGAATAATTGCACTCTGATAAGATCAACCAACCAAATCAATCCTCTCTTTGATACCAAATGATTTAGTGCAAGGTAGGAGAATCCCCAATGGAGATTTCCTAGCCCCCAGTAAAAAATCACATAGCAAAAAATAAACAATAACACAAGATCTTATACCAATTCACAACTCTTTATTCATATAACAACTTATTATAGTCAATCTATTGGGTTGTAAGGCCTTATGGCCAAATAAAAAGAAATTATGATAGTTCTTCAAGATCCAACTCAATTCCTAGCTAGCCCAGATCTGTAACATAGCAGCAATCTAGTAGAAATATCCAAGATCTCAACTTGTGCTCACAAGCCACCAAGCAACCTCCTTATTTCTAAACTGCATCCAATAGCTCTTCTCCAAATTTTCTATCTCAGCTACTCCTCTACTAATTATATCACATTCATAAAATCATGATCCAAAATCATCCTCTCATGATCCACACTAATGATTTCTACATCAACACAAGCTCCTTATATAGCCAGCTAAGCCACAAGTCGGCTAGTCAAGCATTTAATTACATTATAGGTGCATCTTGAAAGAGTAAACCAAAAATATAGAAAAAATGAATAAAAATAAATGAAAAGTTATATTTAGGTCCACACATGACATAGTAAAATTTCCTTAACTTAACAAGATCCCATTTCATCATACAAAATGGTGCAACATGAAAACTACACATGTTTTGTGAAAACTGGCCAAAAATTGATATCCAAAAAAATCACAATATCTCACAGCCCCAATTGAATTAAGATCTATGCTCTTAACTCAAAATAGTGGTTCAAGTCCTCTTTAAGAGCCAAAGTGCACAAATTCTGATCCCTTAAGGATAATTTTCTAGACATCTCAAAAATCATGCGCAAAAATCAGACGCATAAACTAACAGAAATTCATACCCCAGGAGAATGGTCATATCTCCCAATTCATAATAAATTAGGACTTGTACACTTAATTGAAGGTATTAATCTAGGCCCTCTTCAATCCTTAAAAGTATCATCATCTTAGTCATTATAGATAATTAGTTACACCACCCACAAGTATCCTATACAAACTAGAAAATACAGTTCCAACTGCAAGGTAAAACAACCCTAACATCAACACAATAACTCCAATCTCTATGCATTCATGAGGAAAGGTTCCCCAATGTGTCTCCAACACATCCCTAGATATGTAAATCATAACTCCACCAAAATCCAAGCTTGATTCTCCTATATCACATTCAATCCATAAATGTTCTTCCATGCATTTGTATTGGATTGCACAACAGATTCAATATCATTTGAAAAGATTAGGAGTGCATTGAACTTAGGTGTTAATGCTTGTTCATTCTTTTTTAATGCCTCCTTCTCTTATTTGGCTAATAGGTCTGGCATTACCTTTCTCAAGGTTTGGTCAAAGATATCCTTGGCAACCATTACTACATCCCAATGATGTGATATTTCCTTAAGTAGAGTATTGGGAACTTGACTGCTTAGCTCACTTGGAGAGTATTTCCACTTTTCCATCTTTGCCACTAAGGCTTCTTCTATTTACTTATATTCTTCTTTATTTCTAGTTTCATATTTAATAAATTTAAAATATTCCATATCTCCTCCTTCTTTGAGTCATTTCAGTCTTTCTTCAAATGTTAGAATAGATCTTTTGAATGATATATGTTTCTCTTCTTCTTCATCTTCATCTTCATCTACAAGTTTGAGCTTCTTCCTTAATCTAGTGAGTTTTCTCATATTAAAGGTAGGATTTGACCTTGTAGCTCTCTTTTCTATAGGTTTACCCATCTTCTTGAGTGGTTCTTCTTTGGATTCTTCTTCTTCTTCCTCATAATCCTCTTCTTCTTCTTCTTCTTCTTCAATGTCATCACCGTTACCTTCTATGAGTAGAAGAGGAGAACCAAATTTCAAATTCTCCTTCTTAATCTTTTCTACCTTCTTCCTTCCTCTCTTGATAATTTGAGGAATATTGATCTTAAGTGAGATTTTGGCTTTTGCTTCTTCAAATGTTCCAAAATAAGGTGTTTTAGGGTCCACAGGCTCATTAACAAGAGCCTCTATGATGTCCTTAGTATCATCAATGTTCATCTCATATCCAAGAGGTCTTACCCATGCAACTCTAGGTATGATTGTCTGAATATATGTCTTATCTTATCATATTCCACAAGGAAACATATGTCTTGTTCATAGTCATCCACTAGTTGCTTAGGGATTCTGAATCTACTTTGTATTCTTTCCTTGAAGGTTTTGAAATATGCATCCATGATGCCCTCAAAATTGTCTCCCATTTTAGTTATGATTATGTGTGTTTCTTGCATTCTGCTTCTATCTCTCTATAAATTTTTGTTTGTGGAAGCTTAACCTTTTTGAACTTGGGTTTTGGTTGGTTTAACATAAGGTATTCTTACTAGGTTTATCTCACCTATGGGTTAAGGTAGTGACTATGCTAAGTATACCTTTTTCTTTAAGTTGGACCATATGAACCTTCTAGATAATGAATGGGTCTAAGTAGTTAAGAAATAGTTTTTATCATATGATAGTATAACATCTTTATTTTAATGAAGATAAAGAGATTGAGTTAAACCAACAAGACTTAGGGTTGTTGTTAATAGACTTGCTAATAACCATTTTGAAACAACAAGGATAAGGATCTTTTTGATAAATGGATATGACGTATTGTAAGAAAACAATCTCTCAAAGGACAAAGCAACTTTGAGAGAGAGAGACATGTGATCTCTTTAGCAAAATAATTTTATAGTAACCACTGTTGGCTTGGTTTTTCACATAAAACTTTTTGATACATCCTTAGTGAAAAGTCTAGTTCCTCTTCAAGAATTAGGGTTTTTTAAATCATTGTTGACCTGAAAAAAAAATCCCTAATTTTGCTATGTTGTTTTTCTAGTGTTAAATATTTCCCTAGAGGACCTTTGCATTAGGTTTGCATGGTGTGTTTCATTTTAAAAATGGAGTGCATGGGAAAAGTCATTTTAATGCCTTTCTTCTTTTTCTCAAGTACTTTTTTTAAAAAAATTGCATTACCCAACATTGCCCTAAGTTCCTATAAAAGGTTTTTAACCCAAGCATTTCATTTCATGTTTTGAGGGTTTGCGTATTATGTTTGAAAAAATTAGTTAAGTAATGATGACCCTTGATCTTCTTTAAGATCAAGGGTTGTCACTATGACACCAATGAGAGTTGCAACGTCTTTACTCTTAGAGACATAGTGATAAGGTGACACCTGTCTGTAGGACCTAGTTAGGAGGACCAAGGTTTCAAAAATAAATTTTGCATCATAGATTAGATGGTTAATTGATGAGCCTTGCTTTGTCAGCAAAGGAAGTCACAAGATTTTTATCCTTGGAAACATAGCGAGAACCCACCTAGTTATGTGGTGGGACTAGCCTTTGAAAAAAAAATTGTAGGTTCCAAGTCATCAAAGGTTGTCCAAATGTTAGATTTCCATTTTTGATAAGGAATATACTTGATAAGGATAAAATGTTTATTTGCACTTTAGATCTTTTAAGATCAACGGCGGTCACTTTGTCACCAATAGAAGTTACAAGGTTTTTATCCTTGGTGACATAGTGACAACCTAACACATGTCTAGATACATAAATGATTTCTATGTAAGTTGCCAACAAGGAAAGAAAGGGAACACATGGTAAAACTCAATTGGATTAACTACCAACTAGGAAGGTTGGAGCTAAGTCAAAAGGCATTTTATTTCTTAATTGTTAGATTCTTTTAAAATTGACAACCTGTTTTCAAATTTGAAGGGGAATACCACTTTATTTTTCTCTACAACCCATTTATGGTAATTAAAGATCCTCATGCAAACTAATATAAGGAATTTAGTGTAGACAATCAAGAATTTCCTCATACAAATATATTTTGTGATTTCCTAGAGCTGGGACCTATTGAAGAACCTAGAATTTTTTCCTAGCTGAAATCATGAAATTTTCTATATCAATGATTCATTGCAGCATTCAGAGAAGAAATAAGAAATTGAAGTAAGCATCTTCAATAATTAAAATAATTATGGTCTCTCCTTGTTCTTGTTCCAGTATGCCTCTGAAAAAGGGTTTCTTTGGGAAGGTTGAATATGCTAGTAGAAATATTCATGATGATTTTCTATAGCAATTAAGTGAATCTACTAATGAATCTGCCTAAATAAATAAATTAGTTAATGCAAACCCTAGGCTCTGAGTTGTAGATGGTTTATTTTATAAGGGAAATTAGACTAGGGATGCCATACTTCTAAAACAAGGTTACAATTATTTAAAACATGGATTTTAGAGAGGAAATTATTTGCACCCCACAAAAATATTTGGAATTTTGACTTAGGTAAGTTAGTAGTTTTTGGAGCTTTTATGGATTTAGAACTCTTCATAGTTGTAGCCCAAAACTATGATCCAATAGCTAGGATGGTGATGAGAATTGATGGGGAATGCTTGATGAAAATTACTACAAAAGAAATACAAGTTTTTGGAATGGACCTGTCCATAGATTATCATGAGATCATTGATTTTTAGAGATTAGAGAAGGACTACTTATCTCACAAGGATAAAATTAGGCAAGGGGCACTAAGAGGACACTTGACCACAATTGGCAATTTAACTTTTCTCACAGCATCAACTAAAGAGCCTTTCAACAAATAGATTTCCAATTCTAGGGCTATAGATATCTATATGACTTTGTGCAAGGTTTTTGGTGAAGATGAGTAAGATTTTGTACCAATAAGGTTTGTGTATATGATGATAGAAATCTCTTCCTTTGGTGTGGATGTTATCTTTGATTTTGCATCTTTTCTAGTAGAAGAAATTCGCATAGGTCTAATTAGAATTGTAAAGGAAAAAATTGAGAAAACTTTTGGTTTGTACTCTTTATTGATGCATATGTTTTTTATAAGGGGGTTACTTTCTTTGAAAAGAAAATGGTATTGACAAGAGAATATGATGGAGAATCTCTGATGGTTCAATTGTGGAGTGTAGATATGACTTGGGATGTAGAGGAGGCCAGTTTTGTAAGTAGATATTTTGCATCTAGATTGAGGAGCCTATTATTAAAAGATAACCCCGAGATACCTAAGCTATTGCTAAATTTCATCAGGCCTGTGGATAACCCTACTATTTTGAAAGTATCCCATAATTGGGTAGACATCATACCATATATAGTGTCAACAATTTTTAGAGTATATGGATTCCAAGGAACTCCACATGTGCTTCCCTACTAAGTACCTCTTAAGGTGGGAATAGCTGAGATGTTATGGAAAAGAGGTGGTTTGGAGGAAGTAGAACTGACTAGTAGATCAAGAGGCTATATTTTCCCTTCTTGTACAATTTCTTATTGGATTATAATTACAAAGGGTGGTTGGTTGTTTCTATATAAATTTTTAGACCCATACAAAATGGCTATCTCCCATGCTCATTTTAATGATAGTGAAGGATTTTTTGAAATATTCAGACAAAGGGCTAGGACTAGTGCTCAAAAGCATCAACCCTATTTTATTGAAGATGTAATAAGAAATGAATTTTCTCTCCAACAACAAAAAATTAAAAAAGACAAATGGATATTTTGTTCTAGGGTCTTAGAATTCATTAATTATTTTGAGAAATATTAGAGCCCTTTGAAAAATTCAAAGACAACAATAGACAAGTTGAACAAGTTGATGATCACCTTTCTAGAGATTATTGAGACCATGAATGAAATGAAGACCCTTTTCATCAATTCTTAACCTAATAAGGAAAGAGAAATAATTTAAAAGTTATCTTTTACCCTTGCAGTAGGATCAGGAAAATTGGTCATTCAAAGGAGGCCTAGCTATAACATCATCAAGAATAAAGAGCATACAATTGATAAGAGGAAGTAAATAGTTGGATCAACTAGTGTTACTTTGGAAGAGAGGCTTGAAGATACAAGGCTTAAGTGGAAAAAGATAGAAGAAAAGAAAGTGTCCCAAATAGAAGAATACACACCCACTCAATCTCCTTTGCATATAGGAAATGAACAGCTCACTAAGAAACAAATGGAACAATTAGGATCCCGAGGGGGAGTGTTTATTACTATTGTAGAATTAGAGGAAGGAAATCCTCAGGAACCTTCCATGCCTAGCCTTGAGCTAACTATTGTTGATTATAGAGGAAAGGAGTTAGACCCTATGGTAGAACAATCTAGTCATGAATTTCTTTTAGATGACAGTTTTGTCAAATCAAGAGCTTTCTACCAATTTACATGGAGAACAAATATTGAAAAATTTGAAGAAAGGTATAATAAAAGGAAGGTAGAGCATCTAGAAGTGGAGGAGGTAGCTATACAAGATCAAATAAAAGATGAAATGGTGCAAGAATTTAAAATTTTGACCCCTAAAGAGGGAAGAAGAATGATAAAATCATCTGGGGTTTTGCTTTTACTGAATTAGTATATTGCAGATGCAATGGTTTTTAATACTTTCACCAAGAAGTTAAGTACTAAAGAAAAGGTGAGAAAAGGACTTAGAGGTGCTAAATTCAGTGAAGATCATGTTGCCTTGGTAATTTGGTCTTTAAGAAGAGGATCCAAAGCCAGTCTTTCTCAACCTAATGATACTAGAATGATTTGAAACTTGATTGAAAAGAGGGTGGAAGATACTCCAAATGATGAGGTTGCAGAGTTAAATGTTGAAACGGCTAACCTCACATTAGCTACAACTAGAAAGGAGAAAAAGTAAGAATTAAAATTATAGGAAAAATATGAATAGGTTCTAAATGCTTACAATAAAGAAGTACAGAAGAGAATTGAGCTTGAAAATAAGATAGCAGGGTATCAAGGACAATCTAGCAAACTTAGGATTACTTATCCTCATCCTCCAATTAAGCCCTTTAAGTCAACTCCCCTCATAGAGCTACCATATACTCCACAAAGACCGCAATTTTATCTAGCTAAGGATTTTGAAGAGGAGAAGAGAAAACCTTGGGCATTACATGTGGAATTGAATATCTAGTATGAGGACATAATAAGAAAAATAATCATTTATCTAGTAGAAAAGATTGGTTGGCCTACTTTTTATGAGAAATTGGTAGAGATAATGAATATATGGTGTTGGTGTTTGAAACTACCGAGCAACAAAATACTCAATACCAAAATGATAATACTCAAATAATCTAAAGATTAGCCAATTCTTATAACCAATTACACAAGCAAATCATATGGACCCAACATCAATGAAACCAAGGATGGTTTCCTACTCTTTAGGCTCTATTAAACCAAGGTGGGTATACCTGGGGATGATTCAAATGCAAAGTGATGTATAGCGACTATCTTATTTTCATTATGATTCTCATCTTCTATCCTCATATACATGCACAATTTACTAATTTCTTTAAATCTCTCAAATCAATATGTATCTCCTCTAAGCAAATCTAGTCATAAATCTCCTATAGTTTACAAGTATTCCTAGAATTAGTAGCTATCTAAGACTCAGAAAACTATATGTAAATGAGTGGTGACCAGCATTACAACCTTGAACAAAATTGAATACGAATGATTTTGAAATTATAATAGTTTTAACACGTAGCATTAGAATTTACTCTCTAATAACTCTGATTTATGTGACCAGTGCTTTATCCATAGGGGCAAAGAGTCAACTAATAGCAGGGGATCTTGTTTAATTTACTTGTAATTGAATGTATTAACTATAATCACCTTTTTCCATTCTTATGAGATATCATTTTCATAAACTCATGAATTCTATTAATCTATTGAAGCATTTACATAATCCTTTGAATTAAAAGCAACAATAAACCAATATACAATCCATCCAGACTGTATTCAACCAAATGAACCTTATTCAAATGATCTCAAATAAACTCATGAAATGGAGACAAAAATTAGTGATACTGATTTTGTGTAAATAAAATTTTTTATTATCCTTTTGTTGATTAATACAAAAACCAATAGACACTCAATGAAGAACCTATGAACTCATGCTGATATTGTCATTTCTATTCTACATCAGAAAAGTACATAACATGAGGTAAACTCAAAGACAGCTATAGATGACTAGACCGACTGTATCATTTTTTTTATTTCCCAAAGAAAATACCTCAGAATTTGGACCCTCACATTGCCTTGAAAACTCATTTATATAGACATGAGTTGCAACAAGCAAAGGGCAAATGTGGTTGATAGGTATTTTTCCAAATTGGAAACATAACATAATTAACAAGAGAAAAAACCATGCATAATAGAATGCCAAGCACATCAAAATATTCTTTGGGTAGGCCTATTTATATTGCTGCCACAAATCATCAACTTTTGATTTGTCACTTATATTCCAGATCTTTAGAATACATGGCTACCAAACTAGCCAAGGAAGGGTTATCCTGTGGTGCCTCCAAATCAATTTTTTCCCTTGGATTTTTACTACTTTCATCTTGAACAAGCAATATTACTTTTACATCTGATAGCTCCTCTTTCATGTCCACATCTTGAGCTTCTTTTCCTATAGCTAGAACTAATTGGTGACTTTCACCTTCTTTCTCTCTCAAAACTGGTGCTGATGTGTCAACAATATGCACCTCCTCATCTTTCAATTCATCTTTATCTAATTCAACTTCCTAAATTCACTCATTAGAAACAAGATTTTCCATCCATGTGTCAAACACTGTATCATCTGGCCAATTCAAATGCAAAATATCTCTTTGCCTTTTTAACACATACTCAGCCTCATTATCAATGGTAATAAAATCCTATTTCAAAGAACCAAAGAATAATTTCACCTTTACCATCTCCTCAGTTGAAGTGGCCCACCAGGCATGTCCTTTTTCATTTATGATTCTATTTATTCTTATACAGAATAAATCATCTAACTACTTAGCCCACTCATCTTTGCTTTTCAATCTATTCTTTTTGTCTATAGCATGAGGAAACAAGTAAAATTTGTGACTCTTATATTTAGTTAAAAAGCCAATTATTATTTTCTACAAATATATCCTTCTTTCATCAAATTCTTGAAAATTAGTGGCAACATCATAAATCTTTTCAATTTGGTGATGGGATGACATTATGACTGAAAAACATAGGATTGTCACCTCTTTTCTTCTCTTTTTCCCTCTCCACTTATTTACAATAGGCTTTAAAACCACCTCATTCACTTTCAATTCTTCCCAAATATTCACCACCCTTGCTAATTGATCATAGAATATTGGCCACTCAATTTTGTTCGCAAGGTACATGAGAGCTTTTCTTAATTTATCTTCATATTATGCATTCAACTCTACATGTAAGGCCCATAGGTTGCTTTTTTCTTCTTCAAAATCTTTAGCTGTATAATATTCTGGCCTTTGGGGTGCATTTGGCACTTCAATAAGGGGGGTAGACTTGAAAGGTTCTACTAGAGGATGAGGGTATGTTATTCTAGGTCTGGAGGCTCTTCCTAACACTTTATTTTCTAACTCCATTCTCCTTTGAACCTCCTTATTATATGCTTCTACAACCTTCTCATATTTTTTCTATAATTCAGACATTTCCTTTTCCTCCCTTTCTACAGTGGCTAAAGCAAACTGAGAATGATCCACATGCATATAGGTAGCCTATACATGTGAGGTGTCAGTAACTCTCCTTACAATTATACTTCCCTATAATCTAGATTCATCTAACTGTGATATGGGTCTAGATCCTCTCCTTAATGACCAACTGACCAATGCAGCCTAATCCTGGCTAATGGTAGTACCCTAGAAGTCCTATTTGCTCTGGTCTTGGAGATTTAACTTATTAGAAATAGAATTGAAAACTAAAGCATCAGCAATGTCCCAATTTGGCAACAACAAAATATTTGATGCCTTAACCATTTTCCTTCCCTCTTGAAGGCTTATATTCTAAAATTATTTTTTCATTTCCTCTTTTATGCAGTCTTGGATGGATGTTTCATCCATCTCTGGGTGCTCTATTTTCAATTTCTTGCACCTCTCTTCAAAATTATTCATATTTTCCCTCCAAGAAAACTGATGGAAAGCCCTAGATCTTACAAAACTATCATCTAAAAGGAATTGATGACTTGCCTATTCTAGAACAGGGTCTAATTCCCTACCTCTATAGTCAGCTACAGTCAGATCCAAACTTGGTGGGGGAGGTTCTTGAAGGTTACCTCATCAATTTTTGCTTTGGTAATGAAGATACCACCCTATGATCCTATCTCCTCAACCTATTCACTAGAGAGTTGTTCTCCTTCTATTCTCAAAGGGGACTAGGTAGGTGAGTACTCTTGATCATGGGATTCCTCCTCTCTTATTATTTTCCTTCTCTTTGGGGATGGTTCAGAAGACCTCTCCTCTAGGACTGCACTGGAAGATCCTACTATTTGTTTGCCCTTTTCCTCAATAGTTCTTCTATTTTGAACTACATTATAACCTAGCCTCCTTCAAACAACTAGATGACCAGCTCCTAAATAAGGAGTAAAAACTAATCTCCTCATTACTTCTCTAGCCCTATTAAGATAAGAATCAATAAGAAACTATTTTTTCTCATTCATTGTTTCCATGATACCAAAGAAAGCAATCATGAGTTTATTGATTTTTTCTGCCTCTGGGATAACTTTATCCAAAGGATTATAATTCTTGTCAAAATGATGAATGAATTCTAAAACCCTGGAGTAAACCCTCCATTTTTTCTTTTTGGTTTCCTGCTCTTGTAATGAGAATTCATTCCTAATGATATCCTCGGGATAATAAAACTCATGATCAACCTTTCCCAATTTGATCCTAAGCCTGAACATCTTATTGAAAAACCCCTCAGTATCACAAAAATGGGAATGGGAAATAGCCATTTTATACTGATCCAACATTTTATACAAAAAGATCCAACCGCCTTTTGTAATCACAAATCGATGTGCCACGATACAAGTAGGAAAAATTGACCCTAGTGACCTCTTCAACAAGTAAGTTTCCTCTAAACCTCCTAACTGCCACAAAACCTCAGCCATTCCAACCTTTAGAGGTACTGGATAAGGCAACACATGAGGTGTGCCACTAAAACCATAAATTCTAAACATAGTGGTAACAGAGTAACGAATGATATCTCCCCAATTGTGTGAGACCTTCAAATCATTGGGGTTATCCACAGGCCTAATGAGATCCATTAGTTCCTAAGGGATTCTGGGATTATCTTTTGATACAAGGCATCTTAGCTTGGAGGCAAAATATCTATCAAATCTAAGAAAGCTAGCATTATCAACATCCCATGTCATGTCAGCACTCCATAATTGGACTGGTAGTGCTACCCCATCCTGTTCCCTATTTAATTCCATCTCTATACTAAAATATGTTACCCCTTTGAATAGGAACATGTGCATCAACAAGGAATAGTGTCCAAAGGTTTTCTCTACTTTCCCCTTAGCAATTCCCACCAAACCAACATGGATTTCTTTAGCTAAGTAAGTTGCAAAATCAAAAACAACATCCACCTTGAAAGAAGAAATTTGAATCATCATATACATGAAACTAATAGGCATGGCATTCTACTCATCTTCACCAAACACCCTGCACAAAGTTCTATATATTTCTATAGCCCGAGAGGTAAAAAGGTCCCTTTTAAAAGGCTCCCTAGAAGAAGCTATAATCAATGGCAGAGTCCTAATTATACCAATGTGTGCCTATAGTGCCCCTCCCCTAATTGCATCTCTCTTCTCCCTAAACTCATTTTCTAAATCTTGCAAATTGATTGGCACATGAAAGTTAGTTAGAGGTTCCAAGAAAAAAAAATCTTTGATTTCTTCAAGGTCAATTTTAATTAAGAGCACACCATCAGTCCTCCTTACCACCCTAATAACCTGGTCATAGTTTATGGCAATGGCTTCAAGTAAATCATTATCCATAAACACACTAGGAACCACTAACTTCCCAAATCAAAATTCCATACATTTGAATGTGGGGAGAAAAGATATCTTTCTGAAAACCATTTCCCAAACAAAACAAGGCCAGACTAAGTAGTAATTACATCCCTAACCCAATTTCCTTTGTCATAGAGGTCGTCTACGATCTTTAACCTGGGGTTTAGGGAGGTTAAATTTTTGACTTGAACCGTCTTAGTATGGATCCACGAAGTAATTCTAACAAATCAACATGGGCATTTCTAGCCTAATAATCCTTTTGCCTTGAGAAAACTTTCTTTGGAGGCATGTTCAGGTATATCTTAGAGGAATTCAAATTCTACAGATAGTGTCTTTTATAGAAACTTACCTGATAGTCAGTCTGCTTGCTCTGTGATTCTACAATATTTCATGAACAACTGGAAAACTACTACACCTTGACTCAAATTTTAGCACAATTACTCTTTATTATCTTCTTTTTCTCAGGAGGCTCAAAATCTTGCTCACATAACATGAAGAATGGAAAAATCTTTGTGATATACCCTTTTCCTACTTCGCACGTGAAACCTTCATATCTCATAAATGAATTGTAAAGGAAAAATAGGGTGCCACTTGCTTCTACATTTGAATTTAGGCCGTCGATCTCCAAAAATCCTATGATCCAAGATTTAAAATGGACCCGACTTAGATTCTTCTTTAACATGCTAGCAGTCAAACCAATGAACATTCTCCATCTGTAACTTTCCTTCCTAGTTGGTGCTTGAGACTGGACTCACTTTCCTTCGAGGACACTTGTCACCATATTGTTATCTCACTATGACTAAAGAATAGGCAACTCTCTTATACAAAATAGCGATGATCGTTGATCTTACTTTGATTGAATGGACAGGATTCAAAACATTAATTATGTATAACTAGTGGGCCCATTATTCATTTGTCCCTTCGGCATGTCGCTACCCTTACCTATCTAACATCTTTCCATAGCAAACATGTGATGTCTGTAGATCCCACTTGATCACACGGTGAAGAATTTGCACTATAGTTGCATATAATATGGTGGGTCCCTTAGTCACCAAGTCATGTACAAAAAATAGCATGCAACTCCTCCTAAAAAATTTACGACATCCGTTGATCACTTCTAATTTCACAGTTCTCGGAGATCACCTTCAACTTGATCTGGCAGTGGGTCCCTGTTTGTGAAAACATGAGGAAACTTGCTTCCACTTGGTGGACATATCATTTATTAATACCTAGGTGTGTCAGATGTATTTAAAACTCACCATATTTCATGATTTTCTTGTAAATTGCTATCTCGTTACCGATAGACACGAGAAAATTTCTAGTCACGACATAACGATCTCTAGTGAGAAGACAATCGGAGCTAGGAAAACTTTCAAGCACTATTAATTCATCATTATTGACTAACTCAAGCCTTTAAAAGCACCTTTTCCTAGAAATCTTTCTTAGGGTTCACCAAAAATACCATTCTTAATAACAGATCACCACCCCTTACCCTTTTCGGCCACTCGCTAACTCGCTGTGAAAAATAGCCTTTCAACTTTCCATGACGAGTATGCAACAACCATTGGGGTAAAAGCACAAACTTGTGTCACCTTTTATAAAGAAATATGATATCAGAATGTGACAGTTCAACATTAATGACAAAAAAAATGGTATTTGTGTTTAAAATATGAAGATGATGTAAACTGATGAAATGTATGAATTTTATGCCTATAATTTTTTTGACTAAGAATTTATTCATTTTATTTTATTTTGAAGTCCCTTTTTTAACTATAAAAAATATAGGATGTAGTTCCTGTAAAACAAGTATGTGCAAATCATCTTTTTTTGTTCTAATTTTAAAATATTTTGTAGATTACATGTGTAGCTAGTGAACAAAAAAAGAAATAATTATTTTTGATGTATATTTTCTTTGTTATAAGTACTCAAGTTCAACCTTGTCAGAATCCAACAGTTTTTCCCTCCTGTCAAAACTTCCCTATCAAATCTATACCTTCTTGAAAAAAAATTACATATTCATGAAGAGGATTCTCTCCTCTAGTGATAAATACATTTTTTTTACTTTTTTGATATGATTTACTATTTTTTTTAATTTTTTGAGAGATAATCTTTTGAAATGTTGAAATATCGACTTATAATATTTTGAGATTATAACATATTATAACTAATCAAAACACTCAAAAAATTGTATAATGATGATATTGAATCTGAGATCAATAAAAGGGTATTTTTAGATTTTGAAAAAAATTGAGTTTTGATAGAGAAATGAGATTTGACCAAAACAGATTTTTGTATCACAAATGGTGACACAGGTCTGTGCTCTTACCCATTGATCATTTCTAATCGAACAGTGGAAGACTTTTTCATTTTAAAAAAGGCACATAACAAAAAACTCATAGCAAGCGACAAAGGAATATTCGATCATTTTAAAAGTTTCATGCTATGATGAAAAAATAAGGCAAAGTCTAAGGTTTTACACAATTTTTAAAAAGATTTATGAAATATAAAACTAAAACCCTAAACCTTAGGACCCAACAAAAGGATTAAAGATCTAATTTTTAAACCATGATTCCAAGGAAACTTATTTTGCAAAAATCAGACCAACATATGGGATGAGATAAAAAGCAGTGAGGTTGCTTTGAAGCCAATTGTGAATAAATGGAATAGCAAGAACAAGGATATCACTCTTTTATGTTTTTCAATCATTAGTTTGTCTTGTAAGTAAGTAGAAAAAACCTTTGAAATGACTAATGATCTCTCTAATTTTGATGATAAAAGGGTTGCAGTGTAGAAGAGAATCATAAACTACCTCTCAAAATATCTTGGTAAAGAATTTGAGTTGTTTGCCCATGCACTCAAGAAAATAGATAAATTAAAAGACTAAGAAAAATGGGCCAAAAAATTGAATGATTTGTTATTGTTGACATTTAGTCATGTTTGTTATTAGTGACATACATTTATTTAGATTGTAAGTATCTACCAAGCTTATTGTATAGTTAATAGTGTTAACCAAGAATTTCAGTTGTTACCAAGTTCTACAGTTGCTACCAAATCCTTTGGACAAATTTCAATGTGTGTCAAGCAGTTACAACTATTGTGAAGACCAGTAGTGTAAACCGAGCATCCCAGTGCATGCCAAGTTTACTAGTGCAAACTGAGTTGGGCAATATGTTGGTGTTTCTTCAACTATCAAGTAACAAAATACTCAATATCAAGATAATAAAAGCACAAATAATCTAAGGATCAGCTACTTCCTATAAACAACTAAATGTGTTTCTTATATGGACCCAACTTCAACAAAATCAAGATAGATTTCCTACTCTTTAGGCTCTACAGAACCAAGGTGGGTATACCTGAGGAACGGAAGATATTTTTTTATAACATCATATACATAGTGTTCTCATTCCATGACACTTTATAATACTACACATCCCTTGTAAGCAGATTTAATCACAATTCTTCTCACATTTACAAATATCTCTAGCAATAGTAACTAACTAAGGCTTAGAGATCAGATGCAAACAAGTGCTGAACAACATTGATATCCTTCAAATAGTAAAGTAAAATTGATTTTGAATTTGAGCTTGATGCTTACCTATGATTTGTTCATATACAGACTGAAGATGACAAATTAGTGATGTTCGCATTATGATTATTTTTGTCATTAGTGACAACACTTACTCAATTCTATATGCTTACCAAGCATCAAGTGGTTACCTTGTAAACTTAGCAATTCAGCAGTTTACACTGAGCAGACAGTGGCTACCGAGAAAATATAGACAATGTGAAGTCTAGCAGTGTCTACCGAGCTTCTTAGTATCTACCATGCTTCATAGTGTCTACCAACCAGATAGTTTGTGTCATGAAGATTCAGTGTAAATTGAGCATTGAAAGATTCAGTGTTTATCAAGTGAAGCAAGGTAAACTCAGTGTGCAGTATCTACCGAGTGACACTACATCTATTGAGTCACCAATGGTTACCAAGTTCAGAACTACATCGAGTGATTAGTATGGACTGAGCCTTCACTTCTACTGAGTGCATGATGATGCTGAGTAATGTAGTGGATGCCAAGTATCAGAAGGTCATTAAGTCAGTTCAGTGAACCCAAGTTATTTACTATTGGGCGACTCTATAATGTATTTGTTTACTTGTATTTTGGTCGACCTTGTAATTTTGTAAGTTTGAAAGGTATATATGTAAGATGTATTAAAAGATATCAAGAATATATAGATGAATGTATGTATGATGCATGGAATGAGAAGGAATTGCAAAGTAATGTGAAGTATATGCAAAAGATCATGAGCAACAATTCAAGGTACACATCAAGGTCAATTTAGAGACTGAAAAGTTATATCCATCACATGAGATGATCAGTGCATAAGGGATCTTATTAGTAATTAGTTGCAAGAAGATCCACTGCTTCATCCTAACAGGTGAATCATATTTTCAAATCCTCTAATAGGGTAGACTTAATGGTCTTTGTACAAATCTCTTAACAGAGTGCATACTTCATTGTATGTTTGCAAATCCTCTAATAAGGTGGACCTAGCAGTCCTTTGTGCTCCTAATAGGGAAGATCACCAGAAGTGGTCAATGTAAGCCATAACAAACCAACTTTATACTACAATTTTGAATTTTTGTGGGTATCATCCCCACCCCAGTTTTACTTTCTATTTGGAAGGTTTCTAGGTCACCAAAACATTGTTTTCACTTGTGTAATGATTGTTTTATGTTTCAGAACTAATACATGCAGTAGCATAGTTGGATGTATGGTAAAATAATAAAAAAATTTGAGGTTATTGATTCACCCCTCCCCTCTTAGTAACCTTTCATATCTTGAATATTTCCAACAAGTGCCTCATCCATTGGGATTTAGAGTCCATTCAATTCCTAGATCTGATTGATTGCTTTACAATCAATACTATCAACAATTCTTACTAAAAATCATGCTCTCAGACATCCTTCTTATTACCATGGAGACCCTATCAATTTCATTAAAGCATTTATTTAATTCATTAAATTAACAACAATAGTGAATTGGCATACAATTTGATTTAATTTCATTCAATTGGACAAGCTTTTCTTATACAACTTCAAAATAACTAGGTAATAGAATGGAGACAAGATTCAACAAAAACATTGGTGGAGACTGTCCATTTTTTGTATTAATTTTATGAAAATTGTGTGCAATTGGCATGAAACTCAAAATGACTTAAGATGAAACAACAATATCATACAAGATAGAATGTATTTTCAAATAATTGCAAAGGAATACATCATAATATTCACATCAAGATATTGGACCGAAAAGACTTAATAGAAGCTAAAAGTGATACAACTATTTGGACCCTTTCTCTAGCCCTAGAATCTCACTTATATACTGTGCGATGAAACAACCTTCAAGCATGGAGAACTAACAGCTATCCTTATGAAAAAATTATTTACATTCTTTTACTATCACAAAAAGACAAAATTTTGTGTAACAGAAACTTTTACATTAAAGTATTCTTTTGGTGGGCCTACTTTCTGTTACATCTTCAATAGCTATAGATTCCATGATTGGCTTTTGTGCTATTCTAATTCCTCGAAATATGTAGCCATCAAACTTGTTAATGATGTGTCTTATTCTAATGTTTGCAAATTAACCTCAACTTAGGGATCTCCACTAGTTTCATCAGAGACTAATAAAACCACTTTTATTTTTATTTCTTCCTCTGTCATGTCATCATTTTGGGCTTTTGTGCCTACGACTATAATTGGTTGCTTATCTTTGTCTTCCTCTTTCCTCTAATCTCCTGAAGGTGCATCAATGATCTATATTTCATCTTAATCCATCTCACCATTATCATCTTCAACTTCTTCCCACTTCTCATCAGAAGCAATATCTACCATCCACTTGTCAAAAATTGTATCATCTAGCCAGTTGAACTATAGAATATCATTTTGCTTCTTGATTAGATACTCAGTTGCCTTGTCAATGTTAAAAAAATCTTGATTTAAAGAATCAAAGAATAATTGGACCTTCACAATTTCCTCTATTGTGGTTTCCCACCATGCATGTCATGTTTCATTAATGACTTTATTTATTCTCAAACAAA
The DNA here is from genome assembly GCA_028749045.1 of Cupressus sempervirens. Lineage (NCBI taxonomy): Eukaryota > Viridiplantae > Streptophyta > Pinopsida > Cupressales > Cupressaceae > Cupressus > Cupressus sempervirens. The sequence goes on along the minus strand of CM053788.1, from coordinate 636,367,627 downwards.
ATAAGTCATCTAATTCTTTGACCCATTCATCCTTACCTTTTAATCTATTCTTCTTATCCAAAGCAAGTGGGAATAAATTAAATTTTTCACTTTTATACTTATCCAAGTAGCTAACAATTCTTCTCTATAGTTCAACACTTTTATCATCAAATTCTGGAAAATTATTAGCAACATCATAAGTTTTTTCTATATAGTCATGTGAAGATCTTATGACAAAATAACACAACAATGTAACCTCCTTTCTCCTCTTGCTCCATTTATTGACAATGGGTTTTTAAGTTACATCACTTGATTTTATTTCCTCCCATATATTTATTACCTTTGCTAACTAATCATAAAAAAATGGCCATTCAATTTTATCAACCAAATACATGAGAGCCTTTCTTAGTTTATCCTCATACTGCACATTTAACTCTACATGTAATGTCCATAGTTTTCTCTTCTCCTCTTCAAAATATTTAGCTGTATAATATTGTGGCCTCTGTGGAGTATCAGGAATCTCAATAAGGGGAGTGGATTTAAAAGGCTCCACTAGTGGGTGGGGATATGTGATCCTTGGCCTGGAGACTATCCCATCACCTTATTCTCAAGTTTAATTCTCCTTTGAACTTCTTTATTGTAGGCCTCCAAAACCTTTTCATATTTATTTTTCAATTCAAACATTGGATTTTCTACTCTTTTAGCTATGGCTAAATTCAAACCAGATACTCCCACACCCAGACGTGCAACTTCTACATTAGTAGTATCTTCCACCCTTTTCACAATTAAGTTGCATATTAATCTAGTGTTATCAAGTTGGGTAGAGCCAGTCCTAGATCCTTCCCTCACTGATCAAATGACTAAAGTAGCTTGGTCCTCACTAAATTTGGCACCTCATATTTCTTTATTCCCTTGATCCTCCACATTTAATTTTCCTAAAATAGAATTAAAAACTAAAGCATCTACTATATCCCAATTTGATAGTAGCAAAACACCATATGCTTTTATCATTTATCTACCCTCCTCAGGGGTCATATTCTTAAATTCTTGTGTCATTTCTTCTTTGATCTAACTCTGTGCATCTACTTCTTCTATCTCTCGATGCTCTGCTATTAATTTATTACATATTTCCTCAAACATTTCCATGTTTTTTCTCCAAAAACACTGATGGAAGGCTCTAGATTTAACAAAATTATCATCAAATATGAATTCATGGCAAGCCTGCTCCATTATAGGGTCCAATTCCCTTCCTTTTTAATTTTTCGCAGTTAATTCAAGACTTGGCATTGGAGGCTCCTCAGGATTTCCCTCTTCTAACTCTACCTGGGTGATAAATATTTCCCCTTGGGACCCTAATTGCTCCATCTGCTCTCTAGTGAGCTGCTCATCTCCAATTTGTAATGGAGATTGAGTATGTGAGGAGTCTATTCTATTCTTTTCCTCTTGGCAGAGGGTTCATCATGTCTCTCTTCTAGGAAAACACTAGTTGACCCTACTATTTGTTTTCCTTTATCCATAGAGGCCTTCTTATTTTGAATCACATTGTAGCCTAGTATTTTCTAGACAATTAGTTGCCCTGTTCTAATATTAGGAGTGAATGTCAATCTCCTCATTACCTTTTTGGCTTTGTCTGGAAAAGCATTTATAAAAAATTATTTTTTCTCATTCATTATTTCCATTATTTTAGGAAAGGTAATCATGAGCTTATTTATTTTATCTACCTCTATTTTTGCATTACCAAGAGGCTTTATCTTTGTCAAAACAATGAATAAATTCAAACTCTAGAGAAAACTTTCCACTTTTCCTTTTTAGTCTCTTGCTCCTGCAAAGAGAACTCATTCCTAATTATATCCTCAAGGAAATAAGGCTCATGCTTTATCAAACCAAACTTATCCCTAAATCTAAAAACTAGATCATAAAGTCCCTCAGTATCACAAAAATGAGCATGAGACACAACCATCTTAATACTGGTCTAGAAACTTATACAAAAACAACCAACCACCTTTTGTAATTGCAAAATGGTGGGCTATAGAACAAGTGGGGAAAGTTGAACCTCTACTTCTTCTGACCAAATAGGTTTCCTCCAGTCCTCCTAGCTATCACAATATCTCAGCTATTCCTACTTTTAGAGGCACCTGGTAGGGAAAAACATGAGGAATCCCTTGGAAACCATAAACTCTAAAAATAGCTGAAATAGAGAATGGTATAATTTCCACCCATTTGTGTGATACTTTTAGACCAGAAGGATTATCCATGGGCCTAGTAAAATTCATTAGTGCACTAGGAACAATGGGATTATCAATTAATAAGAGGCATCTTAACCTTGAGGAAAAATACCTATCAATCCTGACAAAACTAGCATTTTTTGCATCCCAAGTCATATATGCACTCCATAACTAAACTGGTAGAGCTTCTCGCTCATGTTCTCTATTCAAGACCATTTCCTTCCCAAAATATGTTACACCTTTAAACAAGAACATATGCATCAACAAAGAGTAGTGACCAAAAAAAAATTCTACCTTGCCCTTGGCAATTCCAATCAGGCCTATATGGATTTCTTCTATGAAATAGGAGGTGAAATCAAAAACAATATCAACACCAAAAGAAGAAATTTGAGCCATCATATACATAAAATTTATAGGCATGACATTTTTTTCATCCTCATCAAAAACCCTACACAGAGTCATATATATCTCCATAGCCTGAGAAGTGAAAAAATCCTTTTTAGAAGGTTCCCTAGTAGATGTTGTGATAGCTAGTAAGTTCCCAATTGTGCCTATGTGTGCCCTCAGTGTACCCTACCTAATCATATCCCTTTTAGATAGATATTCCTTTTCCAAATCTAGTAGGTCAATAGGTATATGATAATCTAAAAGTGGCTCTTGACCAAAAACTTCTTGAATTTCATCAAGGCTTATTGTGAATAGACATTCACAATCCATTCTTCTCACTACTTTGATTGTTGGGTCATAATTTTTGGCAATAGCCTCTAATAGGTCATAATCCATAAAAACACTAGGGACCAATAGTTTTCCCAAGTCAAAGTTCCAAATGTTCCCATGAGCTGCAAATAATTTCCTTACTGAGAACCATTTTTTGAAAAGGTAGAGCCCTATTTTAGAAGTAATAGCATCTCTAACCCAATTTCCCTTATCATACAACCCATCAGCAATCTTGAGTCTAGGGTTTAGAGAATTCAATTTTTTCACTTGAGAAAATTCATTTGTGGACTCATGCAATAACTCAGGGAGATCATCATGTATGTTTTTGGAAAAATAGTCTACCTATCTCGAGAATACTTTCGTTGGAGGCATGATGGATAAAAATCATAGAAAACTAGAATACTTTGATATATATGATGAATTTAGGAATTTACTTGGCTCTCCAATGCCTTTCCTCTATAATTCTGAAATACACTATGAACAAATGGAAATTTTGTCACGTTCTAATCACACCAAGCATAATTTCTCAATAGCTCTAAACTCTTTAGAAATTTGAAAATTTGTTTGCATATAAAGGAAATGGCGAAATCTCTGCAATATACTCTATTCTTGGTTAGCACAAGGAGCTTTCAATCATCATAAATGAACTATAAGGAGAATAGAGTGGCTCCACCTTCCATTTTGAAAATACACTGTCAATCCCAAAAAAATTGATGATCTAGGAAATAGAATCAAGGATGACTCATTTTCTACTTGCCAGGTTGAAGTCAATATAGTAAGCTCTCTCCGTGTAAGCCTCTCTTTACTATTGGCAACTTGGTTTGGACCTACTGGCACTTGCAGGCACATGTCACCTTCTCACTATGCCGCCATTCATAAACAGTGAGCAATTTCCTCATGTGACATAGCGATTCATTATAACCTAATGATGTGCACTTCACAAGTGTTTTAATGTGATTGTAGTGGGTCTCTCCATCTCTCCCTTTAGTTGCCATGTTTCTACCATTAAAGATCAAACAATTTCTCATAATGACTTAGTGCCTACCATTGATGCACTTTGATCTGATGGTCCCCTTTTACATGCATCTTTATTATGAATGTGATTCCACGTAATATGTGACATGAAACTACTTTGACATGCTAGCAAATTATGCATAATATTTTACTCCTTTTCACAACACTTATTAAAATCAAGCTCTATTGTGTCTTATATTTTTTAGTAAGGTGATATGTTGCTACCAGCATAAAGCATGGGTTTTTCGATCATGACAAAGAAACTACCGAATTCTTTCGAAGAATTCAGCACAAAAAATATACACTTTCTTTATATTGGTGCCATATTAATTATTGCAATTGTGTAAAGATGATTATGTTGCCTATTTTTGACAAGAAATTTTTTTGGCACTCACCTTTCAATGTGAATCATTGTCATGTTCCACTTTCCCTAGTAAGGTGCTATGTCACTATTAGTAGAATCCCTTCATTTTCCAGTCATGACATAGTGACCATCTTAAAACTTAAGAAATTTTGGTGCCAAGAAATACTGCACATTTCCACCATCATCATTATATTCAATGCTTTTGACAATGCATCATAATCACACAACTATATTAATAACAAAAAACTTTAGGGTGTTCGTCCCTTTTTTTGATCTCACCTTTTTCATTCAAGTAAGGTGTTATGTCACTACTAGCAAGATTCTTACATTTTTCAGTCATGACAAAGCAACCTCTGTGACTTCTCAAAAATTGGTGATGGAAAATACAGCATATTCCAGCTAGTCCCCTTTTCTGATACTGATACTTCTAACATCCAATCACACCACCACAAATTTCAAAAAATAATTGAAAACCTGGCCCATCTTTAAAAACTTCACCTCACCATCTTTTTGTTTCATGATGGTTGCCACATCGCATAGGATAAAATCCTTGCAGTTTGTGATAGCAACATGATGACCACTATAGATCTAAAAAGAGATCTGACTATAGGAACAATTTTGGGAAAAAGAAACTGAAAAGAAAGAATTTAAATGGTCTCCTAAAATAATATGCTATTTTTCAAAAATTATTTGCCCCTAAGATTTTCAAAATAAAAGCATATGACCTAACAAGTCTTCTTAAGGAAAATTTTTATTTTAATAGGGTTCTACCTAGGGCTAGTAAACTTTGTTTAAGGTCAAACCCTAAATTATAAGATTCATATGGATCTTTCTGATTTTCCACACCTATTTTGTGGTAGAAATTTGCATTGTGGAAAATCAGACCATCATAGTGCTTATCAAGTTTGTAATTGATGCGATGTGAATCCAGTGTTGAGAGAGTGACTCAATGTCAACAAAATTATTCAATTTACACCAAGCTTGAAAGAATAGCATTGATCAAGCTATGCAGTATGAATCGAATGATTCAGTTTATATGTCGAGTTTCATAGTATTTGTTGAGTCCCTTGTGTAGATCGAATTCAAGATTACTCAAAAGTCATCAATATGGACCAAGCTTCTACATCTACCAAGTGCATGATGATGGTGAGCATTGACAGTGGATGTCAAGTATCAGAACCTCACTGGGTCAATCTTTAGGAACTAAGTTTCTACACTTTGGTTGACTTTGTAATATTTGTGTAAACTTGTATTGTGGCCAACTTTGTAATTATTTAATTGGGTTGACATATATGTAATGTATTGTATCACATCCAAAGTGTGTAATATTAGTAATGCAATCATCAGAGAAGAGTAGAAGAGTGCATTACAAAGACCATAGTAGTATAAGGAGCAACAAAGATATATCAATAACAATAAGGTGATTTATACACTTATAGGAATCTCACTCAACAAACCAAGTTGCAGATCATACATTAGCTACTGCTTCATCCTAATAGATGGATTAGTTAAATCTTTTAACAATGTAGACCAATTAGTCTTATGTAAATCTCTTTACTGAGTGCATACTTCAATGTATGTTTGTAAATCCTTTTGCAAGGTGGACCTAGTAGTCCTTATTGCTCCTAATAGGGTAGATCATCAGAAGTGATCAATGTAAGCCTTAATAGGACAACTTTATACTGCAGTACTAAATGTTGTGGGTATCATCCCCACCTAGTTTTACTTTCTATTTGGAAGGTTTATGGGTCACCAAATATTGTGTTAAAGTGTTGTGTATCCTTTCATGTTTTCAGTTTCGTATGCATGCAATTACATCAAAATTCACATTAAGGATTAATTGCTAATTGGGATAAAATTCTTAAAAGCATTATAAGTTACTAATTCACCCCTCCCCTCTCAGTAACTTAGCCTATCATAATATTTCCAACAATTGGTATCAAAGCATTGTGGTTCTTAGAGAAAATTTAACAGCTTGAGCAAAGATCAAAGGCCATGGAGATATTTAGACTTGACAAGGCTATTGACAATGAGCAGCTAGATTTGGAAATGGTCATTGCCCAACTCAAGAAATCAAAGGAAGAACTCTCTCAATCCCTAAAAAGAAGAAAATATCTTGCAATTCAAATGAATGATCATCTCTACATTGAAGAAAGAATTGAAGAGCTTCATTTAACAAGAAGCTTAGATGAAGCAAATGAAGCAAACAAATAACTCATACAAAAGAATGGTTCACTACAAGAAGATGTAAGGAAGCTAAGAAGAGAATAAGAAATTCAATCAGTAAGGCTATGTGAACTCATGGAAGAGAAAAACAAGATTAAAAAAAAGTAGAAATGGAAGGAAAAGATAATGAGATTCAACATTTATCCCTTCAACAAGCTGACTTTATTAATTAGCTCACCAATGCAAATGAAGAAATCATGAACCTAAGATCAGAAAGTGAAAGATTGTAGAATGATCTAACCTCTGAAAGGAAAATCAATGAAAGAATGATGAAATCTTAAGCAGACATGAATCAATTGAATGAGAAAAATCTTTGTAGACACAAGGGAAAAGTAGGAATTGGATATAAAGAAGAAGGTAAATCTTCCAAACAATGAGCTCAAAAGAATCAAAGACCTACTCTCAATCATTGTCGCAAGATAGGTCATACATCAAACAAATGTTGGAGAAATGGGAAAGAAAAATTCAATGGAAAGTGCTACAATTGCAATCAGCATGGTCATAAGGCTAATGAATGCAAAGAGAATTCAAGATTTGAAGGCGAATGTCACAAATGTAAGAAGCATGGACTCAAGTCATCAGAATGCAAAACCAAGATATTGAATCTACCATAACAAATTGTAAAAGCTATATGGACTACAACACTTGGAGTAGATGTCATAACTGTGGAGAATTTGAACACATTGGAATGAATTGTGTAAAGAATCACATGAGGAAAAGAGATACTATGAAAAGATGTTTCATTTGTACTAAACGTTATCATCTTGCCAAGAACTACATGAATACTGAAAGAATTGAAGATGAAAAGAAGGCACAAGCTGATAACATTAGAAAATAGATGAGACAGCAATGGGTTCCAAAGTCTACCGAGTATGCAAGTCCAAATAATGATGAAAAAGTCACTCAAGAATTGAGTGACTCCACCATTTCTACTTGATCTCTCAAAGGAGAAGTGGAATTTTGATACTAAAGCAGTCATTAGATATCAATTCTAGTTAGTAGGATGAAAGATCCAAATCAACATTCAAGATGCAAAAGGGATCACTAAGCAATAGATGAAAGTTATCACCGAGCAAGGTCGGGTTACTATCTTACCAAGAAAGGTTGGGTAATAGACTTTACTAAGTAAGTTTAGGAGTAACTAAAACTTATATGGTTCCCAAGTCATGAAGACTTCATCGAGCATTCAATAAAAGGAAGTGGATGGCAATCTGTCAAATTTGATCTGACATTCGTACCAAGCATTTATGGTGAAATTTAATAAAAGAAATTGAAATCAATGTCATTTTTACCATGAATTTTCAAGAGCAAATTGTGTAGAGAAATCTTCAAGAGCATCCAAGCAATTTGAGAGAATTTTTATCGTAAGTTTTCAAATTCTCTCAAACCCTACCGAGTGAAGATGGCATCTAGCAGTAGCAAGGCAGAATGAGGATCAAACATTTTGGTTCATGGTGGATAATGGAAAGCACCATATTTCAAGCTCACTCCTACCATCACAAAAAACCTAGATCTAAGTGGAGCATAGTCTCAAATCCCTCCAAAGGTACTATTGAGTAATGACATTCATTCTCATTTTAAATGCACGATTCAAGATATTGGTACTTTGGAAATGGACAAAGCCCTAGAAAAGTTGTGTGTGAATGGTGTTTTGAAACCCGAGCATCAACATCTCAAGGCTAAAGGATTAACCTATATTCCTTACATGCCCCATGAATTCCAAGTGAAATGGATTAGGTTTATTCTTAGTTGGGTGCACAATAGATGGTTATGGTTGGAGCAACCAATTTTGATCACAAAGAAGATGATTCTTAGAATCACTGGTCTCCTAATGTTAACTAAATCTAAAATGACCAAAACCTTAGGTTAGGTTGAACTGGAAAAGAAAACTCTAGCAGAGTGGGATGGAAGAGGTATGAAGATAAGTAGCATAACTGATATGGAATTAAATTTTGGCATTCATATCATTTCCCACAAGATCTATAGTTTGAGTAGATTGAATAGTTTGTCATGCAAAGCATTTGACCTTGCATACAATGTAGTCAAGAACAACCTTTCTCTTGACCTTGTCGAGCTACTATTGAATCAATACAAAAAAAATATGGAGAGCATTAGAACATCAAAGAACAACCCATGTAAGTTTGGCTCACTTTTGATATGTTCATTCTTTTACATTCAGAAATTCTTTCCTTCAAAAGACACCATTATATGGAGAAAAGATGTGCCATTAATCTATCAAATTAATGAGTACATTGCTAAAATGGGAGAAAATTATAATAGTATCATGGATAATTATTTCGGTGCATTTAAGGAGAAAATGAATAACATATTCCTAATCCCCAAGAAACTAGTTGAGGATTACAAGGATGATGTATGTTTTATGATAGATAGTGATTGTTGGAAATATTCTTAAAGGCCAAGTTGCTGAAAGGAGAGGGGTGAATCAATAACATCTAAAACTTCTAAAACTTTAATCCAATTAATGATTACTCTAATATGAAAATTTTGATCTAATTGCATGCATGAGAAACTTAAAATATGAAAGCATTCATTGCACATTGACATATAGATTTGGTGACCCAGAAACCTTCCAAATAGAAAGTAAAACTGGGGTGGGGATGATACCCACAAGATTTAGTACTACAATATAAAGTTGGCCTATTAAGGCTTACATTGATCACTTCTGATGATCTTCCTTGTTAGGAGAAATAAGGATTTCTAGGTCCACCTTGTCAAAGGATTTACAAATATACAATAAACCATGCGCTTGGTAAAGAGATTTACAAAAGACTATTAGATCTACCTTGTTAAAGGATTTGACTAATCCACCTTTAGGATGAAGTAGTAGTTGATCTCTAATCTACAACTTGGTTTGCTAAGTAAGATTCCTTTGAGTGTATAAATCACCTTGTTGTGATAGATATATCTTTACTACTCCTTATACTACTGTAGCCTTTGCAATTTGCTCTTTCTTCTCTTCTCTAATGATTACATTACTTTGGTTCCTTCCTTACACACTTTGGATATGACACAATACATTACATATATATCAATTCAATTACATAATTACAAAGTCAGCCCCAATACAAGTTTACACAAATATTACAAAGTTGGCTTAAATGTAGACACTCAAGTTCTAAGAACTGACTAGGTGAGGTTCTAATACTTGACATCCACTATCAATGCTCAGCATCATCATGCACTCAGTAGACATAGAAGCTCAGTCCATACTAATCACTTCCAAGTAGTCTTGAACTTGGTCTACACTGGTGACTTGACAAATACTATGAAACTCAGCATATAAACTAAATCATTTGATTCATATTGCATATCTTGGTTAATGCTATCCTTTTGAACTTGATATAAACTACATCATTTGGTTGACACCGAGTAGCTTAGTCAACACTAGATTCACATCACATCAATTGTGAACTTGGTAAGCATTGCACTACTTAGTTTACACTAGTAAACTTGGCATACACTAACATGCTCGATTTACACTATTGGTCTTCAAAATAGTTGTAACTTCTCAGCACAAACTAAAATCTATCCAAAGGACTTTGTAGCAACTATAGAACTTGGTAACACCTGAAATGCTTGGTTAACACTGTTAAATATACAATATCCTCTGTAGATGCTTATAATCTAAATAAATGTATGTCACTAATAAAAAACTTGATTGATATGTCAACAATCTCCCCCTTTTTCATTAGTGACAAAAACACTTATCATACAAAATTGAATTCAAAAAGTTTCTTGAATACCTTTATCCATCACCTTGTGATTCTAGCTTGATAGAGTATACTATTTTTGAGATTTTTCAAAATTGGTTTTATATATATCTATACAGTATACTATACATCTCACTATTATACACTTGTTGTACCTATTGTACATTCTTCTTTCACATCTTTCTTCCCCATTGTTTTTACAACTTTTTGCATTTTTCTTCATCTATCTCCCCCTTTACACAACTATACATCTTTCTTGCCCTTTTTGACATTAATACCAAAGGTTTATTCAATATATTTACATAGTAATGCCAAAATGAAATAGGAAGACTAAATGTACCTTTAATATGAGTGCCAAATTTTTGTCCCAATTACCCTATAAGACCTTACATTTGTGTAGTGCAATCTGCACTTCTATTGACAACTCAATCATGTGGTCTACTATGAAAAATTTGTTGTCATGGATGAGGATTTTTGAATGTGCAATATGCTTATGTATTGTATCTATGTTAGGGAGAATCATATTCTAAATATCTACCAATGTAGATCTGATTCTGGCTTCTTCTCTAAGCAATTTTTCCTACATATCTATCAAACATCTTATCTTATTGAAATGAGAAGAGCTTTAACTTGGGTCAAGATGCAATTGTTCAGCACTTTCTTTGAGATCTTCATCGATCTTGGACAATTTGTCATTTATTTCCCCAGTAAAATTTGAAATATCACATAGTTTACCAAAAAGTGATGTTACATTAGTGCAAGAGGTTTCCAGAGAGCCCAAAATTGTAGAGAGTTCTACTTGGTAAATGGAAATCTATTGAACAATGTGCTCTAACACTTTATTCTCAAATTTCTTCTTTTCTTTTTGCAATAACTTGTCTTGTCCATCTTGATCTTCATTATACTTCTAGACTGCTTCTACCAACTGAAATAAAACTAGTTGAGAAAAATCAATCTCTATACCTATAGCCTCTACCAAAATATTATTGTCATCCTCAATGATTTTGAATTCTTTATCTCTTTCTTCTCTTAGTTTCTGCTACTTTGCTTTGGTTTGGAGTAATTCTCCAAAGGACTACATTTGATCTGGATTGAGTTTGGATATGTCCCAATTTGGAATCACAATTTCCTCATCAAGATCAACATATTCATCCTTTTCTTTACCTCAGTTGAGGCTTTGTCTCAACTTTCCTTGCACTAATTGCTTGTGTACTTGGAATGGAAATAATAGTAGACATAATAGGACTAGCCACAAAAATTGATACTGCACTTACTATAGAAATACTAGTAGAAATACCTATAGTATCCAAAATTGATGTATCCAAAACTATTGTCTCAATCACAAAAGAAGAGGGGGGAGTCTACAGCTCAATAGATGAAGTGGAGGTCACTTCAGTTAATGATGTGGTTGGCTAAATTGGTGCAAGGATTGATTGGATGTTTGTACTTATTGTGTTGGTTATAGTCAATCTTGTTGAGGCTATCTCCATGCTTGATATTGTCACTATTTTGCATAGAGAGTGATGAAGTCAGGTAATAACTATTGTAGCAATATTGACTAGGTTAGTTTCCTCATCACCCTATGTTCCTTCCTTGGTATTCTCTTGCTCTTGTTCCTCTTCATAATCAATAGTATCAAAATGTAATGTTTCTTCATCATTTCCTTCTTCATCTTTTTCTTGATCATCTTCATCATCCTTGTCATCTATGCTAACTGGAAAATCACTCAGTTTATGAAGAAGATATACATTTTTCCATGTATTTTGTGCATTTCTTACAACATGCTCAATGTCTTTCATCAGTACTAGACAAGTGTTAAATTTTAGAGTTAATTTCTCTTCATTTTTCTTTAAGGATTCCTTAACCTCCTTATCTATTAGATTTGGCATCAGTTGCCTCAAGGTCTACTCATGAATGTCCTTAGTAGTTTGATTTGCATGTTCCCATCTTGGCTTGATTTTTTCCATCAAAATATTAGGAACATAAGAGGTAAGCTAGTCAAGTGAGTATTTCCACTTACCCATTTTATCCAGTACTAGATCTTCAATTTTCTTTTGTTCTTCCTTAGTTCTAATTTCATACTTTAATGCTTTAAAATTTGTTATACTGGCCCCTATTTATAGTTCTTTTAATCTATCTTGGAAGGTGGGTGGAGGTTTTCTAAATACTATATCCTCTCCTTCCTTATCAACTTTCTTCCTGAAGGATCTCTTGGTGAAGACTGCAGTAGATGACTTAGTAGGCTTGGTAATTATTACCTTGCCCTTTTTATTTAGTGGTTCCTCTTCCTCTAATTCTTCCTCATTGTCTACTTCTTCATCCTCACCTTTTCCCTCAGTCAACAAAAAGAGTAGAAAAAAATTTCAACTTGGCAATTCTTTTCTTGCCCTTGTTTACCACCTGAGGGAGTTTGAACTCTAGTTCTATCCTAGCCTTGGCTTCATCATATGTACTAAACTATGCAGCCTTGGGGTCAACTAGTTCATTGATTAGTGTGTCAATAATATCCTTAGTTTCATCTATATTTACCTCATATCATAGAGGTTTCACTCATGCAATTCAAGGCCTAATTGCCTAAATGTATACCTTATCACTATCTACCATAGAAAAAACATCATCCTTGTAATCCTCAACTAGTTTCTTGAGGATTCAAAATCTATTGTTCAATTTCTCCTTAAATGCATCAAAATAGTATCCATGATACTATTGTAATTTTCACTCATCTCAGCAATGTATTCATTAATCTGATAGAGTACAAGCACATCTTTTCTCCATAGAATAGTGCCTTTTGAAGGAAAAAATTTATGAACATAAAAGAATAAGCCTGGAAATGGAGAAACAAACTTACATGGGTTGTTCTTTGATGTCTTGATGCTCTCCATGTTCTTGTTGAATTGATTCAATAGTATCTCGCCAAGGTCAAGAGAAAGGTTGTTCTTGACTACCTTGTATGCAATGTCAACTACCTCACATGACACACTATTCAACCTACTTGAACTATAGATCTTATGTGCAATGATATGAATACCGAACTTTAATTCCATGTTAGTTATACTACTTATTTTCATACCTCTACCATCCCATTTTGCTAGGTTTTTCTTCTCTAGTTTAGCCCAACCTAAGGTTTTGATCATCTTAGCTTTAGCCAACATTGGGAGACCATTGATTCTATGAATCATCTTCTTCATGATTAATATTGGTTGCTCCAACCATAATTTTCCATTATGAATTTGACTAAGAATAAATCTAATCCATTTTACTTGGAACTAATGGGGCATGTGAGGAATATGGGTTAATCCTTTAGCCTCGAGGTGTTGATGCTCGGGTTTCAACATGTCATTCACACACAAATTTTCTAGGGCTTCATCCATTTCCAAAGTACCAATATCTTGAATCACATATTTAAAATGAGAATGGATGTCATTGATTAATAGTACCTTTGGAGGGATTTGCAACTGTGCTCCACTTAGATCTAAGTTTTCAACAATTACAAGAGTGAGCTTGAAGTCTAGTGCTTTCCATTCTACACCACAAACTAGCATGTCTAATCCTCACTTTGTCTTGATGATGTTGGATGCCATCTTTTCTTGGTAGAGTTTGAGAGAATTCTAAAACTTCGATAACAATTTGCTCAAATCACTTGGATGCTCTTGAAGATTGGACTGCACAATAGCTCTTGAAATTTCATGGTGAAAATGACTTTGATTTCATTCCTTTTATCAAATTTTTCCATAAATTCCTAGTATGAATGGTAGATTGAATTAATAGACTATCATCTACTTCCTTTTATTGATAACTTGATAGAGTCTTCCATCATTTAGTAACCATATAAAATTTAGTTACTCCTGACCTTGCTTGGTAGAGTCTATGACCCGACCTCACTCAGTAAGGAAAGTAACTCGGTAGTAACTGGTACCCTTTTACTTGGTGATCTCTTTGTATCTTGAATAAAGATATTAATCTTGTATTCTTTTAACCGGAACTAGTTTGGATGTCTTCTTTGGTAGCTTAATTCCAATTGTTCATCATTGTTTGGATTTTCATTCTTAGTAAACTTTGGAACCCATTGTTGTCTCATTTGTTTTCTGATGTTATCAGCCTTTTCATTCTTTTCATCTCCAATCCTCCCTATATTCATGTAGTTCTTGGCAAGATGACCAAGTTCAGTACAAATAAAACATCTTTTAGTAGTATCTCTTTTCCTCATATGATGCTTTACACAATTCATTCCAATATGTCCAAATTCTCCACAGTAATGACATCTGCACCAGGTGTTGTAGTCCCAACCAAATATAGATTTTACAATTTTTCTCCTATATTTAGTATCTTGGTTTTTCATTATGATGACTTGTGTCTATGTTTCTTACATTTGTGACATTTGCCTTCAAATTTTGGTTTCTCTTTGCATTCATTAGCCTTATGACCATGTTGGTTGCAATTGTAGCATTTTCCATTGAATTTTGCTTTCCCATTGTTTCAACAATTTTTTGATGTATGACCTATCTTACCATAATGACTACAGCTAGGTCTTTGATTCTTTTGAGCTTCTTTCTTGGAAGATTCACCTTCTTCTGTATATCCAATTCCTACTTTTCCTTTCTATCTATGATGATTTTGTTCATTCAATTGAGTAATGTCTGCTTGATATTTCATCATTATTTCATCGATTTGCCTTTTAGATTTTAGATCATTTTGCAATCTTTCATTTTCTGACCTTAGATTCATGATTTCTTTATTTGCATTTGTGAGACAATTAATGAAGTCAGTCTAATGAAGGGATAGATGTTGAATCTTATTATCTTTTCCTTCTATTTCTTCTTTTACCTTTTTTTTTCTTCCATAACTTCACATAGCCTTATTGATTGAATTTCTTGCTCACTTTTTAGCTTTCTCACATCTTCTTGTAGTGAACCATTCTTTTCTAAGAGTTCTTTGTGTTGGTATTTTAAAACTACTGAACAACAAGAGTTCAATACCAAATTGATATTACTCACATAACCTAAGGATTAGCCAATTCCTATTAGCAATTACATGTGTAAACCATTCAGACCCAACTTCAACAAAACCAAGGGTGGTTTTCTACTCTTTAGGCTCTGCAAAACCAAGGTGGGTATATCTAGGGATGATTCAAAACTAGAAGATATTGTATGAGAATTATATTAGTTTCATTTTGATTTTCATCTTCAATTCTCAAACACACACCTAATTCTGATATTTTAAACAAGATACATCTCATATAGTAAATTTGGTCATAAAGTCTTTTGTAGATTTGCAGGCATTATCAGCAATAATGGCTAGGTAAGGCTAAAGTATTCCAGGCAAACAAGTATTGACCAACTTTGAAAATCTTCAAGAATTGTAAATTAAAGCTGATTGTGATTTTAAGATTGATGCTTCTTCATAGTATATCTATTCTCCATACTAAGTAAATTTGGATTAGTGCCTATTCCATTGGGATTCAAAGTCTACTTCAATTTGTGGATCTAATATGTTTCTTTACAACAGGAATTATCAGCAATTTTTAATAAATTTCATTCTTATAGACATCTTTTCTATTACCATGACAACCCTATCAAGTTCATCAAAAGCATTTTCTTAATTCATTGAATTATTAGCAGTAATGAATTTCCATACAACCTAAATGAATTGCATTCAATTGAGCAAGCCTTACTCACACAATTTCAAAATAACCAGATAACAACTAAGGAGACAAGATTCAATAAAAATTAATATGGGAATAGTTCATAACTTGCATTAATTTTCTTTGAAAATTGTATACAATTGTTGTAAACTCAGAATGACCTTAAGAAAAGACACCAAGATCATTCCATATTGACATATTCTCAGAAAACATGCAAAGAAAATACATTATAAAGTTTTTCTCAAAGACTGGACCGAAAACATCCTAAGTGTAATACTAAAAAATGCATTAGAAATTAAACCATCACATTGCCTTGAAAACCCATTTATATAGGCATAAGTTACAACAAGCAAAGGGAAAATGTGATTGGCAGGTGTCCTTCAAAAAGATTCTTACATACACCTATCACAAAAAAAAAAAAAAAAAACTTTGACTAACAGAAAGACTGATACATCGAACATTCTTTTGTGGGTCCCTTTCTGTTACTCCACTTGGAAAGACAAAGATACTATGATCAAATTTTTTTATCATTCTAATTCCTTGGAGTAAGTGGCCATCAAGCTTGAAAGTGATGAGTCATCTCCAGTTACCTGAGGATTCTCCTTGTCTTTATCATTAACTGCACAAGTGGCTTTTATTTTTGCACCTTCTTCTTCCTCATCATCTTCTGCCTTGTCATCTTCTACCATCTGCTCTATAGACATAAATGTATCTTTCCACTCATTATAAGCAATGTCATCTGGCCAATCAAAACTCAGGACCTCTCTTTGTATAGTTATTAAAGAATTTTCAATTGCCTCTATATCCAAAAGATCCTTTATGATGGTATTATAGAACAACTATACTTTTACCAACTCTTCATTTGTCATTGCCCATAATAGAAGGCCTATTTCATTTATAACTTTATCCATTCTTTCACAAAAAATCTCATCCAACTCCCTCTTCCATTCTTCCTTTTCCTACACTTTCTCAATTTTCTTTAAAGCAAAAGGGAATAAATCAAATTTTTCTACAAAATACTTGGAAAAATAAATAGTTAATTTTCTTTGAAAATAATCTTTTTTATCTTCAAAACCTTGCAATTTATTTAAAAAATGAAAGATCCTTTCTATTTGATGACAAGGTAGCTAGATGATAGATATACACATAGCAGTGATATCTTCATTTCTTTTTGTCCATTTTTGCACAAGGGGTCTAAATACAGCTTCATCTCTCTTCAATTCATCCCTGATAGCTACAATCCTTGCCAATTGATCAAAAAATATTGGTCATTCTATCCTATCCACTAGATACATTACACCCTACCTCAATTTCTCTTCAAGCTAATTATTTAGTTCTACATGCAATGCATACAACTTATTCTTCTCTTCTTCAAAATCCTCTATAGTGTAGAACTATGGCTTTTCTGGGGTGTTTAGTATCTCAATAATTAGAGTTGACTTAAAAGGTTCAATAGGTGGTCATGGGGGGTATGCAATCCTGGGTCTACTAGACTCTCCTATTTTTCTTTTCCCAAAAATCTTCTCCATTTGAGTCACTTTATTTTCCAATGACTATATTTGCATACCCCTCTCATCATATGCTTTCAAGACTTTTTCAAATCTAGCGTTGAGTTGTGCAAACTTATCTTCTTCCTAGCCAGACACCACACTATCAAATTTTAACATTTCTAAGGCCATCCCAATTATCTACTTGCTGCCAACCTCACCAGCCCTGAACACTGTTAATGCACTAGTATGCTCTACAGTAAAAATTTTATGCATTCTAGTCTTATCGCTTTTCTTAATAGACCAAATAACAAGGTATTGGTGGTCATCACTAAACTTGACTCCTCTATGAGCCTATAACACTTCTTCTTTAGTCTTAAATTGGACATCCTTTTGTTTCTTGACTGAATCAAAAACCATGGCATTCACTATGTCCCATTCTAGTAAAATGAGGACTCCTAACTGTCTTACTATTTTCCTTTTAGCCTTAGGTGTAAATCAAGCAAAATCATTCAAAAATTTGGACTTCACCTCTTCTTTTATAACAGAGTCTGGTTTGTCCGGTTGCTCTGCCTTTATCTTTTAACAAGTCTTTTCAAAATTTCCTATGTTTAACCTCCACAAAAATTGTGCAAAGACTCTAGACTTTACAAAATTTTCATCATTAATAAACCTCTTAGAGACTTAGGCAACTATAGGATCTATTTCCTTACCTTGGTAATCAGCAATGGTTAGATCAAAGGAAGGTGTAGGAGGTTCTTCTGGTTCTCCAATCTCCAAATCAATGGAAGTAACAATTACATCCCCCTCCCCACCAATTTTTCTAAGTTGTTCCCTTAAAGATGATTCATCATCTATCTAGATTGGGGACTGGCTTGGGGAGTATTGTTCTACTTGAGAATAAGAAGACCCTTGCTCTAACTTTCACCTTTTTGGAGCACTGGTTGTAGATGGACTTTTTGGCCTTGGTCTTTGCTGCAAGGGAGCTTGTTGCACACTTTGAACCATTACATAACCTACCTTTTTCTATAAGGTGTACTGACCAGGAGCCACTACATTTATGTTGTTTATCCTCCTTTGCAACTCTGTAGCCCTGTCTAGATAAGTCTTGGTATATATGGCCTTCTTCTCATTCATGGTTTGGATTATCATAGAAAAATTATTCATCAATGCCTGCATCTTGGCTCGCCAATATTTTTTATCTTTCAATGGGTCATAATTGGAGTCAAAAGCATTAATTAATTCTAGAGTCCTACTGAATACTATCCATTTCTCCTTTCTCAATTCTTGCTCTTGTAAAGAAAAAATATTCCTAATAACATCCTCAGGATAGTATACCTGGTGCACCATGCAGGCAGCATTTGTCCTCTCTCTTAAGAGGTCATAGAATCCTTCAGGGTCAATAAATCTGGCATGAGATTTTTCCATGTCGTATCTATCCAGGAACAAGTTGAGATGTTTCCACCATTTCCTCACAAAAATGAAATCATGCACTACAATAACAACTGGAAAGAATGTACCCTTCTTTGGAAAATCTCTTTCATCAATAGTGCTTATCTACCATAACAATTTTGCTATTCCTATTTTTAGTGGTACATGGAATGGTAACACATGAGGCTTTCCCAAGAAGCCATAAACTTTTATTATTGTTGAAACATTGTAAGGGATTATATCCCCCCAATTATGACTAACTAGTAGCCCTTTGCATGGTCCTTAGATCTAACCAATTCTAGTAATTCTTGTGGAATCCTAGGGTTGTCTCCTCTCAAGAGAAATATGAGCTTTGATGCAAAATATCTATCAAACCTCACATAACTAGCATCTATAGACTATGAAGTCATGTCCACACTCCATAACTGAACTAGATTCCTCTCTCCATCCCTAGTTATTTCCAGCTCCATACCCTTGGAGAAAAAGTTAAATCCCTTGTACAAGCATACATACATGAGCAATGAATACCAACAGAATGGTTTGTCCACTTTCCCCTGTGCTATCCCCACCAAAACATTGTAGATTTCCTTTGCTAGAAAAGTAGCAAAATCTAGAATAGTGTTCATCCCAAATTGAAGAGTTTGAGCCATAATAAGGAGAATTGAGCCTAGGATTTTCCTAGCTTCATCCATTCCAAAAATCTTGCAAAGAGAAAAATATAATGCATGAGCCCTGAGGTTAAAATGTCTTCTCAATAATGGCTCTAGGGTGCTGGTAGTAATCATAGTACTTTTAGCAACATGTTCTTGTAGTGGCCATGTCCTTAGGTAAATCCTTTGTGCATCGTACCTTGCTTGAAGGTCATCCATATCAATGATTTCATGCACGGCATGGTTAGGGTTGAGGTTGAAAACCTCACTAATTAGTTCAAGATAGACCCTAAAAAGATTCACTCCAGCATGGTTCTTTACCCACCCTATAATTGGATCATATTTCATGGCCAAATCCATCAATAAATCACTATCAAAGAAAATTGTGGGGGCTATTAATTTCCAATATCAAACTCCCAAACATTGCTCATAGGGGTATCAAGTTTTTGTTCTGAAAACCATTTCTTGAACAACTCTAAATGCTCCATGGAAACCTGGGCATCTCTTACCCAATTAGCTTTATCATAGAAACCTTCTATTAGAGCTACCCTAAGGTGTTTTGGAATGAGATCCCTCCCATTAGTTATTTCATGTATGGATAAAGAGAATTGTTCAAGAAAATCATCATGTACAAAACATTTCAGATAATTTGTTTGTCCCATGAATTCTTTTTGGGGAGGAATTTTGAATAAACCCTAGAAATTATATAATAGAAGACACTTGATTTCAAGAAACCGCAGAGTACTTACCCGCTAAAATTTGCACCTCTACTCTGTATGATTTTTACTACAACTCACTAGATTGCTAGATAAAAAAATTGTGCCCTAGCTCTGAAAATTTTGTATGCTCTGATATTATTTATATGCTTTGGTGGTTCATTAAAGGTGAAATCATGAGTTTTGTTCATACATTGAAACCAAACAAATGAGTTATGCACCATATTTACTCTTAGTAACCGTTACCTTCAAATTGCACCCAGATTTAAATCTTACCCATAGATTTTACCAGATTGAATAGCTTTAATTCAAAAAAGTAATGAGCTTTATGGCTTTAAAAATGTGGCCATGTGTCACATTACCACTTATCCACATTCCTTAAATTTCTTGCATCTTAAAATTGCGGGTAAGCACTACTCGTTGATCAAGACAAGATCAACGATCACACAAGTTTACAATTAAATAAAGCCTAATCATCTATACTGACCAATAAGAAGTCTTTATGTGAGTTTGTGCCTCCTAAAAATTTCCATGCAAGCATGTCCCAAATCATCTTCTGAGTGAGTGAGTACTTGACGTCATTCTTTCTACGTGTCAAGCTATCGCATCCCCACTTTCCTTATCCAATGAGCACCTTCATAAAGTGGGCATGCGCCCTTAATTGATCTTAATAAGATCAATGATATGAAAAAACTTTGCATTTTATGGTCACAACATGCATTTAATAATGAATTCTTTAAGCCTCGTGCTCTGAAAAATCTGATTACTACATTAATTGCTAGAATTTTTGCACCCATAGCATAAGTACTTCCAGATAGGCACATCTGGCATACAGGAAGGCATGACTCAGCATTCTCCCCTAATCTTGGCCCCACTATGACATGTGGTGCAAAAGTGTATACCTGCATTTCTTATTTCTCAAGAAGCTTCTTAATGCGGGCTTGCGCCAGCCTTTGATTTCTCATAGATCAATGGTCATAGAATCATGTGTCTCAAAATACCACATTAGCCAAACTGATGAATAAAATACTGCCACTTGGTCCAACTCATTTGACAACTATCACAAAAGATACTTCAATGTCACCCTATGGAAAGGTGGGGTCATGATGTCAAATCCTGCTACATGTCCAATTTGCACTTCCCCGCATTATTTAATTTTTGTGCATCTTCTAATTGAGAGAGAGCACTAGCCCTTGATCTAAATGAGATCAATGGCCAATGAATCTTGGTGAAAAAGAGATACTTCTACTAATAGATCAACCAATGACATCACAGGAATTCCATAATATGCATGAAAGGTACTGACAAGTCTGCAAAAAGGTTCTGGCAGTTTATGACAAATTACAATCTTTGTGGCACATTGAGACTTTAAAAAGGCAAGGGCTACATGTCATCAAAGTGCATGCCTGCATTATTTTAAAAACCTTGCATCTCAAAATTGTGAGAATGTGATACCCGTTGATCTGAACAAGATCAATGGTCACATAAAATTTGTATCACAAGGGTATTTCTCAATATCAACGGTATTTCTCAATAACAAGATCAACGGTATTTCTCAATAAAATAATCAAGCAATTTGTAGGCAAGGCACAGCCAATAAAGGTTTAAACAAGATTTTTAATGAAGTCATTCTTGCATAAGCCCATCCTTAGGGTAAAATTAATATGCCTTAAAATCATTTTTTGAGATATTATTTTTGAGGGTTTTCAAAACTAAGGTAAAATAAAATAAGGCATTAGGGTTTTTCAACTAATTGCTCTAATGACAAACCTTGAGAATTTGATAGAATTCCAACAACACAGAGACCAGGACATGAACTAGGGCAACCTAAGCATTTTAAAATACAAGAAACAAAAACCCTAATCTATATGATACAATATCATAAATGATTTTTCACTAAAATTTCAAAATTCTTTTGTACTATCAAAAATTAGACCAACACTTTGATTACTTCATTTGCTTCATTTGAGGTGCTTGCTAGATGAAGGTCTTCAATTCTTTCTTTCATGTAGAGATGATCATTTATTTGAATTGCAAGATCTTTTCTTCTTTTCAATGATTGAGAGAATTGCTCCTTTTCTTTTTTGAATTGTGCAATAGCCATTTCCGAATCTAACTTCTCATTATTAATAGCCTTGTCAAGTCTAAATATCTTGATAGTTTTTTTATCTTTTCTCAAGCTATTAAACTTTCTCTGAAAACCACAAGCTCTGATACCAATTGTTGGAAATATTCTTAAAGGCTAAGTTACTAAGAGGGGAGGGGTGAATCAGTAACATCTAAAACTTCTAAAACTTTAATCCAATTAATGATTACTCTAATATGAAAATTTTGATCTAATTGCATGCATGAGAAATTGAAAACATGAAAGCATTCATTACACTTTAACACATAGATATGGTGACCCAAAAACCTTTCAAATAGAAAATAAAACTACAGTGGGGTGATACCCATAAGCTTTAGTACCATAGTATAACATTGGCCTATTAAGGCTTACATTGATCACTTATGATGATCTTCCCTATTAGGAGCAATAAGGACTGCTAGGTCCAGCTTGTAAAAGGATTTACAAACATACAATGAAGGATGCACTCAGTAAAGAGATTTACATAAGACTATTAGGTCTACCTTGTTAAAGGATTTAACTGATCCACCTATTAGGATGAAGCACTGGGTGATCTCTGATCTGCAACTTGATTTGTTGAGTAAGATTCCTTTGAGTGTATAAATCACCTTATTGTGATAGATATATCTTTTCTGCTCCTTACACTATTGTAGTCTTCACAATTTTCTCTTTCTTCTCTTCTCTAATGATTATATTACTTTGGTTCCTTCCTTATACACTTTGGATGTGATACAATACATTACATATATATCAATCCAATTACATAATTACAAAGTCAGCCATAATACAAGTTTACACAACTATTACAAAGTCGGCTCGAATATAGACAATTGAGTTCTAAAGACTGACACAGTGAGGTTCTGATATTTGGCATCCACTATCAATGCTCAGCATCATCATGCATTTGGTAGATGTAAAATCTTGGTCTATATTGATCACTTCCAAGTAGTCTTGAACTCGGTCTACACTGGTGACTCGGTGAATACTGTGAAACTTGACATATAAACTTAATCATTTGATTCATATTGCATAGCTTGGTCAATTCTATCCTTTTAAGCTTGGTATAAACTAAATAATTTAGTTGACACTAAGTGGCTCAGTCAACACTAGATTCACATCACATCAACTATGAACTCACTAAGCACTACACTACTCAGTTTGTACTAGTAAACTTGGCATACACTGAGATGCTTAGTTTATACTACTAGTCTTCAAAATAGTTGTAACTACTCGAGACACACTAAAATCTATCCAAAAGACTTGGTAGCAACTATAGAACTTAGTAACACCTGAAATGATTGGTTAACACTATTAACTATATAATAAGCTCAGTAGATGCTTACAATCTGAATAAGTGTTTGTCACTAATAACAAACTTGACCGATATGTCAACAAGTGATAAGGTATACATTCAGGCACTCAGGCCTAGAATTGCATGGGTGAAATCTCTTGGTTATGAGGTTAACATTAATAAAACAAAGGATATAATTGAGACGTTAGTTAATGAACTAGTTAATCCAAAGGTAGCATATTTTGGTACATATGATGAAGCCAAGGCTAGGATAGAACTGGAGATCAAGCTTCCTCAAGCAATTAGCAAAGGCAAGAAAAGAATTGCCAAGTTGAAAACAAGTTCTACTCTTTTGTTAACTAAGGGAAAAGGTGACGATGAAGAAGCAAAGGATGAAGAGAATTTAGAGAAAGAAGAGCCACTGAAGAAAAAGGGCAAGTTAATCATTACCAATCTTACTAAGCCATCCACTATAGTGCTCACCAAAAGATCCACCATGAAGAAAGCAAATAAGGAGGGTACATAATATTTAGAAAACTCCACCTACCTTCTAGGATAGATTGAAAGAATTGGAGACAAGGGTTGGCATAACTAATTTCAAAGCACTAAAATATGAAATTAGGACTAAAGTAGAATAGAAGCAAATTTAAGATTTGGTGATGGATAAAATGGGTAAGTAGAAATACTCACCTGATCGGCTTACACTTCAAATTCCTAGTGTTTTGATGGACAAAATTAAGCCAAGATGGGAATTTTCTAAGAAAATTTCTAAAGAAATCTAGGTGCAAACCTTGAGGTAGCTTATACCAAGCTTAACTAACAAAGAAGTGAAGGAATCTTTAAAGAAAAATGAAGAGAAACTAACCCTAAAATTTAACACTTGTTTGGTACTGATAAGAGACATTTAGCATGTTGTGAACAATGCCACAAATACATGAAAAAATTTATATCTTCTTCACAAACCAAGTGATTTTCTTGTTAATGTAAATGATGAGGATGATGAGGATGATGAAGAAAAATATGAAGAAGGAAATGATGAAGAGACAACATATTTTGATACTATTGATGATGAAGAGGAACAAGAGCAAGAGGCTACCAAGGAAGGAACATAGGATGTTGAGGAAACTGACCTAGTTAAGATTGTTGTAGTAGTTATAGCCTCACTTCCTCACTCTCCAAGCAAAATATTGACAATATCAAGCATGGAGACAACCTTAGTCGGATTGACTGTGACTGACACAACAAGCAAGAGAATCCAATCAATCCTTGCACTAGTCTAGCTCAACACAACATTGACTGAAGTGACCTCCACTTCATCTACTAAGTTGTAAACTCTTCCCTCTTCAACTATGATGGATACATTAGTTTTGGATGCAATAGTTTTGGATATGTCAATTTTGGATACTAGTGGTATTTGTACTACTACTTCAATGAGTGCAGTACCAATTTTTGTAGCAAGTCCTATTATGTCTACTATTGTTTTTATTCCTAATACACAAGCAATAAGTACAAGGGTGATTGAGACCAAGCCTCAACCAAGCACAAAATTTTTGAGTAAAGGAACAGAAAAGGAGGAAAATTTAGATCTTGATGAGAAAATTGTGATTCCCAATTGAGGCATTTCAAAGCTCAATCCAAATCAAATGTGGACCTTTGGTGAACTTCTCCAAAAGAAAGCCAAGTAGTAGAGGCTTAAAGAAGAAAGAGACAAGGAATTCAAAATCATTGAGGATGCCAAGAATATTCTGGCAGAAGCTCTAGGTATAGAGGTTGATACATCTCAACCAATTTTCTATCATTTGGAAGATGCAGTCCAGAAGTATAGTGAAGACTTGGATGGATAGGATAAATTATTGCAAAAAGTAGAGAAAAAGTTTGAGAATAAAGTGTTAGAGCTCATTGCTCAACAAATTTCCATTTACCAAGTACAACTATGTACCATTTTGAGTTTTCTAGAAACCTCTTGCACTAATCTATCATTACTTTATGGTAAGTTATGTGATGTTTCAAATTTTACTAAGGAAATAAAGGTAAAATTTTCTAAGATTGATGAAGATATCAAGGTAAGTGCATGGAAATTATAGCTTAACCCAAGTTCAAGCTCTGCCCATTTTAATAAGATTAGATTTTTGACAGATATGCAGGCAAAATTGATTAGAGAAGAAGCTAGAATCAGATCTACATTGGTAGATATCCAGAATATGATTCTTCCTAACATAGATGAACTACAAAAGCATATTGCTAATTCAAAAACCCTCATCCATGATAATAATTTCTCCATTACAGACCACATGATTGAGTTGTTAGTAGAAGTGCAGATTGCACTACACACATGTAAGGTCTTGCAAGACAATTGGAACAAGACTTTGGAAATCATATTGAAGGTACATTTAGACTTCTTGTCTCATTTTGGCATTACTATGTAAATATATAGAATAAATCTTTGGCATTAATGTCAAAAAGGGGGAGAAAAGATGTAAAGTTGTGTAAAGGAGGAGAAAAATGTAAGAAGTTATGGGGGAGAAAATGTATTGTAGAAAGATATAAAGTTGTAAAGAAAATGGGGGAGAAAGATGTGAGATTAAAATAAGTGTATAGCAAGTATATACTATATATAGGAAGGAAATATATTGTATACTATATAGAAATATATATTACAAAACCAATTTTGAAAAATCTCAAAAATAGTATACTCTACGGAGTTAGAATCACAAGGTGATGGATAAAGGTACTCAGGAACTTTTTGAATTCAGTTTTGACTGATAAGTGTTTTTGTCACTAATGCCAAAGGATGAGATTGTTGACATTCAGTCATTTTTGTTATTAGTGACATACACTAATTCAGATTGTAAGTATCTACCAAGCTTATTATACAGTTAATAGTTTTAACCAAGCATTTCAGTTGTTACTGAGTTCTATAGTTGCTACCGACTCCTTTGGACAAATTTCAATGTGTACCAAGTAGTTACAGTGAAGACTAGAAATGTAAAGTGAGCATCTCAGTGTATGCTAAGTTTACGAGTGCAAACCAAGTTGTACAGTCCTTACTGAGTTCATAGTTGATGTGATGTGAATCTAGTGTTGACCAAGTCACTCAATGTCAACCAAATGATTTAGTTTGTACTGAGCTTGAAAGGGTAGCATTGACTGAGCTATGCAAGATGAATCAAATGATTCGATTTATATGTCAAGTTTCAAAATATTTTTCAAGTCATTAGTTTATACTAAGTTCAAGACTACTCAAAAGTGATCAGTATGGATTGAGCTTCTACATCTACTGAGTGCATGATGATGTCGAGCATTGACAGTGGATGTTGAGTATCAAAACCTCACCAAGTCAATCTTCAGGACTTAAGTTTCTACACTTTGGCTAACTTTGTAATATTTGTTTAAACATGTATTATGGTTGACTTTGTAATTATGTAATTGGATTGATATATATGTAATGTATTGTATCACATCCAAACTATGTAATAATAGTAATTTAATCATTAGAGAAGAGCAAAAGAGAAAATTACAAAGGCTACAATAGTATAAGGAGCAACAAAGATATATCAATCATAGCAAGGTGATTTATGCACTTATAGGAATCTCACTCAATAAACCAAGTTGTAGATCAAAGATCAGCTACTGCTTCATCCTAATCGGTGGATTACTCAAATCCTTTAATAAGGTAGACCTAATAGTCTTATGTAAATCTCTTTACCAAGTGTATACTTCATTGTATGTTTGTAAATCCTTTTGTAAGGTGGACCTAGCAGTCCTTATTGCTCCAAACAGGGCAGGTCATCAGAAGTGATCAATGTAAGCCTTAATATGCCAACTCTATACTACAGTACTAAAGCTTGTGGATATCATCCCCACCCCAGTTTTACTTTCTATTTGGAAGGTTTTTTGGGTCACAAAATATTGTGTTAAAGTGTTGTGTATGCTTTCATGTTTTCAATTTATTATGCATGCAATTAGATCAGAATTCACATAAAGGATTAATTTCTAATTGGGATAAAAGTTTTAAAAGTTTTATCTATTACTGATTCACCACTCCCCTCTTAGTAACTTATCTTGTCATAATATTTCCAACAATTAATAGGGTCATAAATGAAAAAGGGCATGCATGGTGGGCAAAAACAACTGAGGAAGTTGTTAAAGTTCAAATATTCTTGGATTCTCTTAAAGAGGAATTTTTTGAAATGAATAAATTAGAAGAATATATTTTAAAGAAGCATTGTGAAATATTGAGTTTTAATTGGCTAGATGACACACTTTTTGACAAGTGGATGGCAGATTTTATACATTCAAAATAGTTAGACCTCGATGAAAATGATGAAGATGAGGTGGACCAAGATGAGCTACAAATAATTGATGCATCAATTAAAGAAAAAGAAGAGAAAGATAAACAATCAACTACAATAACAAGTATAGAAGTTCAAATTGATGAGTTGGTAGTAGAAGAGTCACATGTAAGCATTAGTTTGTCAATACACGATGACCTGGATGGAGAACTGATGATGGCACAACCCAAGACAAAATGAACACTATAGGAAAAGGGGAATATTATTATCTGAGGTGATATTCTATTACATTTGGTGCAATGAAAATAGACTCAATAGCATGCCCTAGGGGCTTACAATGTTGTTTGATTCTAGAGAAAAACCCTCCTCACAGTACCTTCTCCCAAACTCCACTAAAACTATGTTTATAGTGCTAAAATGACCTTAAGTAACCCAAATTAGGTTTAGGGATACAAATAAATTTTATAATATGCCACTTGGCATCCACTACCAAGATAAAAGGTTCTAGAAAATATGTCAAAAGTTAGTGTAAAATTACAAGAATCTAGAAATGCTAGTCCAACTTTCGGGAGGCATAACTTTTGATCTGGGTCTTTGATTAACAAACCATTTACATTTCTAGAAATATCTCCAAGTTCTCTATAGGCATATGGACCAGCTATTCTCATCTCCCATTTTTTGGACCTGTATAAGGTTTTTTAGTGCCTCAAATTTGACTTTGAAGCACTCATAGGGGGTCTCCAGGTAGCTTAAAACTACAATAACTTTCAAACTATAAAGCCTTTTGACTTTATTCTTTTTTTGGAGTACTTTAAATTACAATTATAATAATCCCTCCAACTTACACCCTCTAACTCATCTTAATTATGGCTCAATTACAAAATAGCCTATTTTCTACATTGGCACATATCCCAAGGTACTCAAAAACTCTAACCCAAAAAACCAATAATGAAACTATGAGAGTTGAAATATTTAATTGACCTAAATGGGTATCCATAAATAAAGATATATTAAACAAAAATTAATGCTAAGCATATTTTTGAGTGATACAGAATTGCCCTTACACCACTAGACGCTCTTGCATCAAGAACCATGAGTTAAACTCAACTTTCAAATATTAGACCCTAGTCTATCACAAGTACAATAGTCACACACTTCAAGGAATGACAATTATATCAAGGCCAATTACAAACTCCTCAGCAATAAAGAAGCCACAGCAGAAGTGGTCCCACAAAAGGAATATGCATGATGTAAACCTTTATGTTGCACCAAATTTTGTCTTTTGTGGCAGTAATCTTTTGTAGATATCTTTCTGTGGTATGCACAACTATCATTGTTCTCTTAGCTTGAAGCTTCTTGCATCTCATGCTATATAAATGAGATCCCAAGGCTAGAGAAAGGGTCCAAACTATTATGTAGTTTTTAGTTTTTGCTAAGTTTACATTCAGTCTAGTTTTCTTGATGTAAATTTTTCTGGTGTATTTTCTCTACAAATCTAAGAATACATTAAATTCAAGGATCATGTTGTCTTTTCCTAAGTTGTTCTGAGTTCTATTCCAATGTTATATGATTTTCAAAAAAAATTAATACAAAGATGAAATACCACCATATCTATTTTCTATGAATCTTGTCTCCATTGTTATTGACTAGTTATCTTAAGGTTTTATGGGTAGAGCTTATTCAATTTAATGCAACTAGGATAGGTTGTATAGTAGTTTTCTATTACTTTTAATTCAACGAATTAAGTAAATGATTTAGTAATATGATAGGATTTCCAAGAAATAAGAAGGATATGCATAAGAATAATTTTTAGGGTAAACTACTGATAATATTGATTGTAATGCAATCAATTAGGTCAAAATAGATGGCTAGACTTTGAATCCCAATGAATGAGACATTGACCAATTATTTCAGCTTGCATATGAAGAGATCATGGATTAGTATCAAGAAAGATCTCAAAAAAAATCAAACCAATTTTACTTTAATGTATGAAGAGTATCATAGCTGGTTAATACTTGGTTGCATTTAATATTTGTGTTTTGGTTAGTTGTTGTTACCTAGAATTATATGTAAATTTGAAAAGAATTATGAAAAAATATCTTCTATAAGGGGTAAGTGTTGTGAAATAATATTAGTAAGTGAATGAAGTGTAAAGATAATATCTAGTTTTATATCCTTTTATCCCTCAAGTGCACCCACCTTAGTTTTACAGAACCTAAAGAGTAGAAAATACTTTGGTTTTGTTGAAGTTGGGTCCAGATTTCAAACTTTTTAGTTGAGCATAGGGAATAGCTAACCCTTAGACTAAGTGTTTCTTCATCATCTTGGTATCAAGTATTTTGTTGCTTGGTAGTTTCAAAACACCAACAAAGATGTGTGAAAAAACACATGCTAATGTTTGAAAAGCACCGCAATCTTTGTGCTATGTGTATACATATTTTTCAAGTAATTGCTCATGGTCATTTTGGACTTTTCTAGTGAAAAACCTTGAGAATTTAGAAAATAGAGAAAGTTCCTAATATCACATGTATAGACTGACATATACTATCCTTGCAAAGGCGTCTTATCTATTAAGGATTTGTAGTCCCAAATTCTTTTTGATTGGTTTCTTTGTGTGTCAGATCAATCTTGTTTTATCCCATATTTTTTCTTTGAGTCAAAAGTTATTTCATTTTATATTTTCCCTAGAATAGGGTGGTGACTCAGTCAAGATTTTGAAGCTAGTGCTTACTAACAATTAATTTCCACAAATGGTAGATGAGAGAAAAAATACATGAGCCTATACAAGAGCCAATCCAGAAGTACCATTGTATACTAATTTACCCCAAGGTGGTAGGAAGAACCCAAACAAGAAGAGAGCATATTTTAATCCTACATGGAAACCAAGAGGTGGTGTATCAGTAAACTCTTAATGCCAGCCTATGGTAGGGAAAGAATCCTCTTTAATAAGCTTTGAATCATAAACTATTAGACTCTTAAGATAGATGTTTAATACCCCATTACAAAAAGAATAAGCCTATTATGATAAGAATGTTTCTCAGTAGGAGATATGTTGTGTAGACCTGATGTGATAAAATAGATGAATCATAGGTTGGCATGTATGAATGCTATGGAAAACTCTTTTAATCCCAAACCAACTCCATATGTGGAAACAAACCTTATAGATCTTGATGATTTGTTGATTTAGAAGCAACCTCTGTAGATCCCAAAGAAGTATACCTAGGGATTGAAGTCCTTAAGAAATGGGTTGCATAAGAGGATTTCAAATGCATTCATTTGGAGAAGGAGAGAGGGCAAGCTACCTTGAATGCTCTCATTGAGAGAGATAATTTGCTTAGTGTAGATGTTTAAAATCATCCTAAAAGACTATATTAATTTATTTAATATTGCCCTTGACATTATGATTCATTAATTAATTATATTTGTTATATTCTTCTACATATTTAATTAAATTTATTTAATTAAATAAGTTTATTTTCCTAAAGTATTTTAATTTAATTTAAATACCTCTAGCCTTAATGTGTTAAATTTATTTAATACATGATCCTCCATAAATCCCCCTTTTAAATAAATTCTATTTATTTAAATCCCTCCATCTCATTAATTTCTCTAAACCTACGATTAAATTAAATCTTATTTAATTTAGTCTTAAACCTAGCCTAAAGCCTAGCCTACACCTATCCCTTTCATCCTTCTAAGCCTATCTACCCTTTAACCCCACTTAATTACTCTTAATCATCTTGCTAATCCCTCCTTAAACCTAATTGTGTACTCACACATGTGTGAGACCACTCCCTCTTGCAAGATTTGTCCCCTACTCTTCTCTCCAAGTTTTCTCACACATGTGTGAGCAAACTTTAAAATGTTGACCACTTTCATGGCTTGCTTATGTGTCTCCTTTTGGAACTATGTGGATGACACATAGATGCCACCTCACCTAGGGTCTCTCTCAAGCTATAAATAGAGTCCTTGTCTCAAGCATTTTCATCTCCCGTAGTTGCATTGTTATCATGCTAGTTTGAGTTTTGAGAGCTTTCATAGTGATTTGTAGGTTGCATACTAACTCTTGGTAGCTGGTTCTTAGATTTTATTTGCATTATTAGTCTAGTTTTCTTATGCATTTGCATCTCCATTTCATTTTCATATTAGTGTAGCTTGCACATCAATTTAGTTTTTTTTTGTCATTTCACATCTTCATCCTTGAATGCATTCAAACATGGCTTCTTCCATAGTCATTGTTTGAGGTGTTCTTCATTTCATATAACATAGGTTCATGGTTTCATCACTCACATTTGCACATTTACCATTCAAGAGATTCAATCACATAGTTGTGTTTGGGAGAGCACACCAAACATACCTCCAATCTTAACACACCAACAAGGCCTCTTATGGGTGCCTTTGTTGAGTTGTATGAGGTTTCTTGAGGATTTAATTTGTTGGTTGTTATGAGTTGTAAAACTCAAGCAAGCATTGGTTAATTCTTTTATCTTGATAAGTACTTGATGCATATGTGATTTAAACTAATGTTTGTTTGTTGATTCATACTCCCAACGGGTAACTTTCTTTTAGCAATACATTTTGGCACGCACATCCCTTTTTTCCCTTCAAAAAATTTTTCAAAAACCATAACTCACAACCAAAAACCTGTGCATTATCGTCTGCACCGAACGCAGTGTCGTCTATATTTCGTCATCTCCGTAGATTAGCGTCTATGCAGACTAGCATCTGCACAAATTAGCATCTCCACCCTACATGTTTTGACCCCACCTTTTTAGCATTAAACCTAAGTTTTAGCATCTATGCCTCTACTAAATTGTCATCTTTGACATTCTATCATCTACGCTAACCCGTTCTATCGTCTGCGTTGTGGGCAATTAAAAATTAGTGGTTCACTAAACTATCATCTCCACATCTGAATTGGCATCTCCTCTAAACTAGTGTCTAAATTTTCCTAGTGACCCACTATTTTGGTGTCTATGATTTTTTGGTGGCTCTTAGTTTTGTCATCTATGAATTTTGTCGTCTTTGAGTTTTGTCATCTCCGCAATTTGGCATCTCTAAACTCTACTCTATCATCTATGATCTACAAGTGTAAGTATTAGGTATATCACACTTCTCTTTATTCTATCATCTCTGATTTTTGTCATCTCTGCTCTTTGTCGTCTCTGCCTGCATTCTGTCATCTGCGATGTTATGGAAAAAAAAAAAAAAAGTATAAATCAAATTTTGACTTTTGGTGGTTTTCTAGGATTGGGATCATTCTAAGCCTATTTACATATAGAAAAAATAACAAAAAAAGTTAAAATAAATTATCCCATAGTAAAGTCTTCATTTTGGAGATTCTTTTTTGTGAGGCTAATCAAGTTTGCTTTATCTTGCAGATTGGAGTATTTTAGAAACACTTAACCATGTTTTCTTGCAAGTTTTACTTAATATTTTATTGCTCTTGGAAATGAACTTAAATTCTTAACCATTTGTCTTTCAATGAATGTTGCACTTAATGGGATAAATCAAGCACACTCATGAATGGCTAAACATAAAACAAGAAAATCCAATCTTGAATGCATAATCAGTTGGACAAAACCTTTCATTTGGATGAATGTTGTTAAAGCACACTCTTGAATGTCATTAAGGAATGAATAAGTTTTTAATTGGAATGCATGTTTAGATTAGTCAAACACAATCTTGAATGCCTTAAGGGAATGGACATGCATGTTTAAGATAGCAAACATTTGGGCTTGGTGCTTAAAATGAACTCATACACTCTTGAATGCCTTATGGAAATTGACATGAATGTTTAGGCTAGCCAATATTTGGAATTGGTGCTTAAAATGAACACTCACTCAATCTTGAATGCAATAAGGAAATTCACTCAAGTGATTTTCATATGTTGACCATGCTTGATTTACTTTCTTATTGATGAATCTGCACCTTTCATTTATGTTGATGATGATTTCAAGTTAGAAAGAACATTGTATGTTATAAACACGTGTGTCTTCAAAATAGATTACAAAACTTAAAGTTTCATTGTAAATGAACATGTGTCTTTTAAACCTTGAGGCCACTTACGTATTTTCTCCCCTCATGCCTTCGAGTGATCTTGGATGCACAAGAAATAAGTGGTCTTGTCTTTATCTTTTTAGGAGGCCTACTTGAGGATTTCATCACCCCTTAAGATGACCTCAACTCTAGTTTTTTGGTGGAGTATAAAAATTGGGAGGGGAATCGAAAGACACCTCTCTTGGAAGTAAAATCTTGTCACTCTTGGCTAATCCCCAAAGAACTTTATATCTTTGGGAAGTGAAGGAGGAAATTTGGGTTACTGTCTCCCCCCAACTGTGTGGCATTATTTTCTTTCATCTATAGATTTTGGCCTCATGTACCTTGCATATATCGAGGATGCCCTCTACTTGATCCTTTTACATCCTAGACAAAACTTTATAGGATTGTTGGTGTGTTTGACATGCTTGAGTGTTTGAAACCCTCCCCAATTGAAGGGGACACACCAGCTACACTTGTCTTGTATATATTCCATTGTTTGATTTTGCATCTCAAATTTGACAAAGCCAAAACATCATAAAACATAAAAATCCAAAAAAAAATTGTAAAAGTTCAAAAATTTAAAAAAATCAAAAAAATCTCAAAAACAACAAAAACAAGTCTTGGTTCAAGTCCTCTTAGTCAATTTTTCCACATCAATTCCACATCATTTATTCTTTCCAACACATTCATCACCCTCATATATCTCTTGTCTTCATCATTCAAACCATTCCTTGAAGTATTAATCATCTTTATTCGTCCAAATTATTTCCTCGTCTTCCTAATCATTCAATCTAATTCATAATCTTTATCCTAGTCATGGTGCATAATCCACATCACACTTATATCCCCTCATCCAATGCTTCATAATCATCATCCTTATAATCTAATTCCTTGTCAAGTTTAGTCATTTCTTCTCAATTCTTAATTCAATTCATTTACATCTTCATCCATAATCAATCTTTCTAATTCCATTCAAGTCTTCTTCTAATTCAACTTTGCATCACATCTTCTACTTTGGACATAGGAGCACTGTCATACACATTGAACTTTCATTCAAATTCAATATTCACTTGTTTGCAATATCATAGGGTTTTTATCAAATCAAATCAAACCCTCATCCAATCAATATCAATACCAAATTAAATCAAATTCAATCAAATAAATATCAAGTCCAATCCAATTCAAATCACATTAACACACAAGTCCAAGATTGCTCCTAGTCCCAAGTTCATATTACATCCATCATCGAATCTTTCATCACTCTTCATCTAAATTATATGGATAAGAATTGCTTAATCAAATGGTTGAAGATCTTCAAAGGCTATCTAGAGTTATACCTCCCTTTAAATCTACATATCAAATCAATCCTCAACACTTCATCTCCAACTCTAATCCATCTCATCTTCATTATTCTTCTACCTTTGACAAGGGAAATCCACCTCATTATCCTTCAAACACATACGATTCCAGTCATAGACCACACAATGCCTCAAGTAGAAATGCCATAGCTAAAGAAATTGAGGAACTAAAGAATAATTTCTTGAGCCTATCAAATCAATAGAAAAAGTCCACCTTCCATGCCATGTGTCCTCCTCCCCCATGTTTTGAAGATCATAATCCTCATGTCCCATCCAACCCCAATCCTCCATGCAATTCCCCATACTTTGACTTTCATGTCAAAAACCATCATCCCAGTCCCCTACCTATACCTCCATCTTCACACAATCCTAATCCTCCAAAAACATCATCCCCACCTCATAATGGGTTTTTCTCAATCAAATTCTTGGCTAAGTGTAAAACTCAAAATAAAGTGATCTAGTCACCTAAAGTCATACCCCCAATTCCATCTCAAGACCTTCCTCCAAAGCATGACATTATAGATTCTTCTTCTCCTCTATATCTAAGAATTTCTCCATCCCATCGTTCCCTTATCCCTCAAGATCCATTTATCCCTCTTAGTCCATCATATGATTCCCTTCCTAATCAAGATCAAGGCATTCCATGTACTGCACATCTTACCGATTCCACTCCATCTCAAGAGTTAGCATCTGTAGATCTTCCCCTTCATGAAGAAGTTCCTTCCACTCCATCCATTAATACTCCTTCATGTCAAGATCAAATGACTCCATCTCATGGTCCTATTCCCTCCACTCCATTATGTGATTCTATTCCATCTCATGGTCCACTCATTCTACTACATGATCCTCTTTTAAGTCAAGATCAAAACACCCCTTCATTTTCCTTTCATGATCCCACTCCATCTCAAGAACCTATTATCCCTCATAATCCCACTTGTAATCATAATTCTCCACATGATCTTATCACACCTATCCAATCCGCTCATGAACCCCATACACATGGACTCGCATCTTGTGTTGAAAATAATAAGTATCCCATTGAAGAAATAATGTCTCAATATGTTGGTATGCCTTCCACTCCTTCAAAATCCAAGAATGTTCCTTCTAAACCTAAAGCTTCCCATCATTTATCTTCAAAATCCATTTTGGGCCCTTATATCCATATTCCCATTCCTTCCTCACTTCCATCCATTTTGGGTCCTTATGCTCCATAGCCAAACCCTTCATCCCTTCCTTCCATCTTGGGTCCTTACATACATCCATCCACCATATCCATGTTTTCCACTTCATCCCCTCATAGTCCTAGTAAAGATCAACAAAGGCACACATCCTTGAATTCATTACAACATTCACCATCCATACACTCTCCACCCCATTTACCTTCATGCACCCATACCATGGCCAATGGAAGCAAATTGGACCCACCAAAGCCCAAGGATCAACATGTCCCCTCTAAAAGACATGTAAAAGAAAAGAAAAATATGATCCAAACCAAAATTCAAAGGCCAAAAAGGTTAAAAATCAAAAATACAAAAATTTTGTGGATCCCAAAGCTACTTAATGTAGCAATGAATCTTAAAGAAAGATTCAAAATGACATCCAATATTGCTAATTCAAAGGCTTCCCTCATTCATAAATCATCCCATCTTCCATTTTCCAAATCCATTTTGGTCCTTATATACCCAAATCCACCATCCCAAATTCATTGTCTCCTTCATCCATTTTGGGTTCCTATATCCTAAAATCCAAACTTTCTCCTACATATCCTCCACAATTTCTTCCTTTCCATCACCCTTCAAGGTGTGTGCCAATGATGATCTTTCTGCCTCCTTCATCCACCCATTCACATTTCTTCCAACATAGCATCCATCAACCATGTCTTCCTCCCACCCACTCCACCCCATTAATCCAAACCTTTGAATAAGTCATTGTCCTTCTTTTCACTATCCTACCAACATCTATGACAAAATAATAAAAATTCCTTGAAAATCACAAAGAAAAAATGAAATAAATATCAAGGGATCCCATCCATATATCTTGATGCTTGAGTCCTCCCTTCACTTTCCTATCATATATCTAATGTCTTCCACTTCCACTTATCCATCCATTCACTTTTCCTCTTCCACTTACACTCTACACTAGGGGCAAGCTCCACCCATACCACACTACCTTACATATCTTCCATACTTCCATCTACTGTTCATCATCCTTTTCCATCTTTGATCTTGACTTTCACTTTCCTTTCATCCATCCATATGCACTTTCCATATCCCTTACGCATTATCCATACATTATCCTCCATATTTCCATCCACTTTCACGTATTTGATCTTGAAATCCTATCCATGTCTTTTATCCCATAGTCCTTTTCATGTTCATTTCCTCCATCCTCCATCCATACACCTACATATTTCCATCCTTCTTTCATATGTCCTTGATCTTGGTTACCCCTTCCATTTCATCCACTTCCTATCCCACATTTCATCCATACCCTTCATATCATTACCCCTTTTCTATACCCTCCCTCGCATATCCCTTCTCCATCCCACTTTCATACCCATGCTCATGATCACTACTAGAGGCACAATAACAAAATTTTCATACATGCTTTGGAAGAACACATGCCTTCTCTTCCTTCATATGCTAGACTTCATACCATCTTTCCATTTTCATGCATCCTTTCCCACCATATTTTCTTCCATTTTCCTATCCTTGGTATGGGGCATTTGGACTCCTTCAAAACATGGCCCTTAGCTCTGCATTTTTCCCTCATACCCATTTCACCATTCCTTTCATCCACCAACTCACATTGTTTTTCCTCCATTTACCATCCCTTGGTTATCCCTTATCATTGGTTCTATTCCATTCCACCTTCCATCAATTTTAACTTCTTCCAATCTATTCAATCAATTCATTTCCCTTCTTCTAATCATTTCATTCAAATCATTTCCATAATTAATTGCTTCATTTTTCCATATATTTACATATATCTTGATCACATTTCTAGTCTTCCATTAAACACACTTTCCTCTAGAGAACATTTATCACTTTCTCTCTCGCATTCCTCTTCCATTCCAATTCAATTCATTCATTATCTTCTCTTATCTAAATTCTTCTATTCATCATCCAATCTCATGACACTAAGCTTCAACCCATCAAACTGAGCTTATCAAATAGTCATTGCAAACAAACCTACACAAATTCACACTAAGACTAAATGATTCAAGAACCTTGTTCCTCTCACACAATTTCCAATGAACAATCACAAACATTTCAATACAATTTCAATCAAACAATCAATTTTTTCCTTATAGGATGAATCCTTCCTACATGGGCTTAACAAATTTCACTATCAAAATCAAGTTCATGGAAAGAACTGTGGACTGAATGACTACTTGGTCATAAGGTCTTTTTTTTTTAATCTTTGTGTGCCAGTGATAGCCTCTCCATGTGTGCCTTGATCTTCAATATCTTGGTATCATTTGAATGGTTTACCTTGATTACACGTGTCATTTTATGATATGATCTATTTTTATGATTCTTTAACACATATATGATGATTTAAATTTATGGTTATGCATTGCTCATTGGGGACAATGGGTTAGCATACTTTCCACCAAGATCCCTAACAAGACTTTGGGTGTGCCCATACCTCTCCAGTGTGTATATGTCATTTTTTCCATCATGACTCTGAAACCTACATTTATTGTGTTGAGAGTCGCATCCATGCAAAGGAAACTTGTTATCTACGCTACTATAGCATTTAATGCATAACTCCTCTTGCAATATCAAACTAGGGTGTGCTCTCCCATATGAACATAGTTGAATCTCATGCATTCATGTAGTTAAGATGCATTTATATTAATCATTATCCCATTCACCTTGCTTCATTCCACTCTTACCAACAAGTCATGCAATGTCTTCATTTATTCCCTTTTTCTCCTATTTTAATTTCTTCCAAAGACCTTTTGTGAAAATTGCTCAAATTTATTTATTTTTTTGTGCTATTTTCATGAGGGGGCACCCTCCTCCTCTATCATCACTCTTAGGACTCCTACCTTCTCTAGGGAAACCTTTTCTTTTTCTTTGATATGATGTCATCTCGACATCACATCAAAGAGGGGCAAAATGTAGATGCTTAAAATTGTCCTAAAAGGCTATATTAATTTATTTTATATTTCCCTTGACATTATGATTAATTAATTAATTATATTTTTCATATTATTCTACATATTTAATTAAATAGGTTCATTTTTCTAAGGTATTTAAATTTAATTTAAATACCTCTAGCCTTAATGTGTTAAATTTATTTAATACATGATCCTCCATAAATCCCCCTTTTAAATAAATTCTATTTATTTAAATCTCTCCATCTCATTAATTTCTCTAAACCTATTATTAAATTAAATCTTATTTAATTTAGTCTTAAACCTAGCCTAAAGCCTAGCCTACACCTATCCCTTTCATCCTTCTAAGCCTATCCACCCTTTAACCCCACTTAATTACCCTTAATCATCTTGTTAATCCCTCCTTAAGCCTAAGTGTGTGCTCACACATGTGTGAGACCACTCCCTCTTGCAAGCTTTTTCCCCCACTCTT
The DNA here is from genome assembly GCA_028749045.1 of Cupressus sempervirens. Taxonomy (NCBI): domain Eukaryota; kingdom Viridiplantae; phylum Streptophyta; class Pinopsida; order Cupressales; family Cupressaceae; genus Cupressus; species Cupressus sempervirens. The sequence goes on along the minus strand of CM053788.1, from coordinate 636,327,740 downwards.
CTCTCCAAGTTTCCTCACACATGTGTGATCAAACTTTGAAATGTTGACCGCTTGCATGGTTTGCTTTTGTATCTCCTTGTGGAACTATGTGGATGCCACATAGATGCCACCTCTCATAGGGTCTCTCTCAATCCTATAAATAGAGCCCTTGTCTCAAGCATTTTCATCTCCCATAGTTGCATTGTTGTCATGCTAGTTTGAGTTTTGAGAGCTTTCATAGTGATTTTTAGGTTGCATACTAATTCTTGGTAGCTGGTTTTTAGATTGTATTTGCATTATTAATCTAGTTTTCTTATGCATTTTCATCTCCATTTCATTTGAATGTTAGTGTAGCTTGCATATCAATTTAGTTTCTTTTGTTGCATTTCACATCTTCATCCTTGAATGCCTTCAAATATGGCTTCTTCCATAGCCATTATTTGAGGTGTTCTTCATTTTATATAGCATAGGTTCATGGTTTCATCACTCACATTTTCACATTCACTATTCAAGAGATTCAATCACATATTTGTATTTGGGAGAGCACACCAAACATACCTCCAATCTTAACACACCAACAAGGCCTCTTATGGGTGCCTTTGTTGAGTTTTTGAGGTTGCTTGAGGATTTGGTTTGTTGGTTGCTATGAGTTGCAAAACTCAAGCAAGCATTGGTCAATTCTTTTATCTTGATAATTACTTGATGCATATGTGATTTAAACTAATGTTTTTTTGTTGATTCATACTCCCAATAAGTCACTTTCTTTTAGCAATACACTTAGGAGAATGGTTGCCTTGAAAGAGAAGAACAAAAAATCAGAAGAAAGGACTTCAATTCTACATGTTGATATTTTTTGAGATATAGATAATTTGAGATCCAAGGTTCTAGAACAAGAAAACTCCTAAGTTAGAGATAAGAATCTGTCATATCTCAAGTTCAGCCCTATAAGCTTGTTCAGATAGACCTTGTAGATCTAATTATAAAAACAACAAATAAAGGAAAAAGTAAAGTTGTAGGGATCCAGATAAATGAACCTTAGATTATTCCAAAAAAAATTATAAACCCTCCCATTTCTAAATTATATTTGGATCTAGAAAAGGCTAGAAATGAGAGGGAGGATTTAGAAAAGAGCTTGAGAAGGTTGAAAATGAAGCCCAGGCAGCAAAACTAGAAGCAAGATCCAATTCATTAAATCCAATTTTGCCTTAGCTTCATGGTCTAATTTATCCACCCAAGCTACAAATTATGTCCCTAATTTTTTACCAATAGTCCCTAACCAAAATGTGTCTTAATCTGACCCTACTTCATCCTCTAACACCATTGCCCAAATCCCTATTGTTCAAATATAGCAGTCTCAAAGTATTGTGTCAAGTACTTCAAATATTGTTGGTTTTCAAAAGAAACCTATATACATGGTGAATTATAGAAAAAATTCATTCTTAGGTATTCCTATTTTCCCACATCCAATATCTTTTGACCTTAGAGACAAGGTTGTGAAGTTCTTAGGAAATAATGCTATCATGGGTGAGGAACATTTAAGAATTTTTATAGACATGCTTAATGATTTTGAGATAGAACATGAAGATGTGCTTATAAATTTGTTTGTGCACTCATTGACTAAAGATGCAAGGGAGTGGTTTAGAAGATTACTAGAAGATAGCATTAAATCATGGAATGAATTTGAAAAATTATTCAAAGAACAGTATGGAGATAACACCAATGCTAGTTTCATGTTGAATGATTTTAACAACATCAAAAAGAACCCTGATTAGTCTACTTTTCATTTTAATGTAAGATTTCAAAATGGATTTTATAAGCTCTTTCAATTAATGAGATTAAATGAAGATGTATGTCTTACTACATACTTCAGTGCCTTTGATAGTAAAATGGCTTATCATTTGAGAGACAAAAATCTTAAAACCTTGAGGAATGCTTATAAGATGGAAATCAATATTGAAAAAAATAGGAAAGCTTCTAGTAGTCTAGGAAGAAGAGATGATCCAAAATTGTTCAACCCTAAGAACAATAAGAAGGAAAATGATAAGTCTCATGCAAGTAAAAATCATAAGGAAGACACAATGGGTCAAGTTTTAGAATTTTGAAAAAAAATGAACCCATCAACTTTTAATGTAAATAAATCTAATGCTAGTGAGAAGGTTCCAATAAACAATAATCATTTCAATAGGAAGCCAATAATACAAAACTATATGTACACTACTTAGTGGAAAGATGGCAAACCTATCCCCAACTAGACTCAAAATACAAAAGATAAGGGTAATCCTGACCCTTTGCAAAGAAATTCTATTAACATGATAGATTATTTGTCATGGTGTATCATATGATAATCACCTCACTCCTTAGAATATTGTGTAGTAGCCCAATCCTTTATTGCAAATTAAAATGTGCAAAATGATGAGGGAGAAGAAGAAAAGAACCATGATGGTGTAAGCTATAACATGGTGAGTCTATGTGATGACTATGAAGATTCTAATCTAGAAGAGTCTGAAAATGATGTTGTTGATCAAAGGACTATCTGCCAACTACATCATCAACAATTTTTTTTAGATAATGAAGACTGTGATGAAAATAAGGTGCATACTACATCTGCAAAGGTTGGTCGTGTAAATTTGAGAAAGCCTTCTAAGGAAGAAATTGATAGAATAATTGTAGAGATAGTATCACAAGTTCTTAGTAACTATAACTTGAGGAAAAGGACTATTAACAATGAAGTTGGTAAGCCTTCTAGCATTTTCAGAAAAGATACCACTCATAAGATGAAGGATGATAGTAAGAAAGATAACACAACTACAACAAAGGTCAAGGATAGTAAGACTAAGAAATGGGAGCCTAAAAAGAAAGTGCAATCTTAAGAAAGTGAGATAGTTAAGGCAAGTGTACAAGAAAAGAAATCAGAACTTGGTTTTGATAAGCAAGTAGTGGTGCCTATTGTTCAAAAGATCCTAGCTCTAGGTATTCTTGTAAAACCTACTATATGTGATCCAATTGACATGATACCTATGATGTCTCAAATGACTATAAAAGTGCCTCTATTTGAATTATTTAGAATAGATGAACACAAGAGTAAACCTTTATCATGGTTGAGTGGGATAGGTAATACCAATAATATTGTTGAACAAAAAGCCATACAACAGAACCCTGTGGTAGTAGAAGATACTTGTATCATTTGTCAAATTCCTCAAATATGTTTAGATAATTCATCACTAGCATATTTACAAGATATTGATCCTTCCTTCCTTAGTCTAGTGATAAAAGGCAGAACTCTAAAAAATTGCATGATAGATTTTGGAGCATCTAATACTATAATGCCCTTCAAGGTCACAGAAGCCCTTGGTTTAGATGTAGACACTAAAAAAGGTAGGTGTAGGGCTATAGATACAAGAGAAGTGTCTATTATAGGTACAATTAATGCCTTAGCTTTCAAATTAGCTACTTACCCTAATGTAGAATCAACCATGTCAATCCTTGTAGTTGACACCCCTCCCCATTATGGAACATTATTATCTAGAAAATGGAGTACAGTAATGGGAGGCAGTTTACAGTGTGATTTGTCATATGTAACTTAGGGTAGATGAAAAGCCAAGGATCAACCATATGTTTGGGGATAATATTGATAAAGATTCTACTTGTTTCTTAAATAGTGATGTAAATGCATTTAGGGTGGCATTGATTATTCAAGAAGTTGAGAAACTTCCAGCTGTAACTGCACATGAAGTGGAGTGTTGTATGGATTCACATATTTTGTGGATTATGTATCTTGATGGGGCAAGTTCTAGGGAAGGTTCAAGAGCAGGAGTAGTTTTTGTATCTCCAGAAAAGAACATTTTTAGATATTCATTTACCTTGAATTTTTTATGTACTAATAACATAGTTGAGTATGAAGCACTCTTACTGGGATTAAGAGTTGCAACTCATCAAGGAATAAAAAATTTGCATGTTATTGGTGATTCTTAATTAGTAATCTCCCAAGTAAGAGAGACTTATGCATCCAGGAATAAGAGGTTGAAGCAGTATAGAAATTTTGCATGGGACCAAATTGAATTGTTTGATGCCTTTGGGATTTCTTGGATGGAGAGGAGTAATAACAAGATGGTTGATCTGTTAGCAAATGTAGCAATTAAGCCTAGGGATGTGTCATTTGTTGGGATTTAACAGATTGAAGTACAAAATAGGCCATCAATCCCTGATAATATAGAACATTGGCAAGTTTTTTAGGATGATAAGGATATTCTAAATTTCTTATCAAACAAAGACAAGTATCATGGTCAAGAGCTTGATTGCAATGCTCTAATTGAAACAACAGATGGGAAGGAGACAATCTTTGGCTGAGAAATTTTGCAATTCAAAACTAACAAAGTACCTAAGGGATTGGTAGTTTTAGAAAAAATGTTTGATAACTAAGACAGAGTGAAGTCAAGGGTCAAGGATCACAAACCACAAGAACTTGAAGAAATAAATCTTGGTACTTCTAAGGCCCCAAAAAAAGTTTATATTGGTCATAATCTACCTACTGATATTAGGAAGCCTCTAATTGATTTACTAAGAAAATATAGACATGTTTTTGCATGGTCATATGATGACCCAAAAGCTTATAGAGAAGATTTTTTTCAACATGTTATTCCACTTAAGGAAAATTTCAAACCTTTCAGACAAAAGTAGAGGCCAGTAAACCCCACCTTAGCTCCCAAAATGCAAGAAGAATTGATAAAGATAAGGGATGGAGGAATAATTAAACCAATTAGACACTCTACTTGGGTATCAAACTTAGTGCCTCTCAGGAAGAAAAATGGAGACATAAGGCTTTGTGTGGATTTTAGGAACCTAAATATTGCTTCTTTGAAAGATAACTACAGTTTGCCTAATATGGAAGCTATGCTGCAACAAGTGATTGGTTTAGAATTAATGTCCATGATGGATGGATTTTCAAGTTACAACCAGGTTCTGGTGAATGAAAAAGAATATTTCAAAATAGCCTTTACTACTCCATGGGGCACATTTGAATATGTAATAATTCCCTTCAGTTTAATTGATGTAGGAGCAACATTTCAGAGAGCCATGGATGTAGCTTTTCATGAATACATTGATAAGTTTATGGTAGTATATCAAGATGATCTTATAGAATATTCTAAGAAGGCTAAAGACCACTATAAATATTTGGAGAAAATTTTTATTAAAACCTTAGAATATGGAGTGTTTCTAAACCCAAAGAAATGCACATCTAGGGTAATAGAAGAAAGATTATTAGGCTACATAGTGTCAAGAGATGGGGTAAAAATTGGCCTTGAAAGAGTAGCTACCATTGATAAAGTTCCAAAGCCAAAAAATGTAAAAGAAATACAATCATTTTTTGGGAAAGTAAATTTCTTAAGTATATTTGTTACTAATTTCACTAAGATTACTAGACCAATGTAAAAAAATGCTTTAAAAAGGAGCTATCATTAGTTGGGATGGTGAGCCTTCAGAAGCTTTTTAGGAAATTAAGACTACTATGTAAAATATACTAGTCCTTAGGACTCCTGATTATGCAAAGCCAATGCATATATTCTCCTTTGCATCATTTCATACCGTGCCAATAGTTTTATTGCAAAAGAATGAGGAGGGTATGAGCAACCTATTGCATTTTTTAGTAAGTCCCTTCAACTTGCAGAACTGAAATATGATATAAATGAAAACTAGGGTTATGCCATAGTAAAAGCTATCAAATCATTCAGATGTTATCTTGTAGGTGAGATTATTGTAGCATTTTTGTCAAGTGAAGCTATTAAGGATATTTCTCTCAGCAAGAAGTGCCTAGTAGGAGGTGTCGTTGGATTAATAGAATTCAAGAGTTCAACATTGACATCCAAATTACTAAATTGGTAAGGAGTCAAGGATTAACAAAACTTATAGCTCAATCAAATTTGGATGCCAATCAAATAAACATGGTAGCAAATGATTTGATTTCAGGCCTATGCGACATGGATCATTGTGACAATGAAAAGATAAGTACAAAATTGCATGCCATCAAATACATCATTGTTAACAATAATCTATGGTGGAGGAGTTTTAAGGGAGTATTACTGAAATGCATTGATCAAGAGAAATCTAAGGAAATACTAAATAATATGCATTTAGGAGTATGTGGAGGGAACTACATGGATAAGACCACCACTCACAAGATAATGAGAGCTAGATTTTGGTGGCTTATCTTGTTCAAATATGCACAACTGCTTGTTAGAAAATGTGATGCATGTCAAAGGTTTTCAGGAAAGCTAAAGTTTTCTAGAAATACCCCTCTAAAACCAATTGAAGTTCAAGCACCTTTTCAACAATGAGGTATCAACTTAATAGGTGAAATTTCCCCTAAGTCAAGTGATGGTTACTCATGGATTCTAGTAGCTATAGATTATTTTACAAAATGAGTGGAAGTCATTCCTACAAGAAATGCAACTAGCAAAGTACTGAATAACTTTCTTTTAAATAATATCATTACAAGGTTTGGATGCCCTCAAAATATTTTAATTGATAATACAATGTGTTTTAGATCAAAAGAATTTATAAAATTCTGTGATAAATATGGCATAACTAGGTCAACATCCTCACCTTATCATCCACAAGGAAATGGACAAGCTGAATCTACCAATAAAAGCTTGTTAAAAACCATAAAAAGGACTATGGATGAGAATAAGAAGGCATGGGATTCCAAGCTACAACTGGCAATTTGGGTTGATAGAGTAACAATAAAGAAAGCAATAAGTGTTGCACCTTTTGATCCTATATATAGAATCTAGGCTAGAATGCCTCAAAACAATTTAATAGGCCTATACAATTACATTCCAATGTATAATGAAGATATTATTGATGATATGCAAGAAAGAATGGATGAATTGGTAAGATTAACAAAGACAAGGAAAGAATCCTCCCTCAAGAATACAAAGTTATAGATATAGGCCAAATTGTTGTATTATATAAAGATAGTAGTTAAAAATTTTGGACCTAAAGACCTAGTTCTAATGTGGAATGCTAGGATTGAAGACAAAGGGAAACATGAAAGTTTGATCCTATATGGCTGGGTCCTTATTTAGTTGATGTTGCATGGAGATAAGATTCTTATATTTTGAAAAACTTATTAGGTAATATTCTTGAACTATCAGTTTATGGATAGTTTTTGAAGAGGTATTTTTGCTATAAAAAATCTTGTTTTCCATGAATAGTAGTTTTAGGGTTTTTTGTATATTCTATTAATTCTTATGAGTTTTTGTATAGACCTTGTAGAATTTTTCTTCTCGTGTTGATTGCTCTATTAGAATTATCAAGCAAAAATTGGTCAAGTATGTGGTCTACTTCTTCCAGGGATTCTAATCCCTCACATGAATTTGCATATTCATCATCCCTAGATAAAGCCACTATTGGCCTAGTTTTTCAATAAAGCCACTATTGGCTTGGTTTTTCACATAAAACTTTTTGATACATCCTTAGTGAAAATTCTAGTTCCTTTTCAAGAATTAGGGTTTTGTAAATCTTGTTGACCTTAGAAAAATCCCTAATTTTGTTATATTGTTTTTCCAGTGTTAAATCTTTCCCTAGAGGACCTTTGAGTTAGGTTTGCATGGTGTGTTTCATTTTTAAAAAGGAATGCATAGGAAAAGTCATTTTAATGCCTTTCTTCTTTTTCCAGGGTACTTTTTAATATTTGTTTGCATTACCCAACATTGCCCTAAGTTCCCATAAAAGTTTTTAACCCAAGCTTTTGTTTTAATTTTTTGAGGGTTTGCATATTACATTTGAAAAAATTAGTTAACTAATGATGACCCTTGATCTTCCTTAAGATCAAGGGTTGTCACTATGTTGCCAACGAGAGTTGCAAGGTCTTTACTCTTGGCGACATAGTGACAAGGTGACAACTATTCACAGGACACAGTCAAGAGGAGCAAGGTTTCAAAAGTAAATTATATATCATAGATTATATGGTTAATTGATGAGCCTTGTTTTGTAACCAAAGGAAGTTATAAGGTTTTTATCTTTGGTGACACAGCGAGAACTCACCACGTGGTTATGTGGCAGGACCAGCCTTTGCAGATAATGTCATAGGTTCCAAGTCATCAAAGCTTGTCCAAATGTTAGGTTTCAATTTTCTATAAGAAATATACTTGACAAGAATAAAATGTTTGTCTACACTGTTAGATCTTTTAAGATCGATGGCGGTCACTTTGTTGCCAACGGAAGTTACAAGGTTTTTATCCTTGGTGACATAGTGACAGCCCAACATGTGTCTAGATACATAAATGAGTGCTACGTAATTTGCTAACAAGGAAAGATAGGGCACACATAGTAAAACTCAATTGGATTAACTACAAACTATGAAGGTTGAAGCCGAGTCAGAAGGCATTCTATTTCTTAATCGTCAAATTCTTCTAAAATCAATGACCTATTTTCAAATTTGAAGGGGAATGCCACTCTATTTTTCTCTACAACCCATTTATGGCAATTCAAGCTTCTCATGCGAACTAATATGAGGAATACAGTACAAACAGTTGAGAATTTCCTCATACAAATGTATTTTTCGATCTCCTAGAGCTAGGACTTGTTGAATAACCTAGTTTTTCCGTCAGGTTGAAATCATAAAATTTTCTATATCGACGATCCATTGTAGCATTCAAAGAAGAAATAAGAAAGCCAAGTAAGTATCTCTATCTACATATAATTAAAAGAATTTTTGTTTTTCCACATTATTTTTCCAATATGCCTCCAAAAAATGGTTTATCTAGGAAGGTTGAATATGCTAGTGAAAATATTCATGATGATTTTCTAAAGTAATTAAGTGAATCTACTAATAAATCTAGTTCCTTCAAATAGTAGGCTCGGAGTTGCAAATGGTTTATTTGATAAGAGCAATTGGACTGGGGATTCCATAACTTCTAAAACAAGGTTAAAATTATTTAAAAGTTATTTTCAAAGAGGAAATTGTTTGCTCCCCATGGAAATATTTGGAATTTTGACTTAGGTAAGTTAGTAGTTTTGGAGTTTTTATGGATTCAAACCTCCTCACAATTGTAACCAAAAACTATGATCCAGTAGCTAGGATGGTCAGGAGAATAGATGGGGAATGCTTGATGAAAATTACAAAATGGTTATATCCCATGCTCATTTTAATGATAGTGAATGATTTTTTGAAACATTCAGATAGAGGGCTAGGACTAGTGCTCAAAAGCATCAACCCTATTTCCTTGAAGATGTAATGAGAAATGAATTATCTCTCCAAGAACAATAGATTAAAAAAGAGAAATGGAGAGTCTATTAATTAATTGTTTTGAGAAAGATTATAGCCCTTTAAAAAATACAAAGGCAACAGCAAATAAGTTGAAAATTTTGATGATCATCTTTCCAAAGATTATGGAGATCATGAATGCAAAGAAGACCCTTTTCATCAATTCTTATCCTTATAAGGCAAGAGAAGTAACGAAAAAGTTATCTTTTTTACCCCTACATTAGGATCAAGATAATTGGTCATTCAAAGGAGTCCTGGCTATAATATCATCAAGAACAAAGAGCATATAGCTGATAAGGAGAAGCAAATAGTTGGATCAACTAATGCTACTTTGGAAGAGAGGCTTGAAGAGCCAAGGCCCAAGAGGCAAAAGATAGAAGAAAAGAAAGTGTCTTAAATAGAAGAATATGCACCCACTCAATCTCTTTTGCATATAGGAGATGAACAACTCACTAAGGAACTAATGGAACAATTAGGATCCCAAGGGGGAGTGTTTATTACTATTGTAGAATTAGAGGAAGGAAATCCTCAGGAACCTCCCATGCCTAGCCTTGAGCTAACTATTTCTAATTTTAGAGGAAATGAATTAGACCTTGTGGTAGAACAGGCTAGTCATGAATTTATTTCAAATGACATTTTTATCAAATCAAGAGCTTTCTACCAATTTGCATGGAGAACAAATATTGAACAATTAGAAGAAAGTTCTAATAAGAGGAAGGCAGAGCATCTAGAAGTGGAAAAGGTAGCTATAAAAGATCAAATAAAGGATGAAATAATGAAAGAGTTTAAAAGTTTGACCCCTAAAGAGGGACGAAGAATGATAAAATCATCCAAGGTTTTTCTTTTACCAAATTGGGCTATTGTAGATGCCATGGTTTTTAATAGCATCATCAAGAAGTTAGTGCTAAAGAAAAGGTGAGAAAAGGACTTAGAGGTGCTAAATTCAGTGAAGATCATGTTGCCTTGGTAATTTGGTCTTTGAGAAGAGGATCTAGAGCCAGTCTTTCTCAGCCTGATGATACTAGAATGATTGGAGACTTGATTGTTAAGAGGGTGGAAGACAATCCAAATGTTAAGGCTATAGAGTTAAATGTTGAAACAGCTAACCTCACATTAGCTATAAACAAGAAAGAGAAAAAGCAAAAAATGGAATTATAGGAAAAATATGAATATGTTCTAGATGCTTACAATAAAGAAGTATAGAAGAGAATTGAGCTTCAAAATAAGATGATAGGGTATCAAGGACAATCTAGCAAACATGGGATTACTTATCCTTATCCTCTAGTTGAGCCCTTTAAGTAAACTCCCCTCATAGAGCTACCAGATACTGGACAAAGACTAAAATTTTATGCAACTAAGGATTTTGAAGAGGAGAAGAGCAAACTTTGGGCATTACATGTGGAATTGAATATCCAGTATGAGGACATAATAAGAAAAACAATCATGTATCTAGTAGATAAGATTGGTTAGCCTACTTTTTATGAGCAATTGGTAGAGATAATGAATATATGGGATGAGATAAAAATTAGTGAGGTTGCTTTGAAGCCAATTGTGAATAAATGGAATAGTAGGAACAGGGATGTCACTCTTTTATGTTTTTTAGTCATTGGTCTATCTTGTATGCAAATAGAAAAACCCTTTGACATGACTAATGATCTCTCTAATTTTAATGATAAGAGGGTTGCAATGCAAAAGAGAATCATAAACTACCTCTCAAAATATCTTGATGAAAAATTTGAGCTGTTCTCCCATGCACTCAGGAAAATAGATAAATTAAAAGACAAAGAAGAATGGGCCAAAGAATTGGATGATTTATTATGCCTTAGAATTAATAGGGTCATAAACGAAAAGGGGCATGCATGGTGGGAAAAATCAACTGAGGAAGTTGTTAAAGTTCAAATGTTCTTTGATTCTCTTAAAGAGGAATTTGTTGAAATAAATAAATTAGGAGAATATGTTTTAAAGAAGCAATGTGAAATATTGAGTTTTAATTGGCCAGATGACACACTTTTTGACAAGTGGATGGCATATTTTGTACATATAAAAAAGTTAGTACTCGGTGAAAATGATGAAGATGAGGTGGACCAAGATGAGCTACAAATAATTGATGCATCAGTTAAAGTAGAAGAAGAGAAAGATAAACAATCAACTATAGTAACAAGTATAGAAGTTCAAAATGATGATTTGGCAATAGAAAGAATCAAGTATAACTGTTAGTTTGTCACTACACAATGACCTGGATGAAGAAACATGAGTCAAACTCAACTTTCAAATATCATAGCCTAGTCCATCACAAGTAAGTCCAATGATCACACACTCCAAGGAATGATAATTATATCAAGGCTAGTTACAAACTCCTTAGCAACAAAGAAGTTGTGGCAAAAGTGGTCCCAAAAAAGGAATAATCATGATGTAAACTTTTCTATTGCACCAAATTTTTTCTTTTGTGGCAGTAACCTTTTGTAGATATCTTTTTGTCTTAAGGACAATTGTCATTATTCTCTTAGCCTAAAGCTTCTTGCATCTCATGCTATATAAATGAGATCCCAAGGCTAGAGAAACGGTTTGAACTATTATGTAATTTTTAGTTTTTGCTAAGTTTACATTTGGTCCAGTTTTCTTGATGTAATTTTTTCTGGTGTATTTTCTCTACAAATCTGTGAATACATTAACATTCAAGGATCATGTTGTCTTTTCCTAAGTTGTTCTGAGTTCTTTTCCAATGTTATATGATTTTCAAAGAAAATTAATACAAAGATTAAATACCACCATATTTGTTTTCTCTGAATCTTGTCTCCATTATCATTGACTGGTTATCTTGAGGTTGTATGTGTAAAGTTTATTCAATTTAATGCAACTAGGATAGGTTGTATATTAGTTTCTTATCACTTTTAATTCAACAAATTAAGTAAATGATTTAGTAATATGATATGATTTCCAAACAATAAGAAGGATATGCATAAAAATGATTTTTAGGGTAAACTGTTGATGATATTGATTGTAATGCAATTAGCTAGGTCAAAATAGTTGGCTAGACTCTGAATCCCAATAAATGAGGCAATGATCAATTATTTCAGTTTGCATATGAAGAGATCATGGATTAGCATCAAGAAAAATCTCAAAAAAATCAAATCAATTTTACTTTAACGTATGAAGAATATCATAGCTGGTCAATACTTGGTTGCATTTAATATTTGTGTTTTGGTTTGTTGTTGTTACCCAAAATTATATGTAAATCTAAGAAGAATTATGACCAAATATCTGATATAAGGGATAAGTGTCATAAAAGAATATCAATAAGTGAATGAAGTGTGAAGATAATATCTAGTTTTATATCCTTTTATCCCTCAGGTGCACTTGCCTTGGTTGTGTAGAACCTAAAGAGTAGAAAATCCTTGTGGTTTTTTTGAAGTTGGGTCCAGATTTGAGAACTTCTTAGTTGACCATAGGGAATACCTAACCTTTAGAATAAGTGTTTCTTCATCATCTTGGTATCAAGTATTTTGTTTCTTAGTAGTTTAAAAACACCAACAACCACAAATGTGTATGTTCTACAAATGTTTTTTATGATGTGTTTTTCACAAATAAGACAATTCAAGAAACATTTTTATCCCTAAGGTCAATTTAGTTTCAATGTGGTACTCATTAAGCCTGCCAAGAGGAGCCCATCTTGATGTTTTCTGGATGTAGTGTGATATTTCCCTCTAATCAAAGAGGTGAGTTGATACAAGAGTCAATCAACAAACTTGCACATCAATGATCCTTCAAGGTATGACAAATAGAAGCCCCCCTTTTATGGGGACAATGACTCTTGGAGATGAAACCCAAGTAGCCTTATGCCTCTACCAGGGAAAACACATATGTTAGGTAACTTCAAAGAAGCTTTATATTCTCTTGCACCATGAGTAACACACAAGGGATAAAAGGGTATCTACTAATTTGGTTTGTAATTAGATGTGTGGTGTTAGCCAATCGGTTGTTACATATGTGATTCACTTAAGAATCTATTTTGGACATGTTGAAATCATGGGAAAGTTTTCCCACCTCAGGCTACCTCTAGAAACACACCACCTAAAATTTTCTGATGGAGAAAGAAGGTTTACCCTTCTTCTCATTTATATACCAGCCAGAGGATTTTACTAGTTTGGACTTCTATCCAAAGGGGACATGGTTCCCAGAGGAGGATGAACTTCATAGAAGCACTCCTAGGTTGTTGTGGATGATCTTCCTAACAACTTTTGGTATATGTGTCATGTAATGAAATGGTTCTATTTGTGCAAGAAAAAGAGAACTCAAAGATGTGCTAAAAGACACAATCTTAATACATCTAAGGCACTTGGCTCATTCTAATTTGGATGCTTTTAGATTTTTTCTATCTATTTTTTAAAACACCTGTGATTAACATGAAAGGTTTATTCCAATTTGATAGCGATGGTCAACAAAGTAAAATGATTCAACATAATAAATCATTTGTATGAAAGCTTTGAAAAGGATGGGAATAAGAGAAAAAATTCCTTTAGAGCATTCGAGATTTTGTGATGTTTGATTTTAAGCCCTAAATTGAAGTGTTTGGAAAATTCTTTTTAGGCCCAAAACGAGATGTGTGGTTGCTTTGACCTTTTAAGCATTCAAGAATGGTTTGACTTCTATGCTTTCATTCCAACAAAGTGTTTGTTGATTTCTTTAAAGCATTCAAAATTGAATTTTGGTTGAGTTTAAGCCTTTTTCATTCAAGATTTGATTGATAATTTCATTAGACCCAAATTGAAGTGTAATTTCATCAAACCAATGATTAAGCATACAAGTTAATTCCAAAAGATAATTTAATGTGTTTGATAGACAACCTGCAGGCAATAGTTTAGTGAAAATAATAGTTTCCTAAGTTGCCCCACCTACACAAAGATGGAATACATAGTTAGATCTATAGGATTTTGCAATTTTGTAAATAAGCTACAAAAAATAACATATGCATTATAGAATCTATCAAATGCACTGCAAAAACTATCAAATGCACTTCAAAAAATGGTAAATGTGCTATAGAAATTATCAAATGCACTATAAAAACTGTCAAATGCATTGCAAAAAATGGTAAATGCGATACAAAAATTGGAAAATGTGCTAAAAGACTATGCAAATGTACTAAAACAACAATTTGGCCCTCTGGTGTAGACAGATAGTAAAAATTTACAGATTCATCAGATGTGTTATAAAGACAATCAGATGCGCTATAGGATTATACATATGCACTATTAAAAAGTCCAAAAGCATTATTGAAGAGATTAAATGTGTTATTTTATCTTTTAAATGCACTATTCTAAGAAATAAATATGTTATTTAGACCATTATATGTGTTGTGAAAATATTCATCAAGCGTTCTAGGAAAATGCAAATGTACCAAAAAAGTCACAAACGTGCTACAGGAAGTGGTATATGCATTAAAACAATAAAAAAGGAAATTTTCCTAGGTTTTTTTAAGGGTTTCTAATTAGTTTTTAGAATTTTTGACACTAGAATCTATCTTCTATGCACATCTCCAAGCCTACACAAACAATAAAAACACCTACAAAGCACTAAAAACCATCAAATATTAGATTTTTATCTTGCAAGTAAAAAGAAGGATAAGTTGGATAAATAAATAACCAATTTTTGGGCTCCCACTAGGCATGCCAAAATGTAGAGCTATGGAAGTTATCATGCAAAGAACATTAAACAAATGTTATAACATTCACAAATCAAACAACAAAACTCATATATAGATTAGACAAAAGGAAGTGTAAAAGGGAATGCAAACTGAAGGGAGAGAACCCAACAAGTCTCTTTGATTATGTAGATGTATCCAATGATAGGGATGTATGCTCAAACATGCTTCAAGCCTTCAATGGATAGGAGCCTTCAAACATGTAAAACATGGTGTATAGGGTGAGTATGGATTCTTGCACGGTAAGGGTGAGTTTTGATTATTTGTTCTTTAAATGGACATTATAAGTTTGCATGAGATTTGGTTCAAAATTGTGAAGGGAGAGTGTTTCATTTATAGGTGAAGGCTATGAAGATGGAGTTCCAATATGAAAGGATGGAGGAAGGATGAGGGAGGGCTTGGATGCAAGGAAGGGGGAGCACATGGATTGTGCTTCTTCAAATCCATAGCTAGCCATGTGACAAGTGTCACAAAGGGATTAGATGTGAGGGGATGGTCAAAGTGGAGAGTCAAAGAGATTTATGAGGGAGAAGGGGTGTGGAATAGGGATATAAGAGGCTTTAAAGATCCATTAAGGCATGTAAGAGCCTTCAAGTCTTGTGGATAGGAATGTAAGAAGGATAGGACAGAAGTTTGACTTTGCTTTGGCTTAGGACTTCTTAATCCTTGGTTAAAGTTGTGCACATGCTTAGGGAAGGGATTAGGATTGGATTAGGATGGGATTAGGATACAAGTGGCATGTTAGAGGGATGCAAGTGGGCTAGCACTTATGAGATGGATTAATTAGTTAACTAAGAAGGATTAGCATGGGTGAATGGGTTGGATTTAGCCAATGATAGGGATTTAGGAATAGTTTAGGGTTGGGAATTGATTTAAAATGATTTATTAAATAAAAAGTGGATTTTTGAGAATTAAATTAAATATATTTGTATATTTATTTAATTTAATAGGAGAATAGGGATTTAATTGATAATTTGACTTTGGGTTTGTCATTTGATTTTATCAATTGGGTTATAGTTGATTAAATGAATTAATTAACTAAGGGATGACATTGGGTTCATTAAATATTAAATACTTAATTAATGATTCCTTATAAAATGACTAAATAGGATTACTTAAGTGATGTAATCAGATTTAGGTGTCTACAGTCTTAAGCCAAAATAAAGTCAAACTTCTATCCTATCCCTCTTACATTCCTATCGAAAAGACTTTAAGACTATTAAATGGATCAAAAGCTCTTTAAGGCCTCTTACATCCCTCTTCCACACTCCTCCTTCCTTTGACCCTCCACTTTGACCATCCCCTCACATCCAATTGAAGAAGCACAATCCATGTGCTTCCCTCTCCTTGCATCCTAGCCCTCTATCATCCTTCCTTAATCTTTGCATCTTGGTCCTCCATTCTCACATCCCTAGCCTATAAATGAAACCCTCTCCTTTCATAATTTATCTTTAACTTTCATGCAAACTCATAATGTCCCTTTGAAGAAAAAAATCACTAAATCATACCCTTACCATGCAGGAATCCTCACTCATCCTATACAGTATGTTTTACCCTTTGAAGGCTCCCATCCATTAAAGTCTTAAAGAACTCTTGAGCATACATCTCCATCATTGGACACATCTAGATAATCCAAAAGGCTTGTCGAGTGCTCTTCCTTCGGTTTGCACTTTCTTTCATCTAATTTATATGTCTATTTTATTTTTTAGTTTTTGAATATTATAATATTTTTTAAATGTTCTTTGCATGATAACTTCCATATCTCTATAGATATGATCTATTATTCAATAACTTTAATGTTCAAATTAATTTTTTTCAAAATATGTTATGAAGAGGCTTCCATTTAGTTTGTGGAATACACTATCTCGACAATGGTTCAAATTCCTTGATTGTTAAGGAGTTTATTTTAGTAACATCAATGCTCATATGAAACTAGCCCAAATTAATATTTGTGGGTTTGTGGATTTGTTAAAATCTATTTAAGAGGAGTTGTGTTTTTTGTAGTTATGGTGTTGAAGTTTAGGATTCATAGGAAAAATAGGAAAGGGGTAAATAATTCAAAGGGGAAGCTTGTTATTCTTTGTTTAGGTATTCAAATGAGCCCTTAAAACTTAGGTTGGTAGTTGTCCATTAAGTCATGTTTTATCTATACACTTATGTGGCATCACATGATATGTTTTTTTTTTTTTAATCTAAGGAAAACATTTCATTCAATTATTACTACATGATTAATACTACCAAATTTAATTTTACAACTGCTAGTGCTATATTATTACAAATATTGGCCATCAAATTAAAAAATTCTATAACTCTTTAAACATGCTCCACTACTAGATCCTCTCCTCTAAATCTATTATACATAATATGGTGGTAATATTATTGGTTATAGAATGTGATTACATGTGGTACTAACATTTAGTTTGTTAGAATTGTGAATATGCACATTAGTTTGGGCAAGCTTGACTATACTAATAGGCAACATACATCATGTTCTATATTTTGCATATTGTGATGTACTCGTCTTTTAAAGGAACCATGCCAATATGACATTCCAAAGGAATGAGGTGGATCATAGGTGGAATTTTTGATAAAATTGATACTTTATAGAATAGTACACATAATATTTATAGTACTCTAGAAATATAGTTATGATTTTAATTACTAATTTTATACCAACATAAAAGAGATAGATTATGACATAGGAAAAAAATATGAATAGGAAAAAGGAGAAAGAGGAGAGAGAGAAACATTAAAAATATGTTTGTGAGGCCTCACCCTGACCCATCATAGATCAGCTAATAGACTTTTTTTTATACACTATGATTCGATACTTTGAGGCATTATATTCGATGGATTAGACCTTTATCAATATTTTTATGACATGTGAAGGCTACTTCAATATGTTGTGATTTTGGTTTTTATGATGATATAGGTATATGCATGCAGTATGAATGATTATTTTAGAATTTTAATTCAAATTAAGGAATGTGTTATTTTATTTCAATTATGCAATCAATTATGTTTATCAAGTGTAGAAATGGAAAACTTATAAAGATGAGAATATAGAATGTTCAGTCAATTGATTATGCAATTTGATACACACACACACACACACACACACACACATACATACATGTGATTTTATTGAGCTACTGATGTTCAAATTAAGTGTGCAAGAAATTATCATGGAATTTTTTGGAGAATCAGTAACCAACCATATGTACAAATTGTAAAAAGTCAAAGTTAAATCTAATGAAGAGATTTGAACCTCATTGTTAAGTGACTTATTTTGTAATCATAAGTTGTATGTATGCATTAGGTGTTCTCACTTTTAATTAATGACATGTCAATGTTGTGTATTTTATAGTGTCACTTGACACTTGTCATGTGAAAATGTAATGGCATGTCTACTAAGGTTGGAAATGTAACCCTAAATCTAACTAACAAAATTAGGAATCTAATTAAACCCCCTTAATTAAGGTAATTAAATATTTTGGCCAATTAGGTTATTAGAATTCAAATTTTTCTAATCACTTTTAGAGGCCAAAAAGTTGTCCTAGAAGCCAATTTTAATGAAAACAAAGTCCTATGTGGTAGGTGTATGATTTGGGAACCTTTTTAACCCTTCTATAATCTCCTATTGACTTTTACAACCCTCAAAATATCTCATTTCCTTTGGTTGCGAAAATTGAGCAACTTCATGACCCTTTTCAAATCCTTACTCTTGCCAAAAGATTTTAATTTATGGTAGGATCAAGCTAAGAACCAAGAGACTTAGGTTCAATGATAAATTTATTGCCATTTTAGGTGGTTGAGTTTTTAATAGCTATTTAGAGACCCTTTGAGGAGTTGTAGGGTGTTCACCCACTCTCTACTTTTAGAGACATTAGGGTTTTGGATTGAAGGAAGAAAAGGAAGGATTGGGCTCTTCTCAAGAACCATTCGGCCATAACACTTATGAAGTTTGGTCTCCCCATTACCATGGAAGTTTTGGTTTCTTATTTCAAATAGTTTATTATGTATTTCCATTCTCTTTCATTTGTGTTCAATGTGTTTTTTGTTGTGTCTATGTAAAGGGATGGGATTTTGTTTTGATTTCATGTTATTATGTTCTTCTCGATTGAATGAGGGGGTTTTGTAAAGTGTGTATGGCATTACTTACCCTTTGGGTAAGGAAAGAAGTGGCCAACATGGGGAAAGGGGTTAGTTGGACACCATCTTAGTGTAGAGTCTCTTCTTGTGGTGAAAAAAGAGAAGAAATGCAAGGTGTATGGGCCCTTGTGTGCCAATGACATTAATCTTGCTTTGGGGGAGATAAGGAGGAGAAAGAATGAAAGTTTATGTGAATTTCTAGCCTTGAAAAAGCATGTATATTGTATGTTTTACATTAAAAAATCTCCTACTTGGTAGTCCACCTTCACCCCTGTGTTATGGGTTCGATGTGAACCCAATGGTACAAGCCTTGGAAGGGTGTTTTTGTATTGTGTTTCTATTAGGAATAAGGTGTCTCAACCTTGTATAATTCCTATTCTTATTATTATTTGTTTTGTAAAATGTATTTTTGCAAATAATATGTAAATGTGAGTGTACATGTCTAGTTGGCATGTTGATCACTTACATGTGTCGGCATCTTGAAGTGTGTGAAGGAGATCATGGCTGAAATGGTTATGATGGATTCCTATGACGCGTAAGAACTATTTAAGGAATAAGCTATGATAGGTGTAAGAGCATCTTATGACATGAGGCCTATTTGGGTGCCCAAGAATAAGTGGTTGGTGTGTGTAAGAGAATATGCCAAAAATAGGTTGGTATGACGGATTCCCTTACACTTCTCTTGTGACCACTATTTTTGCCGGATTCTAAGACAATCTATCATTGCCTATTCAAGGGATGGACGCCCTTTTCTTGGTATGGGATGTACATGTGACATTGTGCATGATTCTTGGTGGTTGAGCCATGAAAAATGCCCAACTCCTTTGTGGGCATTTTGTTGGGTCTTAAGATGTTCATAAAAAGTGTATTGCATGTTGTAATGCAATAGTGTGATAGATGAAAGTTTGCAAGTACTGAGCTGCTCCTGGAGTCTTATATTTTTTATGTTGAACTTGCATTGCAAGTGTATTGTAATTTTGTTTTGAACATAATACATTGTGCAGGTTCTGGAGGGGTGGGGTTGTTTTACCGAAAGGTTTTTCCCCATCGGCAAATCTTTGTGTTATGTGTTTCTTTCTCTGTCTATTTTCTATATGCATGGTTGGCTGTTATATTGTTGTTTACATGATATTGAATCTGTAAGTGTAGAAGATTTTAAAAGGATTTGCACCATACTTTCCTTATGAGATTAGTGTAGGAAGTTGTTTCTGCACTTGAGTTTCCTTACAAGTGGTATCAGAGCTTGATCAACTTTTGATCCTAGTTGTTGGGTAGGGTTTTTTGAGCTAATCTCAAGTTGAGTGGGAGTCTTGTGCAAAGCATCCTGAATCTTATTTGTAGATTGAGATGGTGAGTTCATCATATGGAAGAATGGAGGTGGAGAAATTTAATGACACTAATTTTGAGTTGTGGAAACTCAAGATGGAAGACATGTTGGAAGATCGCGACCTATGGGAAGCAACTACAAGTGCTACAAGACCAAAAACTATAACTCAAGTAGATTAGGACATCAAAGATCATAAAGCTAAGGGTATCATAAGACTTTGTTTAACCAATGCAGTCCTTCTGAATGTTCTAGCTGAGAAAACCGCATATAGTTTGTGGGAGAGACTTGGGGCCGTGTATCAGGCCAAATCTTTGGTGAACAAGTTGTTCCTAAGGAAGAAGTTGTATTCTCTATGAATGGAGGAAGGTGGATCCTTAACAGATCATTTAAATGCATTTAATCTGTTGGCTGCACAGTTGACATCTATTGGTGTCAAGTTAGAGGAGGAGGATCGTTGCTACACAATTTTGTGTTCTTTACCAGATTCATGGGACCATTTTGTGATGGCTCTCGAAAGCACATTAGTCACCTTCAAAATGGATGATGTGGTGTCTTCACTGCTATCAGAGGAGATGTGGAGAAAGGCTTTTGTTTCAGAAAAAGAAGCCCTTGTTGTTCGTGGGAGATCCATGAAAAGAGGAAAGAAAAATGACAATAAGTCTGACAATAAGGGTAGATCCAAATCCTATGGGAAGTCAAAGAATTCCAATAAGTCCAAGGCAAAATGTTGGAACTGTGAAAAGACTGGGCACTTCCGTAAAGACTGTAAAGAGCCTAAGAAGAAGAAGAAAGCCTCAGATTCTGGTTCTAAAAAATCTCAAGAAGATGGCGATGCATTCATCTTAGCTTTGGAAGCCCATGCATTTGATGATGTGTGGTTGGTTGACTCAGATGCATCTTTTCACATGACCTCTCATCAAAATTGGTTCTCAAGATATGAAGAGTTTGATGGTGGAAAAGGTGTACTTGGGTGATGATTCTCACCTGAAGATAGTTGGACGCGGAAGGGTCACTATCAAATTTCTTGATGGATGAGTAAAGGGAATCAATGGAGTTATGCACATTCCAAGCTTGGCACAAAACCTATTATCTGTAAGTATGTTGAACGATGTAGGTGTGCAAGTTGTTTTTTTGAAAGAAGGATGTAAGATGATTAGAGGATCGATGGTGCTTGCTAAGGGTACTAGGAGAGGTACTTTGTTTCAGCTAGATGCATGTATTCCTCTATGTAATAGTTCTTTATCCTCACCATCTGAACGAGCAGTGAAGAATTCTGTGGTTATTGGTTCCGATGGAAATGCAAACACTTTGGAAGGAAAGCTTCCTACAGAAAAGACAATGTTGTGGCATATGAGACTTGGCCACATTGGTGAGAAGGGTCTCATAACCCTGGAAAAAAAAAGATCATTGAGGGGTTAAATGATTGCAATCTCGATTTTGACTTCTGTGAACACTGTGTATATGGTAAACAAAGTCATGTTCAATTTTACTCTAGTTCTCACAAATCTTCTGATGTTTTGGATCTTATTCATTCTGATGTATTTGGTCCTGTAAAAGTTCCTTCGATCTCCAAGTCTATATTTTTTGTATCTTTCATAGATGATTATAGTAGAAGGACATGGATTTATTTCCTTAAAAGTAAGGCACAAGTCTTTAGTTGATTCAAGGAATTTAAAGCCCTTGTAGAGAATCAAACTAGTAAGAAGATTAAGTGTGTTAGAACTGACAATGGTGGTGAGTTTTGCTCAGCAGAGTTTGAACAGTTCTGTAAAGAACAAAGTATCGAGAGGCATAAGACAACTCCTTATACCCTAGAACAAAATGGAGTTGCAGAGAGAATGAACTGGACACTAATGGAGAAGGCTAGGAGTATGCTTAGTGGAGTTGGTTTAGAACAAAGGTTTTGGGCCGAAGCTGTGGCCACTGCTTGCTTTCTAGTTAACAGATCTCCTACATCAGCCCTTGTTGGTAAGACACCCATCAAGGTGTGGTCTGGTAAGAAGCCTTCAATTAGACATCTTTGTGTTTTTGGTTGTGAAGCTTATGCATATGTTCCAAAGGAGAAAAGATCTAAGTTGGAAAACAAAGTTGTTAAATGTATTTTCATCGGGTACAGTGCTAGTGTGAAAGGATACAAGCTTTGGGATCCTGTGACTAGTAAGGTGTTGTATAGATGAAATGTTATTTTTAGAGAGCTAACATCTTCTCCTATTGTGCTACAACTAGATGAAAAAGGAAAGGAAAGAGATGTTGTTCAGTTGCCTCCTACCCCTGAGAAGATTGAACAAAGAGACCATGTTGGGTCTAATGATGAGGAGAGCTCTAGCAGCTCTAACAGTTCAGAAGAAGATGAAGAACAACCTCAACCTCAGCCCTTAAGTAGATCCACAAGAGAAAGAAAGAAACTAGAAAGGTTTGTTTATTCTATGTTAGATTCCAATTGTGCTTTTGCTTTGATTACTAACACTAATGAGCCTAGATCTGTGAAAGAGGCTTTGGGCATGGAAGATGCAGGTTCTTGGATTGAGGCTATGGATGATGAGATGGCTTCATTAGAGAAAAAAAAAACATGAGACCTTGTACCTTTGCCTAAAGGGAGAAAACCTGTTGGCTATAAATGGGTGTTCAAGAAGAAATTCTGTGCAGATGGCAGTGTTGAAAGGTACAAAGCTAGATTGGTTGCAAAGGAGTATTCATAGGTAGAGGGAATAGATTATGGTGAAATATTCTCTCCTGTTGCAAAGTTGACATCCATTAGATTTTTGTTATCTCTTGCTGCATCATATGATTTAGAGATAGAACAGATGGATGTGAAGACAGCTTTCCTTCATGGTGATTTGGAGGAAGAGATTTATATGTCACAGCCTGAGCACTACATTGTTAAAGGTAAAGAATCCTTTGTTTTTAGATTGAAGAAATCTCTATATGGTTTGAAGCAATCTCCTAGGATGTGGTACCTTAATTTTGATTCCTTTGTGTTGTCAATTGGATTTGTAAGATCAAAATTAGATCATTGTGTTTATTTCAAAGTTGAAAATGATCACCTTCTTATTGTTGCATTATATGTTGATGATATGTTGATGTTTGGGAAGGGTAAGGGTATGATTTCTAATTTTAAATCCCAATTGTCAGCATAGTTTGAGATGAAAGATCTTGGGGCAGCCAGGTACATCTTGGATATGGAAATCAGTAGAGACATGTCTAACAGAAAAATTTGTTTAAGTCAAAGTAAGTATGTGAAGTCTTTGTTGGATAGGTTCAGCATGGCAGATTGTAGACCACTATGTGTTCCTATTTTTGTGGGAACAAAGTTATCTGTAGATGATTGTCCAAAATCTCCTAGTGAGGTGGAGGACATGAGTAGAGTACCTTATGCTAGTGCAGTTGGCAATCTTATGTCTGCTATGGTCTGTACTAGATGACACATTGCCCAAGTAGTGGGAGTCCTGAGTCAATTTATGGCTAATCTTGGATGGATACATTGGGATGCAGTTAAGCGAGTATTCAAATATTTGAAGGGTACATCAGATTACTCCATATGTTATCATGGTAACTCTTATGGATCTCCACATTCAGTTTGTATTCATGGTTTTGTGGATTCAAATTGGGCAGGTGATATTGATCACAGGAGATTCACCAGTGGTTATGTGTTCACTATGTTTGGTGGTGCCATCAGTTGGATGAGTAAGCGACAACCTGTGGTTGCTTTGTCCACTACAAAAGTTGAGTACATGGCTACTACTCATGCTTGTAAGGAAGCCATTTGGCTTAAGAGATTGTGTTCTGATGTTGGTATTGATACAGAATAGATTACTATTTTGTGTGACAGTCAGAGTGCTATTTGCCTTGCAAAGAATCCAACTTTCCATGCCAGAATGAAGCACATTGATGTGCAGTTTCACTTTGTGAGAGATATGGTTGAAGATGGAAAGGTAAATTCGGAGAAGGTAGATACTATGAAGAATGTTGCAGATGCATTAACGAAACCAATGGGCACTAAGAAGTTCAAATGGTGTTCAGAGTCTATGGGCCTTTCGGCCTATAGCGGTTAGTTCCTGTTATGTTCATGTTGCTCTTACAAGGTGTTCAACAAGTGGGACAATGTTAGGAATAAGGTGTCTCAACCTTGTATAATTCCTATTCTTATTATTATTTGTTTTGTAAAATTTATTTTTGCAAATAATATGTAAATGTGAGTGTACATGTCTAGTTGGCATGTTGATCACTTACATGTGTCAGAATCTTGAAGTGTGTAAAGGAGATCATGGCTGAAATGGTTATGACGGATTCCTAAGATGCGTAAGAGCTATTTAAGGAATAAGCTATGATAAGTGTAAGAGCATCTTATGACATGAGGCCTATTTGGGTGCCCAAGAATAAGTGGTTGGTGTGTGTAAGAGAATATGCCAAAAATAGGTTGGTATGACGGATTCCCTTACACTTCTCTTGTGACCGCTATTGTTGTTGGATTCTATGACAAGTTGTCATTGCCTATTCAAGGGATGGATGCCCTTTTCTTGGTATGGGATGTACATGTGGCATTTTTCATGTTTCTTGGTGGTTGAGCCATGAAAAATTCCCAACTCCTTTGCAGGCATTTTTTTGGGTCTTAAGATGTTCATAAAAAGTGTATTGCATGTTGTAATGCAATAGTGTGATAGATGAAAGTTTGCAAGTACTGAGGTGCTTCTGGAGTCTTCTATTGTTGATGTTGAACTTACATTGCAAGTGTATTGTAATCTTGTGTTGAAGATAATACATTGTGTAGGTTCTGGAGGGGTGGGGTTGTTTTACCAAAAGGTTTTTCCCCACCAAAAAATCTTTGTGTTATGTGTTTCTTTCTCTGTCTATTTTTTGTATGCATGGTTGGATACTATATTGTTGTTTACATGATATTGAATCTGTAAGTGTAGAAGATTTTAAAAGGATTTGCACCATACTTTCCTTATGAGATTAGTGTAGGAAGTTGTTTCTGCACCTGAGTTTCCTTACAGTTTCATGTTGTGGGATTTGAATTGGTTGTCACCCATTGGTTACTGATTCTCATAGCTTGGTGGGTGGTATATTTTGAGACCTAGAATGGGAGGTGAGCACTCCATGATTAGTTCTATATATTTTTTAGATTTTAGATTGGCCTTCTGATGGAGTCATTGTGGAATTTGAGCACTAAAGGTGTTCTTGATGTCATTGTATTGGAGATTACTCCATTGTAATACCACTTGTTGTATTGTGCATTCATGTTGAAAATGAATATGTAAGGAATGGATTATATGTTGTAACTCCAATATTAATAATATAAATGTAGTTATTGTATGAAATTAGAAAGTTATGTAATCAAGTTTCATTGGATTTCAAATCATATCTCGCATTCAAATGTATTGTTTTGCAAAAATCTCAAGTTGAATCCTCTCTATCCCTCTTTGAAATCTTGGTTCAAAAATAAGGTGATCAAAAGTTCATGTTATAGGATGTTGATGTATGAATTATTTAATTTATAGATGCAATAATTCATCCTTAATATCATGATATTCAACCAATGTTCAATTAAGATAGATTCATCCTACTTGCACCTTATAACCTTAGCTAGTAGAAATCTTGATAATCAATGAATTATATCCTATATTGCAATGTAGTAAAATTTTCAAAAACACTCCTAACATGGGTATAAAATTAATATCAATAATATATTTACAACCCACTTTATAAAATAAACAAAATATTAATACGCTATGCCACTATAAAATTCCTAAGAGGAAAACTATTACTTTGAAGAAGAAAGGAAACTTATAACTCCCATCTATTTTAGAGAGCCAAAAATGCACTTTGGAAAATGTATGGGAAACATTTTATTCCCAATTTTGGTGACAGAGAATATTCCTCTTATTCCCTCACCATTCCCCACATAACATTTTTTTTTAAATAAAAATAAAAAGGGGTAAACATAAAAATATTTCTTTTTTAAAAAAGGGAGCAACTTTAATACTCACCTTAAATGCCTTAAGGAGGGCCCTTCCCATTGGACTGCCCATCTTCCTTGACCATGCATTCAGAATTGTTGATGTCACCCTCCCACTTGCCTCCACTTCACTCTGCAAGGAAAGTATATTGCATTTGGGATTGGGTAAGGGCACAAGTCAACATGGGTAATAAATACAAAAGGGTGCAAACTGAACATTTAAAACTCAAACCTTCAACTTACCTTTTTTCCACCCTTCCCTCATGCATTGGAGATGACTTAAATACTTTTGTACCACTTATTCAATGTACCCTTTACCTTTTCCTAGTCCCCACATAATGAGTTGGTTGTTGCTGATTGGGGAGGAGGTGTAACTTGAAACTAAATGTTTTCCTTGAACTCAAATCACTCCTTCCAACTTTTGCACTCCCCTCTTACTTGTGTACTTCACTTGGGAAGCACTTGTCCCTTCTTGGGCAGCACACAAGATGTCTTGGGGAATCATGTGGGCATTCATGGATGTGTTGGGGTGAGTGGCGATAGGCTACTTGGCCATTTTGCATGGGGTAGAGGAGGTTAGGGAAAGTAGGTGTTTAGGGGTTAGTTAGGATTAGGTTAGTATTTGTTAATGATTTTTAGCAATTACTTAATGTGTTTAGGCATTAGTCTATTTTATTTATTATTTTGTTAATATTGATTTATTCATGTGTTAAAAAGGTGAGTTGACTAATGAATAATTATATTGAAAGGTAAGTAGGTAAGTATGACTTAGGAGATCCTTCAGATTAATTAAATAGTAATTAGTAAGTAGTGCTTAAGTTTTATTAAGTAGCTCTTGTTTGTGTTATTAGGATTTATATTTTATGATTGTAAATAAAATTTATAAATTTAATAAAGTTTAATCAAAGTTATTATTTATTAGTTATTAGGGAGGTGATAGAGTTAAATAGTTTTAAAGGGAAGAGAAGTAGTTTATGATCCTATGTATGATTATTGTTGGAAATTTGATTGAAAATATCACTATTGAAGAAAGAAAATTATTTGCAAAGAGGGAGATTGTTGATAAAGAATGTTTTCAATCATTGTTTTTTCACTAATGTCAAACCTACTATTTGTTGGAATGAAAATTGCTTATAAGATCCAAGTACTATCACTTAGTTGATTGATGAAGAGGATTTAATCAACAAGATGTAACAAAAGAACCTAAGGGAAAGGTTAGTTATGGTTTTGTAATGGAGTACAAGACTTGGTTAAGACAATGGTAAAATGATGTATTGATAATATACTTGTAGATACAGAGGTTGGCCACACTTACAAACTCTAGAGGAATAATTTGTAACAAGGTTGTCTGCAAAGCTTTACTAAGTTCATTAGTGGGTGTTGAACAAGCTAGTTCATGCCAAGCAAATTTTCAGTTAGTGCCCAGCAAATACAAAATCTAGTGTGTGTCAAGTGAAATAGGAGCTGAACAAGTTTAGGTGCCAAGCAAAGTAATAAGTTTCGAGCATCAAAAATTTTAGTGGATGCCAAGTGAATCCATAGTAGGTGTCGAGCATCAGTAAAACATAGTTGGTGTCGAGTAACATAGTATATGCCAAGCACCAGAATTTCAATAATGTCGAGCTATTACATTATTTAAAAAGTCAAAGATACGCCAAATCTAAGCTGACAAGTTTGTTACCTTGAATTTTTTGAACTAGATGGAAGATAAGGATGATGAGTTGGAGGCACAAAATTTTAGGTAAACTATTTTTTAGCGAATTTAGGAGGATTTTTCATGATGTTTCTAGAAGGAACAATATATGGGGTAGATTCATTGAATCCTACTTAATCCTTTCAAGCTAAAATTAAAAGAGGGAAGATTCAAGCAGGAGAAGTATTCTAGACTTCTATTTAAGGAGTAATAGGCAAAGAAGCAAGAGTTGTTGGGGTGCCAAGTTAGGAAGTTATTGAAGGGTGTTAATGAGAAGGGATTGAAAAGAAGGAAGAATAGAGCATAGAGACTTTGCTTCATTAAAGTGGTCATACACTAGTACATTGAGCATGAAGACTCAAGGAGGACAAGCTGTCTGAGCTACAGAGACTGAAAGCTAGGCAATGTTATGAGCTAAACTAAGATCTAAAATCTACAAGTTATGTTGTGAGTTGTATCAGGTCAAAAGCCCTTATTGTTACTCTCTAACAATTGTATCAGTTAGGGTAAAATCCTATAGACTTAGGTTGGTTTAATAGCCATTTGTAAACCCTTTAATAGGGTGGCATTCCAAGTGAATGTTCTAAAGTCCTCTAACCAGGACCACTTTTAATAGGGTGGTTAAATCCCTTAACCAAGTCACATTTAACAATGTGTTGTAGCCTTTAATAGGGTAGACTTTTCATAGGGTAGACCATTGGAAGTGGTCAAACTTTGTAACCTTTAACAATTACATATTGCTGCAGCGATAATTTGTGGGTGTTATCCCCACTCATGTTTTACATTCTTATTTTGGAGCATTTTCAAAGTACTAAAATTCCAAAAAAGTCACAAGTAAGGTGAGAGAGGGAGAAACTGGAGTTCCTGCAAATGTCACACGTGCATGATGAGATACAAAAGTAGTATGTCTTTAGCATTGTTTTCAAAGAGGGAGAAATAGCATAAACTAATCAAATCTATAGAATCAAGTGAACAAAGGGAGATAGCTAATACCAGAATAGCAGAAACTAATCAATGCATATAGAGGAAGAAATAATGTGCAAAAGGAGAAATGGCACATTCAAAGGAACAAAATGTAAGAGGGAGAAATAGTAATTAAGGAAACAGCATAATTGATCAAAGTGGTAAGCTACAAAAAAGAGGGAGTCATACAGGAAATAATTAGACATGCAGAGTGAGAAGAAATAGCAAAAAGGAAACAGCAACTAAGAGGGAGAAGCAGAAGCAAAGAAATCACGATAGAAGATCAAAGAGGGGGATGTGAAAACTGATGAAAATAGAAATGGTTACACAATTTCTTTTTGGCATTTAATTTACTATTTTAACCTAGTTAGCATTTTAATAACTTGGTTGATCAGTATAGTTTGCCATCAATGCCAAAGAGGGAGATTGTTGGAAATATGATTGAAAAGATCACTATTGAAGAAAGAAGATTGTTTGTAAAGAGGGAGATTGTTGATAAAGAATGTTTTGAATCATTCTTTTGTCACTAATGTCAAACCTGTTATCTGTGGGAATGATAATTTCTTATAAGATCCAAGTACTATCACTTATTTGATTGATTAAGAGGATTTAATCAACAAGATGTAACAAAAGCACCTAAGAGACAGGTTGAGTTATGGTTTTGTAATGAAGTACAAGGATCAATTAAGACAATGGTAAAATGATGTATTGATAATACACTTGTAGATATAGAGGTTGGCCACACTTTGAAACTCTAGAGGAATAAGTTGTAACAAGGTTGTTTACAAAGCTTGACTAAGTTCATTAGTGGGTGCCAAGCAAGCTTGTTCATGCCCAGCAGATTTTTAGTTAGTGTTGAGAAAATGCAAAATCTAGTGTGTATCAAGTGAAATAGAAGGAGTTGAGCAAGTTTAGGTACCAAGAAAAGTAATAGGTGTCAAGCATCAAAATATTTAGTGGCTGCCAAGTGAATCCACAGTAGGTGTTGAGCATCAGTAAAACATAGTTGGTGCGGAGTAACACAATATGTGTCCAGCACTAGAATTTTAGTAGTGCCAAGCTGTTGCATTATTTAAAAAGTCAAAGATTTTCCAAATCTAAACTGACAAGTTTGTTAACTTGAATTTTATGAACCAGATGGAGGATGAGGATGATGAGTTCGAGGCACAAAATTTTAGGTAAACTATTTTTGAGCGAATTTAGGAGGGTTTTTCACAATGTTTATAGAAGGAACAAGATATAGGGTAGATTCATTGAATCCTACTTAATCTATTCAAATTGAAATTAAAACAAGGAAGATTTGAGTGGGAAAAGTATTCTAGTCTTTTGTTTAAGGAGTAACAGGCCAAGAAGCAAGAGTTGTTGGGGTGTCAAGTTGTGAAGTTGTTGAAGGGTGTCAAGGAGAAAGGATCGATAAGAATGAAGAATAGAGCACAGAAACTCTGCTTCATTAAAGTGGCCATAATGGAGATTGCACTAGTACATTGAGCATGAAGACTCAAGGAGATGAAGCTTGAAAGGAGGACAAGCTATCAGAGCTACAGAGACTGAAAGCTAGGTAATATTATGAGCTGAATTGAGATCTGAAATATGCAAGTTAAGTTGTGAGTTGTATCAGGTCAAAAGCCCTTATTGTTACTCTTTGAAAATTTTATTAGTTAGGGTAAAATACTATGGACTTAGGTTAGTTTAACAACCATTTGTAAATCCTTTAACAGGATGGAATTCCAAGTGAATGTTCTAAAGTCCTCTAACTAGGCCCACTTCTAACAAGGTGGTTAGATCCTTTAACCAAGTCACATTTAATAGTGTGTTGTAGCCTTTAATAGGGTAGGCCTTTCATAGGGAATCACTTTAGAAGAGTAAGAATTGAGTAGCATGTTACTGATGGTTTTTCCAAAATTGGGTTTCCACATAAATCACTCTGTTATGTGTTATTCTTATATGTTGATTTTATAGCTAAGTAGGAAAGTTTAAGCTTGGATAGATGAATAGTTTAATGGATTCACTTTACTTTGTGAAAAAATTATATTAGGACATTTAGACCTTGAATAACTGATTCACCCCCCCTCTCAGTAATTCTAAAGCATTTCTAACATATTATATGGATATATATAGTTAAATAGTTTTAAAGGGAAGTGAAGTAGTTTATGTTCCTATGTGTGTGTGTGTATGTTGGAAATATGTCCAAATCAATTAGATAAGGTAAGGTATGGTTGTCATTTATGGAAACATATTTGTTTTGCAGATTAGTCATGTTCACTTGTGAAGAAAAAATTGTCTAAGTATTAGATAGTGTTACAACAGTAGGATAGTGTTGATGATAATAGACTATTCCCTTTGAATATTCTCTTGTATAGTTGACCAGAGATACATGACATCATAATGGTGATGTATACCAGTGCGCATGTCTGTACAGTAAATTGAGTTGAAGTTATGAAGGATTTAGTGATGCAGTGATGACAGAGCACAGAACAAAGCATATGAGCAGAATGTGTTTAACAATTTGATTTATTATTTTAAGTTATAATTTCTCTTTGAGATGACTCTAATGATGTTATATGAGCTAAGGAAGAATTTACTAAAATATTTTTTATAAGTAAAGTGTTAGTCTCAGATTGGTTTTGATAATTGAGTGTCAAAACACTTAACCAATTCTCAAGAGTTTTGATAATTGAGTGTCAACACACTTAACCAATTCTCAAGATGATGCTAAGGATAATATAGAAGTTGAGCTATAGTGTATGCCAAGCCATATAATTCAATAGGTGTTGAGTGAACTTCAGGTGTTGAGTGATCTTTTAGGTGTCAAGCGAAGTTCAAGTGCTAACTCACTATAAGTGTCGAATAGAGTATAGGTGCCAAGTGAAATAGAAATGTTATAAGCGTTGAGCAAAGAAAAATTACTATAGGAGTTGAGTGAGCTAGAATCCCTATATGTGTCAAGCATCAACAAGCTATTAAGTGTCGAGTATCGCAAAATCAACATATGAGTTTGTACCTTCACAAAATCAGATGTAAACCATTTTTGAAGCTGACATTGGATGAATCTCAAAGGATCTTGAAGATAAGATTGAATCTTTTGCATTACCTATGTAATCAGCATGTAGCCAATGAAAAAAATGGAGAAGGCATGCAACCAATAGGAAAAGTGCAATAAATAAGCGAGAAATGAAGGATAAATATTGATCATAGATTCATACCTAACCCTAAGTCTTCAAAATCATTAAAAGGAGGATGAAACCACATTGTTTATGCATGAGAGAGAAGTGTATGGGTGAATTATAGTGAAGTGCAGAAGGGTGAAAAGACTTAGTGAAGAACAGAGCAGCATTGTAGAATCTAGTTGATCAAGAACAGAGTATCAAAACTTTGAAGAGTGATATATCAGATCAAGCAAGGATCATAGCATTCATAGCAGAACAAGGATCTAGAATTAGCAATTGAGGATTGCAAGTCATTAGGTCAAGACTTTCTAATACTCTCTAGCAATTGTATTAGGATTGAAAATCCTATGGACTTAGGTTGGCTTAGTAGCCATTTGTAAGTGCTTTAATAGGGTGGCATTCCAAGTGAATGTATTAAAGTCCTTTAACCAGGCTTACTTTTAGTAGGGTAATTAAATCCTTTAACCAGGTCACTTTTAACAGTGTGTAAAGTCTTTAACAGGATAGGCCTTTCATAGGGTAGACCATTGGAAGTGGTCAAACGTTGTAACCTTGAATAGTTACATATTGCTATAGTGATACTTTGTGAGTGTCATCCCCACCCCAATTTTACCTCCTCATTTTGGAGGGTTTCTAGGTTACCAAATCTTGTGTTATATTTTTTCATACATGCCTTTTACTTTAATGTTTATTAGATGAATTAGATGCATGTGGATGATATCAATTAAAAGGATTTGAAAAGGTTAAAGTTAGTTACTTTTGATTCACCCTCCCTCTCAAAAGTAAATCTTCGCACTTGCAAATTCCAACAATTGATATCAAATCTAAGTTCTCATAAGGAGAAGCCTTATAGCTTGGAGAAAAGATCTAGAAATGGAAGTCTACAAACTTGGGAAGATCGTAGAGAATCAAGCAATTGATAGACAACTTGCTTTACATGCTTTGGAAGAAGCTAGAGAAGAACTGAGAAAATATTTAAAGAGGAGAAGAGAGATTGCCATAGATGAGAATGATACGTGGTACAAGGAGATTGACACCTCAAATATATTTTCAAATGGAGATTCCAAAGAGTTCGATGCAGCAATAGAAGACACCCTGAGTCAGATGATGAATGCACATCATGAATTGAATATCAAGGATATTTAGATCTCTACACTAAAAATTCAAAATGAACAACTACAAGATAACCTAAAAATAGAAACGGAGATTGCAGAGAGCTTAAACAAACCTAATAAGGCCATCAAGTACTTTGAGAAGCTAACCAAATCACCAAGGGCTAGTAATGATACTTCAAGACTAGGATACACTAGCACTAAACAAGGAGAGTCATCCAAGACTACAGAAGAAAAGAGTAACAAAGGTAAGAACACTAAACCTACTTGTTATTTTTGTGGTAAAAGAGGACATACCTCTAATATATGCAGAAGCAAGAATGGCCATCAACATGACAAACCTAAGAATGCAAGTCATTGTCATAAGTGCAAAAAGCAAGGACATCAAGCACATAACTAAAGGACTAGGACTATCAGAACACCAAGATTTAAAGGTCACTACTACAATTGCAAGAAGTATGGACATAGAGCTTTTGAGTGTAGATCAAAGCCTATGTGGACACCAAATCAGGTAGCAAGGGAAGGTAACCATGGACATCACCACAATTGGGACTATAACACTAGGTATAGCTATCATTACTATCAGGAATATGGACACATTCCTGAAAATTGCATAAGAACACATTTCAAAGGTAACTAGAAAGTTGAGCCAAACCACGTGTTTCAATTGCTTGAAGATTGGTCATATTAGTAGGAATTTCCCAACAAGTCAAAGGCTCCCAATTCAAAGAATGAAAAAGGTAAAGAGAAGGTAGATGTTGAGCATATCAAAGGAGAAATGAATAAGATATGGAAGAAGAAAGATGAGAGTAGCTCATCAAATGAAGGGATCACTTCACCTAATAGGTCAAGTGATCACACTTCATCAAAATAAGCAAAGAGAAGGCATGAGGGACTGATTTATAAAGATTTATCATACATCAAAAGCTAGAAAAGTAAGTACTAAAAAGAAGAGATCAGTATGAACAAAGATGCAAAGTTAAAATTTTTAATATTTTGCAAGTATTGCTGAGTTTCCCTTAGATGCTGAGTAAAAGTCCAGTACAAGCCAAGTTCATTGTCAAAATAGTAGAAGACAAATGATTATTTGGAGCCATGTTGGTAGAGGAAGCCGAGTAAAGAGGAAAATTTAGTTGAAGCCAAGTAAAGAATACTCCTGTGGAAGCCAAGTGGTTGAAAAGGCAATGGAAGCCAAGTAGTGTAGAATCCTTTAGAAGTCAAGTGGACAGTTGTAACTACACTAAGCATTAAATGCGATGAGAATAGTGTATATTATCGTGTTTTGAATCATTTTTCTTCATCGTAAACAAAGAGAAAAGATGAGAAAGAGTAAAAAGTGAGTCCAAAGTAGAGAATCCAGTGTCTAAGTAGATTTCAACAACATTTCAGCATGATTTCATCGATCTTGAAGTATTTACATTTGTGTTGAGCTACTTAGTTTCATATTTTATTTGCATACAAACCTTAGATTGCAAAAATGGCTTCTAGCTCTAGGAAAAATTAGGAGAAGGAACCATTTGAAGTCTAGCTTGTGTCCAATGAGGTCAAACAACCCAATTTATACCCAATACTAGAGGTAGCATATAAGGATGACCCAGCTAGAGCCCTATCTGTCATACCCCCAAAAGTAGTTATGGTTTAGGATGTAAGAAGATGTTACAATTGCAAGATTGGAGCTATAGGTGACATGGAAATGAGGGAAGCCTATGAGAGACTATGTGAAAATGGAGTGTTAAAGGAAGAATACCATATTGTTGAGAAGAAGGGTTTGATGCGAGCCCTAGAATTCCCCACCATTTTTAAAACTGAATGGATCATACTAGTGTTAAGCCGAATACATGATGGAAGCTTATGGTTGGAGGATGGGCCAATAAAAATCACAAAGAGAATTGTTTATAGAGTGACAGGGTACCCAACCCTAGATTGGTCAAAGACCCTTAGGAGTGATTCTAAGGAGGCAATTGAGAAAAAGATAGGTACCAAGTGGAATAAGAGAGGGATGACAATTGACACCATACAAGACCCTCTTGTTGATTTTGTTGTCAGATTCATAGCACACAAATTCTATCAATCCAATAGACTCAACAGTGTGCCTTGCATTGCAATGGATGTAGGCTACAAATTGGTGAAGAAGGATCATACCTATGATCTTATAGAACTACAACTACAACAGACTAATGAGAATCTAGCAGTTATTAAGAGAACCAAGAGAACCCAATGCAAATTTGGTGCTATTTTGATTTGAATATTCTTTTATGTTCTGAATGAGTTTCCTTCTTTGGAAAATTTGCATGGAAAACTAATAGGTCAATAATAGCTCAAGTTAATGAATACATAGAGCAGATGGGAGCTAATTTTGAGACCCTAATGACTAGCTATTTTGAAGACTTTAAGAAGTCAATGAAGCAAAGGCTAAGAATTCCAGTTTCCTTAGTAGAGAAACATGTAAATGATGTATGTTTTCTTGTAGATATTGAATATACATACATTCAAGCTGCCATACCAAGAGTGAGATGGCTAAGACCTATTGGATATGAAATTAACATAGATGAAGCATCAGTAGCAATAACTGCATTATTAGTAAAGAAAATAGACAAGGTTGCACCACATTTTGGAACCTATGACATGGTGAGATCAAAAGTGGATATGGAGTTAAAAACACCCTCCACTCTAAAAAAGAAGGATAAACTTGTTAAGAAGCTAAAGGCCAAATTTGGGGAAGGCACTGCAAAAGCAACAGAAGAAGAAGGTAAAGAAGTCGAGGATGATGAAGAGGAGCAAGGTCAAGAATCACTTGCCTTAACCCAAGGTATGGGGGAGGATGCTAAAGAGGAGGAAGGTGTCAAGCAAGAAGCACCCAAGGCTGATCCAAAGAAAAGGAAAGCTCAAAAATAGCCAGTTGCGTAGCCCAAGGGAAAGAAGAGAGCTACAAAGCCAAGCCTAGCCTAGCCAACTACAAGGGTAGATACCAAGGGTACAACTCAGGTGCCTAAGGAACAAGAGAAGTAGAAGGAAATAGAACAAGGAGGGCCTATAGAGTAGAAGAAGAGAAGAAAGTATGTTTCACCTCCTGAATTAGATGAAGAAACAACAGAGTCTGATCAAGAGCAATTTAGATTGGTAAGACATTCTACCACATCTAAATTGGAAAGAATTTTCAATAACATTAGAGACAATGTAGACCTAAATGGTCTAAAGACCATTGATTTTAATAAATTTTCAAAGGAACAACAAAACATAGTGGAAGAGTCTATCTACACTGTGATGGCTAAGTTCAAGACCACTCCACTTGAACTAGACAACTCAATGCCTAAGGAGCTAAGCTTGTTGAAAATAAATGGCATTACTATCTCAAAATGGAAAAATAAATAAGGGAGTATAAATTGGCTCATGTAATACCAAACCTTACAAAAGGTCAAATAACTAAGGCTAGTAAGAAACATGGCAGCAAATTTGCACCCAAATATTGAGCCTTTAGAATTTTGCAGAACCAAATAGAAGATGTTGTACAAAATTCCACACAAATGTGGAAACTAATTTATGGATTGACAACTATAAAGGAAGGTTAGGAAGACCCATTTGAAGGAAGAAATGCTGAAGAAGAAGAAGAAAATGGAAAACATAAGGAAGGAGAGAAAGAAAAAGTAGAAGCAATAGTGGAGAAGACACAGGGTGAAGAGGCAATAGTTGAAGAGCAGTAAACAAAACAAAGTGTGCAAGACACCCAACTTCCACCACCAAGTCCTCCACATACAACACCTATAGAAATAGTAATTGTAAAGGATGTTCTTGACACTTCAAGTTAGAACATCAATCCACTCACTATAGAGGATCTCAAAAAGATCCTTCACCAAACTACAATGCAATCACAGCTATGTACAAATCCAATTTTGGTGAGTGTGGATGAATTACAAAAGGTTGTAGCAAAAATTACAAGGGAGAAGGAAAACACACATGAAACACCTTTACAACCTCCCATAGCTACATCAGATCAACCTTAAGAGCAAGAAGCATGAGATAAAATTGCTAAGGCTGATCATACAGTTATAGTCACAACAATTGTTGAGGAGCCAACAAAGGAACAAACAAGACAAGATGTTCCTACTACACAAAGCCAAGGTGCACCTCCTCAAATCATCATTATTTATCAAGGCAATAGAGAAGAGGAGATAACCCCTAAAGAAAAGAGTAGGAGGCAATATAGACATTGGCAAACTTGCCTACCTTAAGGACTTCTACAAAGAAGTTGAGCACTGATGTAGTACCATTGTAGATTTCAACACCAAGCTTGAGCTCCACCAAGGTTGCAAGGGTACTTCACTATGGAGACCCTGCACTTGATGAGGAAATAGTCATACCCAGTTATGACTCCAGAACTATGAACCTAGCACAAATAAATGAATTGTAAGAGGCACTTCAGAGAAGGAAGAAACAAGAGATA
The DNA here is from genome assembly GCA_028749045.1 of Cupressus sempervirens. Classification (NCBI taxonomy): domain Eukaryota; kingdom Viridiplantae; phylum Streptophyta; class Pinopsida; order Cupressales; family Cupressaceae; genus Cupressus; species Cupressus sempervirens. The sequence continues at coordinate 636,289,987 of CM053788.1, read as the reverse complement.
CTCAAAAATGAGTATAGATAGAAGCAAGCACTTGTGGAAATCAAAGACATATTTCTTGATGCATTCAACTTGAAAGTACCTGATGAAACCCAGCCCATCATGGAGAAATTGTCCAACATTGTGGACCAGGAATAGAATGAAGACCTTGATACAAATGTTAAATTATTAGAATGGTCAGAAAAGAAGTTTCATATGAAAGTTAATGAAAAAATATCTAGTGAAATGTCACTTTCACAAGTAGAATTGGTTAAGAAGATTGAAAAGGAAAAAACAACACTTGGGAATCTATTCTCATTATACTCCAAGTTGTGTGATTCATCATATTTCACACAAGAAACTAGCCAAAGGATACTGATCTTGGAATGAAATCTCAAGATTTCTAGTTCATAGCTACCCAAAGTTCTAGGTTAGAGTGAGAAGCATTTTGCAACTACGCTTCACACACAAAAAGAATTAGCTATCTTGACAGGAGAAGAGGCCAATATTAAGGCCAAATTGATAAAAATTCAATCCTCCATTACCCCACATTTAGAAGTACTCCATAAAGAAATGGCCTATGCAAAAAAATTTCTAAAGAAAGATCATAATCTTTCTACTTTAGAAGGTCATGTACATCTTGCAGCAAAGATAGCCATCTAGCACAAATCATTGAAAAATTCTTTAGATAATTGGGATGTTTCTCTCAAGATGATTATGGAGGTAAATAAAACATTTTTGGCAAAGTATTCTATTCATTCTTAGGACCCTTTGACATAAGTGTCAAAAAGGGGGGAGATAATTTATTATTGCATCTAATAAGAATGGCGAGATATAATGTGTAAATAGAAAGGAGGAGATATAATGTTTTGGGGGAGTTGTAAATAAGAATGGGAGATAATACATTCATTAATGGAAATAAAAAATATACAAAAGGAGAGATATTCAAATTTATATTTTGAGGAAGTAATAAGGGAATAAAGCCAAAAAGGATGTGAAAGGGGAAAAAATACAAAGTACAAGAAATAGAAATAGGGTACACAGGAACAAAGGCAGACAAGGCAAAGAGTATCATATACATCAACATGAGACAAATTTAGCACAAGAGTTTTGGTTATAGAATTGGCACATTAGCTTAGGGGGAGTTACAATATTTTGAGGTATACAAAATTTTGAACAAGTTTTTGAAGTGTTGTACATATGCCAAAGGGAATATATAGTATACTCATAGAGATCATATTCATAATGTTCAGTTAAGATTTTTTGCCACTCATGTCAAAGAGGGAGATTGTTAGTCTCAGATTGGTTTTGGCAATTGAATGTCAACACACTTAACCAATTATCAAGATGATGTTGAGTATAATATAAAAGCTGAGCTATAGTGTATGTCGAGCTAGAGAATTCAATAGGTGTCAAGTTGCTGCTTGGTTTGTGCCAACTCACCAAGGACAAAGAGAATGTCACTCATTCTGAGAAAGATAAAGAACCTAATCAAGATATGAACAATAAAAGAAAGGAATCTTTTGCCTACTGTGATGAACCTAAAGACACTAAAGCCAATTGTGAAGGTAAGTCTTTCAAATCTATTTTGAACTTTTATTATCATAATTGTCATGGATATGGTCATTATGTAGTAGATTGTAAGAAAACTAAATTTGATAATGATAATGCAAATAGTAGGATGCATAGGAACACTAACCATGCAAGAAATAGAAGAAGATCTCATAGTAATGAAAGTGGAGAAAGAAGACAAGTTGTTTGCTACAAATACAACAATCTTGGACACATTGCAAGGAATTGCACAACACCTGATCAAAATTTGAATGAATAGAAAGGAGATGTACCTGTATGTTAGTTATGTAATAACTTTGGACACATAGCAAGGTTTTGTAGAATGGACAAAAGAGACCTTAATAGGAATCAAAATTATAGAAGAAAAAATAGAAGAAATGAAGTAAAAGAGCAAACAAATGAACTAAAGGAATCATTTGTAGAGGCAAAAGAACCAAAAATTTCTCATATAGTTCTAAAATATTTACCTAACAAGATGATGAAGTCACCTATTGTTTGTGACTCTTCTCACCGAAATTGAGCATTCTTAGTGGAACTAAGTATCAGTTGTTGATAACTAATGCTAGAGGAAGTATCAAAGGTTGCGTAGTTGATAGTATGTAGTAGAAATTGTGAGAAGTCTATAGTGAAGTGTGCATTTCCTGATAAGGTCAAGATGAGGATATATAAGAAGATTAAACTCTCTGTTGCACAGAGACAATATACTAAACTAGTGGTAGATATGCATTTATTACGTAGTATAGATTGCAAAAGATTTAAAGGATGCAAACTGACTTCCATACATCATTTACTTGTGTGAAGTTTTTGTGCAAGATTGAAGCAAGATTTGGAGAATTTAAGAAGCCTGTAATCATGCGAAGTCGCAAAAAACCCTAGTACACAAAATTGAAGTATTTTCTGAATTATTGAGCACAATCTTTCAAGAATGGAAAAATGAGAAGTTTATAATGTAAGCAATAAGCCTAGGTACAATTTTAAGAAAACTCATTTGTTTCTTTACTCAATGACCCCATTGGAGTATTTTTGCCAGTTCCAAAAAATGTTCTTCACATAGAAGATATCAGAGGATACATTCACTATAAGATTGAAAGCATAGGTCACTCAAAGATTCATAAGGATTTGGAGAAGATGTGCAACAATGATTTTTCATTGAAACCTGAACATAGATTTCTAGAACATCTTAACCTAGTTAAGCATATTTTCTACATGGATTTTGACAATAAGAAATGGACAAGGATAATTCTTAGTAAAGTACATGATGATTTTCTATGGCTAGGAGATTCTATTATTTGTATTGACAATGACCTAATTCACAAGGTCACAGGTTTGAGCAATCAAGGCAGTAATCTAGTAAACATTAAGAATGTACACAAACTTTTTGAGGCAAATCTCAACACATATTTTGATGGAAGAAACATGATAGTCAACTCAATTCAAGATGATTGAGTGAGACTCATTTCCAAGATTTTGGGATATAAGTATAATCATGGATCTAGGATAGATTCAATCCCTACAGGATTTCTTCATGCAGCTTACTTGGCAGTAAGAGGTGAAGAAGTTAACATGTGTGATATTATCATAACACAATTGTTGGATAACATATTGAGAATCAAGAAATCAAGGAGTGTAATTTTTAGATTTGAATCCCTATTAACACACATATTTTTCTATGCTACTAAGAAGTTTCCTAGTATCACAATTTGGAATGAAAATGAGTGCACAATGTAACAAATTACTTAAGCTTATAGGTTAAGACCTGAAGCAGTCAGGGATAGTGACATTGACAGAATAATGAAGTCTTTTCAAACAAAAATGAAGCAAAGGTATAGGATACCTCCACTGCTAGTAGAAAAGTTTAAGGATGAATTATGTTTTATGGTTGACATAGATTTCACATGTATGGAGGCGATAGTTCCTCGGGTGGAATTCATTGAACCTATAGGATATTAGATGAGCGAGGATTTGATTGAAGGGTATGCATAGATAATCCTTCATTTTGAAGTTGATTCTAATTGTCCCAGATGGGGAACATATACTAATAAAATAAGAGAAGTTAAAACTAGTCAAGTAATGAAGGACTCCAAGAAAAAGGTGGAGAAAGTTATTGATTCTATCTTGAAAGAATCTAGGATGACTAGGAAAGAATTTGATGAGGTAAAGGGAATAGCTATGGCGATAAAGGCCAGTGGCCAAACTAAGCTTTTAACCCCTACACCCATTGCAATGGTAGGACCTACTAAAGAGGTCACAGTTGCCCAAACAAGTGCACATACTCCTACTATGTCTTATGTAGCAATTACACAGCAACAACCTCCAAGCAAACCAGTAAAGACAAAAGAAGCGTCTACTACAAGAAAGTCTACGAGGATCATAACCCCTCCTAAAAGGAGAGTGAAGCAGACTACTAGTGGCCCAAACAAAAGGAGAAGAACTTTATAGATTAGCTCATCTGAATCTAAGGAGGAGACTGGTGATAGACTAGTTGAAGCAGCTAATAAAGAAGCTAAGACATCAACAAGGCACAAAGCATGGAAGCCTAGGGTAGAAAATTGAAACATGCAAATCATTAATGATAAAAATTTTATATAGTTGAATAAATACTATGATTTGTATAATAACATGGATAGGAGACAACTAGAAAATGTTGTAGTTAGGAACATGATTCTGAAAGATAAGAGATTGGATAGTATAGAAGGGTAGATACCCAAAGATTTGTATAATAGATTGCTAATTAGGAAGAGCAGAGTTGTAGAAGAAGATTAACAAATAAGAATGAATATGGTGAGAAAGTTATGTTCTATAAATAATGAGGAAGATATAAAAGAAATTTTGAAAGGTATAGCACCATTGTTGAGACATAAGAAGAGATCCATTCTCCTCATGGGAGGAAATTATGAGGAAGTTAATAAGGAAACTCAAGAGGCTATAGTTTCATTCATGTCTACTATGCCTAAGGTAAGTGCATAGGCAAAGGAGGAAAGTCAGATGCCTAGAGGTAGTGCATAGACAAAGGAGGCAAGCCAGATGCCTAAAGTAAGTGTGTAGCCAAAAGAAGCCAACTAGACACCTGAGAGAGTGCACAATCAAAGGAAGATAGTCCTACATCTTGCAGTCCTCCTCATAGTTCTAAACTACCAGTGACACCAAGCTCTTCACCACACATCACTATTGGCAATGAATCTATTGAAATAGATAACACCAAAGTGACAGTTGAAAAAATAGAGGATCCATTCAAGGATTTTGGTGCCAGCATTATTGGCAATATTGTGGATTGCAGTAGCTTTGATGAAGAAAAGGATTAGGAACCTACTGAAGAAGATGCATAGAAGATGGAGACCAACACTAAAGTAGGTACCTCAAGTGTGCCTTTGATAGTAGCAGTAGCAATAGGAATTTCCACTCCTGTTACCCAACAACAGTAGCAGTAGCTCAATCTGATGAAGAAGATGAAGCGAAGAATGTTATATCTTTTCTGAGAAAATTTCTTGAGAAGAAGAAATTAGTCAAGTCAATTGAGAAGACTTTGACTATAGTTTTGGACAAGATGGAGAAGGTAGTAAGCCCTTTTGACACCCCAGCAGATACTCAACAATGTGCAACAATTATGTGCAAGGCTTTTGATGATGAGTTCACTACACTCATAAATGTAACTACCATTCAAGCATAGACTAAGAACAATGGTAAACTTCTAAACACCATGTGCACTAATATGAGAAATGATATATAAACTTTGAATATATGTATTAAAGCACTAAGGCAATGTATAGAGGAAGGAAAATAGGCTTATGCTATGTGCAACTTAGCATACATTCATTTGAAAGAATTTTATGGTTAGATCCAGGAGAAAGTGACTTAGCTTCAGACAATCACTGACAACTTTTTGAAGTAGAATCAGAAAGTAGACACCATTGAGCATACAATACAACTACTTCATGATAGCATAAGAGAAATACAAGTAGAAAAGGAGAAAATTTTGAAGAGGTTCACTCTTTTGAGAGTACACTTATTCCCTTAGATAACATTGCTGGAAAATCAATTGGAAGAATGCTTGTTAGCAAAATCTTCATATGACAAGTTTGTGGCTATAGACTTGAACACATTATAATTCGCAGCATATGCTTTTTGTGTGCTTATCAGTGTATCTGATGCACTTAAGGATAGTTGGAAAAAACACTTTGAGCAATTGAAGACCAATTTCAGCGATTATTTTTCCAAGTTTTGATATGTAGCTACCAGATTTTTTTACAGTCTTTTTCTTTGGCATTGATGTCAAAGGGAGAGATATATAGAAAATTGTATTATATGTAAGGGCAAGAAATAAGTTGTAATAGGAAGTTATAAGAGATGTAAACCTCTTTCATAACATGAATACAAATGTTTTTAACTATGTTATAACTATTTGTTTTGATTGGTATGACAACATGTTTGGGACTTAGCCAAATTTTCCAAAATGTTGCCATCAATACCAAAGGGGGAGATTGTTGGAAATATATCCAAAATCAATTAGTTAAGGTAAGTTATGGTTGTCATTTATGGCAACATATTTGTTTTGCAGATTGGTCATGTTCACTTGTGAAGGAAAAATTTTCTAAGTATCAGACAGTGTTACAACAGTAGGATAGTTTCAATGATAAAAAAATATTCCCTAGGAATATTATCTTGCATAATTGACCTAAGATACATGACATCATAATGGTGTCGTATACCAATGTGCATGTCTGTGCAATAAACCAAGTTTGAGTTATGAAGGAATTAGTGATGACACGGTACTGAACAAAGCATATTAGCAAAATGTGTTTAACAATTTGATTTATTATTTTAAGTTATAATTTCTTGTTGAGATGACTCTAATGATGTTATATTAGCCAACTAAGGAAGAATTTACTTTAAAAAATTGTATAAGAACTTTATTTGCAAAGTTAAAGGGTGAAGTGTGAAAAGTGGATTATGATTCAGTGATCAGTAATTGTGAAGTTGTTATGATCTTGTGAAATGTGAGTAACAAGTGAATGCAATATGATGCAAAGATATGTTGCAGATTAATATGTGCACAATCACTCTTGTGTGAAGAATCATTAGTCAAAAGATTTTTGAAGTACAATAAATAACTCAGTATTGTATGTATACGTATTTCTTGAAGAACTTATTGTATATACGCATGTTAGGGTAGTGGGCTCTTCTTGCACACATTGGTATATGATCCAACAACTCCTAATAGGATTGAAGCTTCTAACAAGCCCTAGTCTCCTAACAAAGACTCAAGACACTATACATGCTTCATAAACTCCTAACAGGTTCAATATCCTTAACTAAATTCTTTATATAGTGAATCATCTAGTGGGTTTCATCCCCACTGGGGTTTTCCCTTGGCCAAGGTTTCCCTAGTTAACAAAATATGGTGTTATGATCTCTCTTTGTGTATGATTGTTTATACTATTCAGCATTATTGGTTTAATTTCTTATGCACATGATAAAGTAATTAATAATATTCAGTTGTGGGTAAAAAGATTGATAATACTGATCCCCCCCCCCCCCCCTTCCCTCTCAGTATTATCTATTTCTAATAATATATAGAAACACACACATTAGGGAAATATTTTAAACATTATAATATTCAAATTAAAGATTTACTTCATTATAATTTTAATATTTATTAATGTTTTGGGCTCAAAGGTGTGGTTAGTAAGTGGTCATGTAATGTTTGAAAGTGTTATAAGTCAAGTTGACTAGATAACATAATAGGATGTTGGGTTATGATTAGAAGATAAGATGGAGGTCATAAATAGTTTCTTAGTAATTATTTTTTATTTTTAATTAGTCCTAAATTGGTTATTATAATAACCAAAACCAAGTATTAGTATAATAAAACAAGTGAAAAAGGTATCAAACCAACCTAATGTAACTTATATTACTAATCAAATATTCCTCAAATATGATGTCACACCTTATTAAACATGAAACTGTAGTTAATCAACCAATTCATTCAACCCAACCTAGGTGTTCCTATAGCACTAGAACCTAGGTGTTGGAATAGTCAAATATGGAAAGAGTACTTATGAGAGGGGGGGTGAATCATAAGTATCCCATTTTTTATCCAATAAAACTTTTAACTGAAAGTAAACTGCATGCATGTAAATATATCAAATAAACTTGAAACTAAACACATGCATCAATAACTCATAACACTGGAATTTTGGTAACCCAGAAACCCTCCAGAAATAAGAAGGTAAAATTGGGGTGGGGATGATACCCACAAAAATTACTGCAACAATATTGTTCAACCACTTCTGATGGTCTTCCCTGTTAAAGGCTTTACACTGTGTCAATAGTGACCTGGTTAGAGGATTTCAAACACTTAACATGAAGTGTTACCCTATTAAAGGATTTAATCACCTAACTAAGGATTTATTGAAATAGTTGTTAAGCTAACCTATCACCATAGGATTTTTATTCTAATACAATTGCTAGAGAGTATTAGGTATAATAAACTTGACTGATTACAATCCTTGATTGCTGAATGTAGGTACTTGTTCTGCTTTTTCTGATCTGGATCCTTTTTGTGATCTGATAATCCTCACTTTTGAAAATAGAATTCCTTGTGAAAATAGAATTCCTTGTGAACCCTTGTATGTCTTCTCACACCTCTCGTCTCTTTTACAATGAAATTTCATCTTTCTTATAAAGACATTTGTGAATTTAGGGTTAGGTATGGATCTACGATCCACATTCAATCTTCATTTTTTGCTCAATACTTATCTTTTGCTAATTGGTTGCATGCCTTCATCATTTTTCTTATTGGCTGCATGAAAATTGCGTAGGAAAAATAAAAGATTCGATCTCATCACTAAATCCTTGGAGATTTACCTTATGTAGGCTGTAAAAACTGTTTGCATCATAGTTTGTGCAATTTCAAACTCTTATGCTAATCTACTGAGTTACTCGGCTCCTGAAGTATTGCTGATACTTGACACATGTTGTTTCCTGGATAGCTCGACACCTTAAGTAGCTCGGCACCTTATGTTACTCGGCACTTGTGTTGTTCGGCACTTATACTTCACTCGGTATCTAATCTTTACTTGGTATCTGATCTTCACTCGGTATCTGATCTTCACTCGGTATCTGATCTTTGCTCGGTATCTGATCTTCACTTGATATCTGATCTTCACTCAATATCTGATCTTCACTCGGTATTTGAAAACTACTTGGCACATGAAGATCACTCAGCATGCATGATGTACTCAGCATCCACTATGGAATATGTTTAAGTGTGTTGGCAATCAATTGTCAAAAACCATTATGAGGTTAATAATCTCCCCCTTTGACATGAGTGACAAAAACACTTAACTGACCTTATAAGTATATTTACTAATCTGATTGGTATGTACAGATTTTGAAGAAAACTTGATCAAAATTTGTAACTTACAATCTTATAATATATACCTGAAAAAAAAAATTTAACTCCCCCTGAGTTGATTGTGCCTTATCTGTATAACAAGCTCCTCCTTTGTATTTTTTTATTTTATAACTCCCCCATTAATTTATCTATGTATCTCCCCCTTTTAATCTATATTTTAATCAGTATCTCCCCCTTTTTGACACTTATGTCAAAGAATGTTTAAGGGTTAAGACCATATTTAGCCAAAAATGTGCTATTTACCTCCATAATCATTATGAGAGTTGCATCCCAATTGTTCAAAGCAATTTCCAGTTACTTATGCTGGATAGCAGTCTCGGCAGCAAGATGAATAAGTCCATCTAATGTAGAAAGATTTGAGTCTTTCTTGAGAACAGTTTCAGCATAGACTTGTTCTTTATGGAGTATCTCTAAATGTGGAGTAATGGAGGACTGGAGCTGTATTAATTTGGCCTTGATATTAGCCTCATCTGTTGTTAAGACAGCTATTTCTTTATGAGTGTGAAGCGATTGAGCAAAATCCTTCTCACTTTGAGCTGGATCACTTGGTAGTTGCATGCTTGAAATGTTTAAATTTCTTTCCAAGTTCAGTATCTTTTGGCTTGTTTCTTGTGTGAAGTATGAAAAATCACACAACTTTTTGTACAGTGAGAATATATTCTCAAGTACCTTCTTCACTTTATCAATAAGCTTTGCCAATTCAACTTGTGAAAGTGTAATTTGTCTTGATATTTTCTCATTCACTTTCCCCTGAAATTTTCTTTCTAACCATTCCATAAGTTTTGCATTGGTTTCTAGGTCTTCATTTGTCACCTGGTCAACAATATCTATTAGTTGCTCTATGATATGCTTTGACTCATCCAGTGATTGCAAACTGAAGGCATCCATAAAGATGTCCTTTATCTCATAAAGTGTTTGCTTATGTTTATACTCCTTCCTAAGTATTTCCTGTATTTTCCTTCTATTCAGTCCATCCTGCACCTCATTGATTTGATCAATGGTTATTGATTTTGAGTCATAGCTTGGTATGACTATCTCCTCATCTAATTCAGGGTCTCCATAGTGAAGCACCCTTGCAACTCTGGTAGTACTGGATGATGGTATAGAAATTTGCAATGGCTGGTGTAAAGGAGTTCCCAAGGTAGGCAAATTTATTAATGTTTGTATTGCCTCCTGTTCTTTAGGGGTTTTAATTGTTTCCTCCTCCTTCTGTCTACCATGATCAATTATTGTAGTCTGTGGAAGTGCACCTTGTGTTTGTGCCATAAGATCAGAGGTAATAGTCTGTCTTGTTTTTTCTTTTCCTTTTTCTACAGCTGCACTTTGCTTTTGTCTTGCAGCATCAATTATGCTTGTTGGTATTTGGAATTGATTACTAGTAGTTGTGATAGAAGGTGGTTCTTGTGAATTCACCTTATCTTTGACTGTATTTTCTACTAGTTTCTGTAACTCATCTATACTTACCAATACTAGATCTATAGACAATATTGCTTGTTGTGTAGATTGGTCAAGAATTCTTTTTAGATCTTCTGCAATTAATGGATTGATATTCTGACTAGAAGTATCAGGAACATTAGTAATCGTCACAGTGTCTGCAGGTGAGATGGATTCTTGTGGAGGGCTAGGAGGTGGCAATTGTGTGTCTTGCACACTCTGATCTGGTTGTTGTTCTTGCTCAGTTGTTGCCATTTTGTCCTATTTTTGTGTCTCTTTCTCCTCTCCATCTTTCTTTTCTTCTTCTCTTTTCTTTTCTTCTTCTTCTTTCCTCTCTTCTTCTCTTCTCTTTTCTTCTTCTTCTTTCCTTTTTCTCCTCTCCTCTATTGGTATAGTAGCTTCTTCCTTGTATTCTTCCTCAAGAAAATCTTCAATATTTTTGTACAAATTCTTCCATGACTTCATTGTTCTTTGAACAATCTCTTCCATTCTATTTTGAAGTATGAAGAATGCCCTATACTTAGGTGTAAACCTGTTATTATGCCTTTTGACTGCTTTGCTAACTTGTTCTCTAGTCAAATCTGGCAATACGCTGGCTAGGGTTGATTCCCTAATCTCCTTCTCCATTTTCAAACAAAAATGCCATCTGTCTTCTACAATTTTTGACAGCTCCTTTGGCAATTGACCATCTAGTTCAAGTGGAGTGTACTTGAACTGTGCCATCATTCCATACACTGTTTCTTCTATTTTATTTTGTTCTTCTTTATTAAATTTACAAAAATCAACTTTATTTAAATTATTCAAGTCACCACTTGCAATCTTTTTACATAAGATATCAACTGATGAATTGCTTCCTTTTCTGATTGATCTTCTTCATCAGTGTCAGGTTGAGCCACATACCTTCTTCTTTTCCTCGGCTCTTCCTGTGTTTCCTTGATTTTTTTCTTCTTGGTAACTTCCTATTTAGCCTTTTGAGTGAAGGCCCTTGTTGATGCTCATGTTGTTGGATTTTGTGGTGATGGTGTGGCAGCTTTCATTGATCTGGGCTTGGCTAAAGGTTGTTATGTTGCCTTTCTCTTCTTTGGCTCGGCTTCAGTTGGTGCTTCCTTGGCTTCTTCTTCTTCTGCACCTTCCTCCTTGTCTTCTCCAAGACCTTGAGTTAGTTCCATTGGCCCTTGTTCTTGCTCATCTTCATCATCACTGTCATCTTCTTCTTCTTCTGCCTCAGCCTCAATTTCTTTGCCAAACTTCTTTTTAATTTTCTTTATTAATTTGTCTTTCTTCTTCAATGTAGAAGCAATTTTTAATTCCATTTTTATCTTTGATCTTACCACATCATAAGTGCCAAAATGCGGTGCACTTTTATCTGCTTCTTCTGCCAATAATGCAGTTATTTCTGCAGATGCCTCATCAATATTGATTTCGTATCCAAATGGCCTTAGCCATCTTACCCTTGGTATTACAGCTTGAATATAAGTAAAATCTATGTCAACTAAGAAACATATGTCATTAGTATGTTTTTCCACTAAGGAAACTGGTATCCTTGATCTTTGCTTCATGGATTTCTTGAAATCCTCAAAATAGCTTGTCATCAAGGTATCAAAATTTTCTTCCATTTGCTCTATATATTCATTAATTTGTGCAATGCTGGTTCTGTCATTTCTCCATGCTACTTTACCAAAAGAAGGAAATTCATTCTGTACATAAAAGAATATGCAAACTAGGATTGCTCCAAATTTTCATTGAGTGCCTTTTGTTCTTCTTATAGCTGCTAGGTTTTCATTGATCTGTTGCAATTGCAGTTCTGCAAGATCATAAGTATGATCCTTTTTCACCAATTTGTAACCTAGATCTACTACAATGCATGGTACACTGTTGAGTCTACTGGATTGATAGAATTTGTGAGCAATGACTCTAACAACATATTCAACTAGAGCATCCTGTATGGTATGAATTGTCATTCCTCTTTTGTTCCACTATGCACCAGTATGCTTTTCAATGACCTCCTTTGATTCACTTCTTAGGGTTTTGTATCGATCTAGGGTTGAGTACCCTATTACTCTATGTATAATATCCTTTGTCAATTTGATAGGCATATCTTCTAACCACAAGTTTCCTCCATGAATTCTACTCAGTACAAGTCTAATCCATTCAGTTTTGAATACAGTGGGAAAACTTAAAACTCGGGTCAAACCCTTTCTTTCTATGATTTTGAATTCTTTGAATTCTTCTTTCAAGACTCCATCTACACACAGTTTATCATATGCTTGTCTAATTTCCATATCTCCTAGGGCTCCTATCTTGTAATTGTAACATTTCCTCGTGTCTTGAACCATTACAACTTTTGGGGGAATGTGGGAGATAGCTCTGGCTGGGTCATTTTTGTAGGAAACTTTGGAAATAGGATGCAAATCAAGTTGCTTGACTTCATTTGAAACTAACTGAACTTCAAATGACTCTTTTTCCTAGGTTTTCTTTGAACTTGACGCCATTTTTGCAAACTAGGGTTTATACAAAAAAATGGGTATGAAACTACGTAACTCGGCACAAATGAAAATACCTTTTGATCGATGAAAAATGTGTTAAATGAGGTTGCAATCTGCTTGAAACACTAGATTCTTTCTATGAAGTCACTCAGCTCTCTTTTTTCTCCTTTGCTTCTTGATCGTGATGAGAAAAATTGATTAAAATCATGATAATATACCCTGATTTCATCGCATTAAATGCTCAACTACCAACTCGGCTTCTAAAGAAATTTTAACCTAACTCAGCTTCCACTATATTTCACTTTACTTGGCTTCCATTGAAATTATCTAACTCGGCATCGATTATCATCTCAGTCGTTTTTGGGAGCTTGGCATCTGTTTTAACTTGGCATCCAAAGACAGTTCGGCAACAACATTTAGTTTTTGTCTTGACATCTTGTTTCATGTGGATTTATACCTTGCTTAGCTTCTTTGTCTTGGGATTGATGTGTGATATAGCTTTATATATCAGTCCTATGTTCTTCTCATGCTTAGTTTGATGAAGTGTGATCACTTGACCCATTGGGTGAAGTGATCCCTCCACTTGATGTGTTGCACTCATCTTTCTTTTTCCAAGTCTTATTCATTTGCCCTCTTATCTTTTCAATGTAAATCTTTTGTTTTCCTTTGTTATCTTTAGTCTTAGGTGCTTTTGATCTTGTAGGATAGTTTTTGCTGATATGACTAGTTTTCAAACAACTGAAGCATATAGTTTGATTCAACCATCTTTTGTAGTTCCCTTTGAAATGCGTTCTTATACAGTTCTGTGGTATATGTCCATATTCTTGGCAATAGTGACAACTGTACCTGGTGTTGTAATCCCAATGATAATGACTTTCATTACCTTCTATTTTTGTTGGATGATTTGATGTCCACATAGGTTTTGATCTATAGTCAAATGCCCTATGTCCATACTTTTTGCAATTATAACAATGTCCATCAAATCTCTGAGTCCTTATGACATTGGATCTACAATTTTGTGTCATATGTCCTTGCATGTTGCACTTGTGACAGAAACTTTTGGGTATGTTTGATTGATTGAATCTTCTACTCCTACACACATTAGTTGTATGCCCCTTCTTATTACAGTAATGACAAGTGGGTTTTGAATTCTTACCTTTGTCACTTCTTTGTTCAGCACTTTTTGATGATTCTCCAACTTCAATGCTATTGTATCCTAGTCCTAATGTATCATGGGCAGATTTTTTGTGATTTTAGCAAATGTTCAAAATACTTGATGGCTTCACTTGATTTATTGAGATTCTCTGCTACCTCTTTTTCTCTGTTTAATTCATTTTGCATTTGTTCATTATGCATCTTCAAAGTAGAGATCTCAATATCTTTTACATTGAGTTCATGATGAAGGTTCATCATTTGGGCAAGTGTATCCATCTGCATGTTTGAGATCCTTGTCAGTTTAGTACATTTTTCTTCAAGTCTGTTTGCAAGATTTCTTTTGTCATTTTCCATCATGACCTTATCATCAACTGCTCTTTTCTTTTGCTCAATAATTTCACATATCATTATGGCTTGTGATTCATGTTCCATCTTGAGAGATCTTATCTCATCTGCTTGAATTTTGTTTTTCTCCATCAGTTCTGCTATTGTTGCATCAAACTCTTTAGTGTCTCCACTGGAAAATATGTTGGTGGTATCAATCTCCTTGTACTGTATATCATTTTCAGCTATGGCTAGATCCTTCCTTTTTTTAATGAGTTTCTCAATTTGTTTCTGAATTCCTCCAAGCTATGCAAAGCAAGTTTTACATCTATCACCTAATTTTCAATGATCTTTCCAAGTTTGAAAGCTTCCATCTTTAGATATTTTCCTCCAAGCTGTTAGACTTTTCCTTGTGAGAACCTGGATTAGCTTTGATACCAATTTTTGGAATATTCAAATATGGAAAGAGTACTTATGAGAGGGGGGTGAATCATAAGTATCCCATTTTATCCAATAAAACTTTTAACTGAAAGTAAACTGCATGCATGTAAATATATCAAATAAACTTGAAACTAAACACATGCATCAATAACTCATAACACTAGAATTTTGGTAACCTAGAAACCCTCCAAAAATAAGAAGGTAAAACTGGGGTGGGGATGATACCCACAAAAATTACTGCAACAATATTGTTCAACCACTTTTGATGGTCTGCCCTATTAAAGGCCTGCCCTATTAAAGGCTTTACACTGTGTCAATAGTGACCTGGTTAGAGAATTTCAAACACTTAACATGAAGTGTTACCCTGTTAAAGGATTTAATCACCTAACTAAGGATTTATCGAAATAGTTGTTAAGCTAACCTATCACCATAGGATTTTCATTCTAATACAATTGCTAGAGAGTATTAGGTACAATAAACCTGACTGATTACAATCCTTGATTGCTGAATGCAGGCACTTGTTCTGCTTTTCCTGATCTGGATCCTTTTTGTGATTTGATAATCCTCGCTTCTGAAAATAAAATTCCTTGTGAACCCTTGTATGTCTTCTCACACCTCTCATCTCTTTTACAATGAAATTTTGTCTTTCTTACAAAGACATTTGTGAATTTAGGGTTAGGTATGGATCTACGATCCACATTCAATCTTTATTTTTTGCTCAATACTTATCTTTTGCTGATTGGTTGCATGCCTTCATCATTTTTCTTATTGGCTGCATGAAAATTGCATAGGAAAAATAAAAGATTCGATCTCATCACTAAATCCTTGGAGATTTACCTTATGTCAGCTGTAAAAACTGTTTGCATCATAGTTTGTGCAATTTCAAACTCTTATGCTGATATATTGAGTTGCTTGACTCCTGAAGTATTGCTGATACTTGGCACATGTAGTTTCCTAGATAGCTCGGCACCTTAAGTAGCTCGGCACCTTATGTTACTTGGCACTTGTGTTGTTCGGCACTTATACTTTACTTGATATCTGATCTTCACTCGATATATGATCTTCACTCGGTATCTGATCTTCGCTCAGTATTTGATCTTCACTCAGTATCTGATCTTCGCTCGGTATCTGATCTTCACTCGATATCTGATCTTCACTCAATATTTGAAAACTACTCAGCACATGAAGATCACTCGGCATGCATGATGTACTTGGCATCCAATGTGGAATATGTTTAAGTGTGTTGGCACTCAATTGTCAAAAACCATTATGAGGTTAACACTAGGGTTTTGAATCCATGCAGTATGATGGAACACTGACTCTACATCCTCATGCAATGCAAACAAAACTCAACTATGTACCTAGACCTTGTAACTTGAAACTAATTGTACCATGTTATCACCCTCTACAATGTGCTCCATGATGGCTTACATTTTCATGTGTTGACTTAGTTGAATTTACCTTTAAAAAAAAGTGGTGTGTTTTTGCCCTAATTTTTGGGCATGAGATTTTAGTATCAGAGTGATAGTTTCAACACTAGGAACCTAAACCCATTACATTTCAACTCATTTAAACTCAAATTGTTGTGTTGTCACACAAGCTAGTCATTGAGGCAAAGGTTGTGGAGTTTTGCATGTTGAGGCAGAATAGGAGGATGGACCACCTCCTACACCACCACCACCACAAAACCCTAATTAGGATATTTTGGATGCCTGATTAGGGTAGTCCAATAGAGATTACCACCCATAGTATAGCTCAAGCAATAGATTCCCAAAGGGAAGCACATGTACTAGGAGGAGGCAAGAAAATTGTTAGAGAGAGAGGAGTAGGAGACCCCCACCAAAATAAGTTGAGGGACAAGGTGATTCTATCCATCAGATGGGGTCACCACCCGAAATACCTCACAGAGATATCAACGATGAGATTAGGGAGTTACTACGACTCCAGCCAAGTGTGCAGTAGTAGAGGCTTGGTTACAAAGCTTGTAATGATGCTTTGGATTACGTTCTCATGGGAGTAATCTAAAGGCATAACTTGCTATTCACCTTTTGCGAGAGAATGCCTTGGTATGGTGGCAATAGGAGGAGTGAGGATTGACACCCTCACATAGGATATATTTTTGTCCAAATTCTATAAGAGGTATCTTTCTTAGCACTTTGGACAAAGATGGATAGAGGAATTCTACTCTCTGCAGTAGAGAGGCCTCATAGTAGTCCAGTATGAGAGGCAGTTTCTTGATATCCTTCCTTATGTTGAATACATGAATGATGAGAAACTATAGATTCATCATTTCATTATGGGAATTAATTTCTATCTTCAAGGCATAGTCCACTTGGCACTCCCTACTACATTCAGATGAGTAGTTGAGATAGCACTAGTTGTTGAGGATGCTTGTCATAGATAGGAGTCTTAGGATTGGCCCCAGAACTAAAACCCTATCTAGTAGTTAGGACAATAGAGACCCCCATAGAAGGGGAATCAAAGCCACTCAGTAAGGTCCTCTAAGGGTAAACAGTTCTAGTAGCAAAAACCACAGTAGGACTCTAGGCAGAAACCATCACTAGGAGATTAGGGCTCTAAGCCCAAGTAGTGGCTATCATAGGGTCCTAAAAAATATCAAAGTATATAGGCCCCATAGTCATAGCCAGTGAGGACATAGCAATCCTCTAGGGGTGGTTACAGTGGATCTAGTAGGATTGGAGATCCATAGTAGTCCATATCATAGGGTGTATAGGTTTATACTCATGGGTTGTGCTACACTTGTGGTGGCACGGGTCACATAGCTAGAGAGTGTCTACAAGGATAGTCATTTGGTGGTCATAGAGGGGCTACTCAGATCCTATAGTTGGTGATATGGGTAGATTCCATAAAGTGTTTGCAACATTTGATAAGCACCAAGATGAGCATCAGGCCATAGTTATCAAGGCCACATGTATGATACAAGGTAGTATGGTTACTATTTTATTTGATTTTAGATCTATTGATTCCTTTATATCTCCATTTATAGTAGAGTGTTGTGGGCTAGTGGTAGTTAGATAGGATGTCAGTTGGGATGTAGAGTTAGGCTCAGGAGCGAGGATATCAATTAGTTTCATGGTCCAAAATTTTTAGATTCGATTGGAGACATGTCCATGATGTTTGATCTATGCTTTACCCCTCTAGTTTTATATGATGTTGTCCTTGGCATAGATTTACTTTATTCCCATAGTGCTAAGATGGATTGTCAACAGAAGAGGGTATAGTGTGTGGATGAGCATGTGATTCCTAAGGAGATCTCCAGAGTGCAAAGACCTGTATCTCTTTGTATGATTTTCACTATGCAGCTTAGGCGGTGCATGTGAAAGGGGTGTCACTTGATTGCTATCACCATTAGTGATAGAGAGGAGGATTCAAAGGTGGAGCCATCCCTCGATGATTTTCCTATTCTACAAGAGTTTTCAAATGTATTTCCTTCAAAGCTCCCTAGTATGCCTCCACCTAGAGTAGTGGAATTTCACATAGATCTTGTGCCAAGATTTGAGTCAGTATCAAGAGTGCCATATAGGATGACTACTCATGAGCTTGGTGAGCTCAAGACCTAGTTGGAGGAACTCCTAGAGAAAGGGAATATTCAACCTAGTGTGTCACCTTGGGGTGCACCAGTGATCTTTGTGAAGAAGGATGGATCACTTAGGTTATGCATTGATTACCAGTAGTTGAACAAAGTAACCATTAAGAATTGATACCCACTCTTTAGGATTGATAATCTCTTTGATTAGTTACAGGGTGCCCAAGTATTCTTGAAGATAGATTTGAAGTCGGGTTATCATTAGTTGAGGATTATAGAGAGTGATATCGACAAGATTGCATTTTGTGTGAGGTATGGTCACTACGAGTTTACCAGTGGTACCATTTGACCTCATGAACGCTACAACTATATTCATGAGCATCATGAGTGGAGTATTTTGTACCTTTTTGTTTAATTTTATAGTCATATTCCTTGATGATATTTTAATATATTCGTGTGATGAGAAGGAGCATGAAGAGCACCTAAGACAGGTTTTGTTGAGGTTGAGAGAGAACCAATTGTTTGGCAGCTTGTCAAAGTGTGTCTTCTTCCAACTTGAGATAAATTATCTAGGACATGTTATATTAGGTGATGGGATCTTAGTAGATTCATCAAAGATTCAAGCCATTATAGATTGGCCAACACCTATCAGTGTCATTGAGGTGAGGAGCTTTATGGGGTTAGCAGGATATTACTGATTCTTTATTGCAAGATTCTCTAGATTGGCATGCTCAATCACATCCATTCAGAGAAAGGGGAAGAAGTATGAGTGGATAGAGAAGTTTGAGAGAGCTTTCCAAAATCTCAAGAGATCCCTCACAATTGCATCAATCTTTGCAATGCTAGATCCTTCTATGAATTTTTTGGTGTGCACAGATGCATCATTGGATGGTATAGGGGCAATCCTTATGCAGGATCAATGACCTATTTCCTATGAATCTATGAAGTTGAAGAATCATTATCTTCATTACCCTACTCATGACCTAGAGATTGTGATAGTATTACATGCTTTAGTGAGGTGGCAACACTTCCTTCTAGGTCATAGATTCAAATTTCATTTTGGCCATCAGAGCTTGCAGTACATATTAATATAACCAAACCTTAATGCTAGGCAGAGAAGGTGGATGGCATTCTTGTGTGAGTATGATTTTTATGTTCACTACATCAAGGGGAGAATGTAGTTTTGGATGCCTTGAGAAGAAGGCACCATGATCTCTCATCTATGATTACTTATACCAATTTGAGGGAGCATATCCTATATCATTTTCTAGAGGATCCTTTTTATATAGAGGTTTGCCAATTGGTGCAATATTAGAAACCTTTAGATGAGAAGTATTCAGAGTATTCCTTGGAGTATGATAGACTACTACATCATAGGGGACATGTATATGTACCTTCCATTAGGTATTTGCATGAGTTCATTGTACTTGAGGATCATAGAGCACCTTATGTAGCGCACCCTAGTGTTAAGAAGCTACATGCAGATTTGAGACAATTATATCATTGATCATGCATGAGAGTGCAGATTGCTAGTATTGTTGTGAGATGCCTTGAGTGCCGAAGGGAGAAGGTAGAGCACGATCATCCCGGTGGGATCCTTCAGCCACATGAGATTCCAAAGTGGAAGTGGGATACTATTTATATGGATTTTATTGTTGGTCTTTGCATGTCTTCACATCGTCATGATTCTATTTTGGTGACTATCGACACATTGACCAAGTTCACCCACTTTTCACCCATGTGTACTACTATTACAACATGAGATGTCGCTTAGATTTTTTTGTGTGACATTGAAAAACTTCATGGCATCCCCTATAAGATCATCTCAAATAGAGATTCATTGTGCACATCATCCTTTTCAAGAGAGCTATAGGAAGTAGTGGACACTAGGCTCAATTTTAGTACAACCTACCATCCTCAAACTGATGATCAGACCAAGAAAGTGAATAAAGTCTTGGAAGATATGTTGCACATGTACGTGATGGACCGTTAGGTTAAATGGGAGGAATATTTGCTTCTTGTTGAGGTTTCCTATAACAATGGGCACCATTCCTCTATATTTATGCCACCTTATTAGAGGCCTTATATGGTAGACCTTGCAAGACACCCTTGAGTTGGGAAAGGATTGAGGATAGAGTATTTGTTGGTCCTCAAATAGTTAGAGAGATGGAGCAATGGGTAGTTTTGATTTGACAACACCTCGTAGAGGCACATGATAGGCAAAAGAAGTATGTTGATGTGAAGAGGATTGATCGAGAGTATAGATTCAAAGACAGTCTTCTTGAGAGTATAGTCATACAAGAGTTTGATCTAATTTGAGAAGGGCTCTAAGTTAGCACCTTAGTTCATTGGACTATTTGAGATCTTAGAGAGGATAGGACAAATTATTTACCATCTAACTTTGCCACCTAGCCTATCACGCATCCATGATGTATTCCATGTTTTTGTACTTAGAGGACATATATATATATATACATATATATATACATATATATATATACATATATATACATATATATATATATATACATATATATACATACATATATATATACATATATATATATAGATATATGTATGTATGTATATATATATGTATGTATATATATATATATGTATATATATATATATGTATATATATATATATATGTATGTATATATATATATATATATATATGTATGTATATATATATATATATATATATGTATGTATATATATATATATATATATGTATGTATATATATATATATATATATATATATATATATATATATATATATATATATATATATATATATATAATGAATCTCACATTATAGATTGGGATGCCTTGTAGGTGGAGTCAGATGGGAAACTAGCACTAGAGCCCATTCGTATTTTGGCCTGGCAGACCCTTGTGCTACAAGGCAAAGAGTTGGATCAGGTTAGGGTCTAGTGGGATTGTTATGATGAGGTCACAACTTCATGGGAGGATGCAACATAGATGAGATCTCAATGCCTCACCCCGACCCATCATAGCCAAGTTGATACACTTTTTTTTTCAAAATATCATGATTTGATACTTTAAGACATTATATTCAATGGATTAGACCTTTACCAATATTTTTATGCCATGTGATGGCTACTTTAGTATGTTGTGATTTTGGTGTTTATGATGATATAGGCATATGCATGCAGTATGATGATTATTTTAGTACTTTAATTTGATTGAGTAATATGTTATGTTAGTTCAATTATGTTTATGAGGTGTAGAAATAGAAAAGTTATAAAGATGAGAATATAGAATATTCAGTCAATTGATTATGTAATTTTATATATATATATATATATATATACACATGTGATTTTATTACACTACTAATGTTCAAATTGAGTGTGTAGGAAATTGCTGTGGAAATTGTTGGAGAATTGGTAACCAACCATATGTACAAACTGTAAAAAGCCAAGGTTGAATCTAATGAAGAGATTTGAACCTTGTTGTTAAGTGACTTATTTTGTAATTGTAAGTTGTATGTATGTATTAACTATTTTTACTATTTATTAGTGACATTTCAATGTTTTGTAATATTATTTTACAATGTCACCTAACACTTGTCATGTGTAACTATAACAATATGTCTACTAAGGTTGTCAATGTAACCCTATTGAGATAATGAGTATTGCACGCATTGCATAATATTGTTATAATGTATTATTTTATCTTATTTTGTAATGTTGCATCTAGATGGACGTGCAACATGGAAAGATTCTCATGGGATATACTTGATGAGTTGTATTGTAACATTGTGATAATATTTTATGTAATTATTTAATATTGGGGAAAAGAATTAAATTTCCAATATTAAATGTGGGGTCAAGGGGTTAGGTAGCACATGGTTTATGTAATATCACTTAGTGGTTTTGTGGGACTTGCTACTATATAAGCAACCACAAGGGTAGTTGTTGGTGTAGGTGAGAAGAATAAAAAGGGAAAAAGAGAAAGAGTCAAGCAGGACAAGGCTTGACAAGTTAGCCAAGGGAGAATTTGTGAAGATTAGAAGCATGGCATGGGATGTGTGGATTTATACTTGTTCCCATAGATTTATTGGTGGTGGCTATGGCTTTGAAGGCTTCCATGGTTGTATTTCAATAGTGTTTTTTTTGCTAAATAATATATGGTGATGGATGCTTTTGGAGACTGGGTTTTTCCAGGGTATATCTTGTGTCACATTTTTTGTGGGTATTTTGTCTATTCTCTTGCATGTGGATTTCAATTGCATGTTATATTGAAGATATATTATGGGTTATGTGTAAATGGTTATATTCTTTCTTACAAGTTTCCTTATAAACCCTAAACCTAATTAGCAACCTAATTAAACCCCCTTGATTAAGGTAATTGAATATTCCCACCAGTTAGGTCATTTGAATTCAAATTTTTCTAGTCACTTGTAGAGGCCAAAAAGGGGTCCTATAAGCCAATTTTAATGAAAACCAAGTACCCATGTGGTAGGGGTATGGGTTGGGTACCTTTTTAACCCTTCTAGAATCTCCTATTGACTTTTATGACCCTCAAAATATCCCACTTTCCTTTGGTTGCGAAAATTGAGCAACTTCATGACCCTTTCCAAATCCTTACTCTTACAAAAAAAATTGCATTTATGGTAGGATCAAGTTGAAAACCAAAAGGCTTAGGGTCAATCATAAATTTATTGCCATTTTAGGTGGTTGAGTTTTTATAAGCTATTTAGAGACCCTTCGAGGAGATGGAGGGTGTTCACCCACTCTCCACTTTTAGAGACATTAGGGTTTTGGATTGAAGGAAGCAAAGGAAGGATTAGGTTCTTCTCAAGCACCATTAGGTCATAACACTTTTGAAGGTTAGTCTCCCCGTTTCCATGGAAGTTCTTGTTTCTTGTTTCAAATAGGTTATTATGTGTTTCCATTCTCTTGCATTTATGATCAATGTGTTTTATGTTGTGTCTACGTAAAGGGCTAGGATTTGATTTTGATTCCATATTATTGTGTTCTTCTTGATTGAATGAGGGAGTATTGTAAAGGGTGTATGAAATTACTCACCCTTTGGGTAAGGGAAGAAGTGGCCAATATGGGGGAAGGGTTAGTTGGACACCATGTTAGTGTAGAGTCTCTTCTCATGGTGAGAATAGGGAAGAAATGCAAGATGTATGGGCCCTTACATGCCAATGACATTTATTTTTCTTTGGGGGGATAAGGAGGAGAAAGAATGAAAGTTTATGTGAATTTTTAACCTTGAAAAGACATGTATATTGTATGTTTTACATTGAGAAATCTCCTAATTGGTAGTCCACCTTCACACCTATGTTATGGTTTCAATATGAACCCAATGGTTTCAAGCCTTGGAATGGTGTTTTTGTGTTGTGTTTCATGTTGTGAGATTTGAATTGGTTGTCACCCATTGGTTACTGGTTCTCCTAGCTCGATGGGTGGTCTTTTTTGAGACCTAGGATGGGAGGTGAGCACTCCATGGTTAGTTCTATATATTTTTTAGATTTTGGATTGGCCTTATGACAGATTCATTAAGGAATCGAATCACTAAAAGTGTTCTTGATGTCATTGTATTGTTAATTTCTCCATTGTAATACCACTTGTTGTATTGTGCATTCATGTTGAAAATGAATATGTAAGGAATAGATTAAATGTTATAACTCCAATATTGATAATAGAAATGTAGTTATTGTATGAAATCACCAAGTTATGTGATCAAGTTTAATTGGATTGTAAATCATATCTTACATTCAAATATATTGCTTTGGAAAATTTCAAGTCGAATCCTCTCTATCCCTTCTTTGAAATCTTGGTTCAAAAACAAGGCGATCAAAAGTTCCTATTATAGGATGTTGATGTATGAATTATTTAATTTATAGATGCAACAATTCATCCTGGAGATCATGAGATTTAACCAATTTTCAACTAAGATACATTCATCCTACTTGCACCTTAAAAGCTTAGCTAGTAGAAATTTTGATAAATCAATAAATTATCTCCTATATTGTGATGTATGTAAAATACCTAAAAATACTCCTAACTTGGACACACAATTAATATCAATAATGTATTTACAAACCACTCAATAAAATAAACAAAATATTAATACACTATGCCACTGTAAAATTCTTAAGAGGAAACCTAATACTTTGAAGGAGAAAGGAAACTTATAACTCCCATGTATTTGAGAGAGCTAAAAATGCTCTAAGGAAAATGTATGGGAAAAATTTTATTCCCAATTTTGGTAATAGAGAATATTCCTTTGATTCCCTCATATTTCCCCACATAAAAAAAATTTAAAATAAAAATAAAAAGGTGCAAACACAAAAACCTTTCTTTTTTAAAAAAGGGTAGCAATTTTAATGCTCACCTTAAATTCCTTAAGGAGAGCCCTTCCCATTGGACTACCCATATTCCTTTACCATGCATTCAGAATTCCTGATGTCACCCTCCCACTTACCTCCATTTTACGATGCATGTGTTATTTGGTAAGGGTGGGTAATAAATACAAAGGATTGTAAATTGAACATTTAAAACTCAAAACTTCAAATTACCTTGTTTCCACCCTTCCCTCATGTGTTGGAGATGACTTAAATACCTCTGCACCACTTATTAAATGTATCCTCTACCTTTTCCCATTCCCCATGCAATGAGTTGCATGTTGGTGATTGGGGAGGAGGTGTAACTTGAAATTTAATGTTTGCCTTGAACTCAAATCACTATTCCACCTTCTATACTCCCCTCTTGTAGGCATACTTCTCTTGGGAAGTAGTTGTCTCCTCTTGGGCAGTGCACAAGATGTCTTGGAAAATCATGTGGGCATTGGTGGATGTGCTGGGGTGAGTGGGGATAGGCCACTTGACCACTTGGCATGGGTTAGATGAGCTTAGGGAAAGTAAGTGTTTAGGGGTTAGTTAGGATTAGGTTAGTATTTGTTAGTGATGTTTAGTAGTTAGTTAATGTGTTTAGGGATTAGTCTATTTTGTTAATATTGATTTATTCATGTGTTAAAAAGGTGATTTGACTAATAAATAATTAGATTGAAAGGTTAGTAGGTAAGTAGGACTTAGGAGATAATTAGGATTAATTAAATAGTAGTTATTAAGTAGTGCTTAAGTTTTATTAAGTAGCTCTTGTTTGTGTTATTAGGATTGTTATTTTATGATTGTAAATAGAATTTATAAATTCAATAAATTTTAATAATTGAGTTATTGGTTACCAATTATTAGAGAAGTGATAAAGTTAAATAGTGTTAAAGGGAAGTGAAGTAGTTTATGTTCCTATGTATGATTTTCTACACACACACAAGGAAATTATTTTAAACATTATAATATTAAAATTAAATATTTAATTAGTTATAATTTTAATATTTATTAATATTTTGGGCTTGAAGGTGTTATCGGGTTAGTAAGTGTTCATGTAATGTTTGAAAGTGTTAAATGTCAAGTTGACTAGATAACGTAATAGGACGAGTCAGGTTATGCTTAGAAGATAAGATGGAGGTCATAAATAGCTTCTTATTAATTATTTAATGTTTTTAATTAGCTTTGAATTGGTTATGATAATAACTAAAATCAAGTATTAGTATAATAAAACAAGTGAAAAAGGTATCAAACCAACCTAACGTAACTTATATTACTAATCAAATATTCCTTGAATATGACATCACACCTTATTAAACATGAAACTATATTTAATCAACCAATTCATTCAACCTGACCTAGGTGTTCATGTAGTACTAAAACCTAGGCTTTCAAACCCATGTAGTAGGATGGAACATTGACTCTACATCCTCATGCAATGCAAACAAAACTCAACTATGTACCTAGACCTTGTAACTTGAAACTAACTGTACCATATTATCACCCTTATACAATGTACTCAATGATGGCTTACATTTTCATATGTTAACATAGTTAAATTTACCTTTAAAATAAAATAAAATAAAAAATTTGGTGTGTTTTTGCCCTAATTTTTGGGCATGACAACATTCTTAAATAAATATAAAATGAATCTTAGGAATCTAGATCAAGAACGTGTTGATATTAAAATTGAGATAACAACTACTATGAAACTTAATATAAGTTTGTTGATTTAGTTTGGATTCAATATCAATAAGTTTCAATAGGCTGTTGTAGGTGGGTATTTCACCCAAAACCTTTCTGACCAAGAAATTGCTTACCATTCAACGCTAGAAACTACTTACCCATCAATGATTTATCTGATTCATCTAACAGATGAACTTTAATCAATTATGATAAATCAAATCAAATATGATCTCTTTTTAGAGAATTGAACATGATCTATTGCCAAAAAATTGAAACTTTATTGATATGCAGATTAAATTAGATTAATTGTAATCAAAATACACTCGCTTGCCACCTATTCTTTGGGTTTTGTTGTTTTCCTTAGTTCACTAAAGACATAAATCAGAAGATTTGTTACCTTAAATTTTTGCATTTGATCCAGACATAGGTAGATGAGTGGCTACCATGATGGATGTGGCTATGTCTTGTAATCTCAAGTGAGCAATTTTAGCAATATTTATGAGGAGTTTTTGAATTTAGGTGTCTCATTTGCATTTTGTTGTGAGATTATGTAGTGGTCAAGCATTTTTTGTGGATTCTTTTCAATAT